>CAXITT010000189.1:357820-478106 GCA_964033795.1 Lymnaea stagnalis | reverse complement strand
TAGGGCTGTGGTAGGGCTGTGGTAGGGCTGTGGTAGGGCTGTGGTAGGGCTGTGGTAGGGCTGTGGTAGGGCTGTGGTAGGGCTGTGGTAGGGCTGTGGTAGGGCTGTGGTAGGGCTGTGGTAGGGCTGAAGTTAATTTTTTGTTTGTTGTTACATTGGAATTAGATGAATGAGAGGGAATTAGAGTTGGTGGGGTGTGTTTGTGTTATGGAGGTGTTGACTGAGGTCAGAGCTTTCCAGACCTTTTCTTACTGACCTTAATGACACACGTCTGTTTATCAAATGGATAATCGGTCAGATGCAACTCACAAGAGGCAGGGAAGAGGCTGCCTGGGACCCAAAAACTGCTCCCGTTGTTGTACACGAACACGGGACTGTCAATAAAGCCCATTGAAATAATCAGGGAACCTTGAACTTGTGAAATTGTATTTTCAATTAAGAAAGGCTTTAAAATAACATTGTCAAGCCAACATAAAGTTATATAAATGTTATCTTAATGCTATTACTGAAGACCCTAAAAGACGTTGGAACAGTTTGATTCCATTTTAAATATTTAATGGGTGCATAATTTAACTCACGCCTTGTCGTCGTCGAAGAGATCCCTGGCTCCCAGCGTATTCATCAGAACAACTCGAGGTCTCCAGATCTGTTCTGGTAATGGATGGATGAGTCGTTGACCACCGTAGCCAGCCGAGTTCCAAACTACGACCTTGGTTAATATAATAAGAAATACTGTTGACGTGCAATTATAAGCTTTTCTTAAATTTTATTGAATCTTTAATGGATCTATTTATATCAGCGGTTCTCAAGCTTTCTAATGCTGTGACCATTTAATACTGCTCCTTATGTTATGGTGACCCCCAACCATTAAAATATCGTCGTTACTACTTTCTAAATATGTGTTTTTGATGGTCTTAGGCTACCCCTGTAAAAGAGTCGTTTGACCCCCAAAAGGGTCGCGACCAAAGGTTGATAACCGCTGATTTATATGAATCGTAAATTTATCACTTTATAGGAATCGTTACTTAATCGGTCGATATGATTTACTTGTTAACTGAAGAGACAGAGGAAATGTTATTGTTATAAAATATAATATATAGAAATAAGCATATATCAAAGCCGCTGTCTAGTCTCTGTCAAACTTTCATCTGCAGGGGGACTCATATACTTCAAGGGCAAAACATTCGGGATTTTGAAAAAAAATCTTTGTGGGGGGGTGACAAAACAATATTGAGGCATTAATACATATCTCAACAACAAGCTAAGTGTGTTTGTCTATGTGTATCTTTGCTGTCCAAGGCTTTTGGGCCGAAACGTTCACTTTTTCATATGTTCTGCTTCTTCAGGTTTTCCTCTACACCTTGTGTATTTTTTAACTTGGCAGAAAGCCTCACAAAGTCAAGCGACGGCTCTGCACCTAATAAAATGTTGCTAGATCAAAAAGAAAAATGTCAGCTTTTTCTATTTATTAATTTTAACTTATCTGCACGTAAACTATAGTGTGTTCTTGATCTTTATTTTATTAAATGGATGTTATGTGTCATAGTTTGTGAGATATCTGTAATTGTGAAAGATTTTTTTTTTTTTTTTTAATTTGAAAGAAGAGTTATTGGGAGAGTTTAGGGTTCTGATGCGCACTTCGGGCCAATGGAAAATGTCTGGGTCTGAAGATTCTTGTTTTTCGCTTTTCTTTATTTGAGCTATTCCAAATTTTTTTTTTTTTTTAAACCACGGTTTTGCGCTTCGGCAAAGGTCGTTCTTGAACGTTTCATGTAAGTTTTTATTGGTGCACAGAAATAAATGTCTTTTCTTTTCCCTGGGTGCAAGATAGCTTTCCGCATTTTTTTTTTTTTTTTTTAATTTGAAAGAAGAGTTATTGGGAGAGTTTAGGGTTCTGATGCGCACTTCGGGCCAATGGAAAATGTCTGGGTCTGAAGATTTTTGTTTTTCGCTTTTCTTTATTTGAGCTATTCCAAATTTTTTTTTTTTTTTTAAACCACGGTTTTGCGCTTCGGCAAAGGTCGTTCTTGAACGTTTCATGTAAGTTTTTATTGGTGCACAGAAATAAATGTCTTTTCTGTTCCCGGGGTGCAAGATAGCTTTCCGCATTACATCAGAGCGTTGCGTTGAGTCTTTACTTGACCTCTGAACGTTGTCAAACGCATCATATTGAATGATCATCCTGAGGCCGGGTTGGGTAAAGACCTTTCATGTGGCGCATGAAAGGTCAAATGCACCAAACTAAATATAAATCATAAAAACATAACCATTAAATCAATTGAGAGTAAATATCGCCAAGGGTGGCAACTCTGCTATTACTTTGATGTTATCAACACTTATCTACACATCGTTTTAAATGTGCGACAACACATGAAAAGGGAAATTAAGATTAATCAAAGGCGAATTTATTTTTCCAAAATAAAAATCGTTTGAATTAAAATTGAAACAACTATTTATTTTTTAAGAATGATTAAACATAAAATTAAGTTTAGAATACTCTTACCTCATCATACCAAGAGAAACCGAGGAAGCCATTGGCGACAAAGCTCTGTGCGACATCGTTTATCTCAACTATTGAGACTATTTCAAAGCTAACTGACACATTCAAGACTTTGGACTGGTCCACCAAAGGTCTGACCTCTGTGTTGTAGATTGCTGAGTCGAGCTTATCCTTGAAAATTAAATTGGTTTGAGAGTAGCTTTGACCTTGACTTGGATAAGTCCATCCAAAAAGTAGGAATGTTGTCCAGACACAATGAGATATCATCGCCGTTCCTATGTCGTCGTGTTATTTGATTAATTTGAATTATTTACCATTTCATGATATATTTAACAGTTTTATTACATCTAATCACAAAACGTCAAAACTATATTCTATCTAACCAGTAATGACATTCAAAATGGCGACTATTAGTTTCCTTATCAACTCAATTATACGATTACTATTTCAACTGGCGAATCGTGAAATACAATTTCAACAGGAATGGCTGCCATAACGTGAAATAGCTGTCAAACATGTCAATCCCATAGGTCCCTACCGTGAATGAAACTGTGTGAAGTAACCCGGTAATTTAGGTTAGTTCTCTTTGTCTATTTATAGCTCCCTTTGAAATGTAAACATAATCCCAAATGTATCGATTGTGGGGACAGAGAAAGTGGAGTTGGGGGGGGGGCAACTTGGTCAACCGTGACGCAGCAACAATAAACTTGAACTAACCGACTGACAGAATGTTCTGGTCTGTTTCACATTTTCTGTACCAATGTCCTTAAGTGAGGTTATAAATGAAGCAGGGAGTTTAGAAACTGTAGCCCATGAGTTGACATGTTTCACAGCGCCAGATTACGTTTCGTCGTCAGTACAGGCGAGTGGACCATGGAGTGGACCATGGAGTGGACCATGGAGTGGACCATGGAGTGGACCATGGGGTGGACCATGGAGTGGACCATGGAGTGGACCATGGAGTGGACTATGGAGTGGACCATGGAGTGGACCATGGAGTGGACCATGGAGTGGACCATGGGGTGGACCATGGAGTGGACCATGGAGTGGACCATGGAGTGGACCATGGAGTGGAAACACCAATCTTTTGTAGCGTCATTTGATAATTCTTGCATATGCTGAAACTCTGCTAATGCTTGTTTGTTGTGATTCTCTTCTTTAAATACAAGGAGCTCTCGGCTGAACCCGACTTCAAATTAAGATAACACTTTTACTGCATCCTACAAAAATTCATTAAATTTTGCTAACGATTCACGTTACGCTTCCATGGTGAATACTGATACCAGCTCACAATGAAAACGCTCTGAGGGCAGTGCATGCATGTTGATAGACGTATCATAATTTTTTAAAAATTTCCAAACAAACAAACCCCACTCAAGTCAAGTACGTCTAATACTGCAGCTACGTTGAAAGTTACGAGTCAACAGAAGAAGCTTGTTCAAATTATCGCAGGTCAGGAAACAAAGTAGGGAGACAATCCTAGAGCATCGTCATCAAATTGCAAAATATTAACTGCTGATGTATGTCGAAACCTACGATTATTATATTGAGAGAGAAAGAGATAAACCTTTGGAACAGAGGTGTCAATTTCTGATGAGTAATAAAAGTAGTAGATTAGAAACTTATATTTATTTTTTCCACATACTGGGGGTGTCAATCGTCATTCCATCATAGCGAGTGTTACTTCTTGGGCAAACCTGAGAGTCAAACACTCAGGTCTGCCTAGGCTAATACTTTAACAAACATAAAAATGTTATTCCAGAAATATATCAATTAATTAGCACGTGATAACCATGTATCAATTTAAAAAAATGAACTTATTAGCTCTAGAACTGGTCGAAATCGGAAGCAGCCCTAATTTTTTTTTAATATTTTTTAAATTATTTTTTTTGTTGTTGTTTGTTTAAAGTTGAGTGCTGGGTGGCTGAGCGGTCTAGCCTGGAGCAATCCCAACCAAAGCCAACATTCAAGCACTCCGGGTGGATGGGACTCGCTAGCCTTGGGCGGCAACCCATCTAAGAGAAGGCAAAACTCTGAATTGAAACCAGGAGCCAGAATGATCAACACATTGATCCTGGGCCCCCTCAAATATAAGAAGGTGAAGAAGATAAGTGCATATAAGTGAGAATTACTGTCGCAAATAAAAGGATAGAAGGTATACGCATTATATTCATCTGAAGCATTTTAGCCGAAGGTCGATTAGCTCACTTTAATAACAAAAGTAAATAGGGTTACCGCCTGGTTATTATTTTGAGTGAAGACGATGATTTAAAAAAAAAAAAAAACTGAAATAACGTGGAGAGACTGAAATCAGGTTAGACGGAAAGGAAATAAGCGAAACAACGTATGGGAAGGTCTTTAAAAAAAAGACGCAAGAAAACAACAAACGTCCCTGCAAAAAGCCTTCTTCAACGAACAAACAATAGCAAAAGCAAAATAAAAAAAGAAATAAACATTTGGCTGCAATGTAGAATCAAGGAGGATAGCAATAGGACAGCAAGAGGATAGTAATAGGACAGCAAGATGACAACAAAGATGAATGTGATAGAATTTTAGAGAGATAAACTGTTCACTGCGGTTGGTTGTAACGAGTACAGGCGGAGAAAAGATTTAACAAGGACGTTTCCTTAAAAACCATGCAATTCTCATCGCTGACTCCGATACCCACAATATTTTCGCAGCCCCATCCCTCATTGTTCAGGAGATAAGAATCCGCACTGTGCCCTCCCACTTTGGAACCAAGCTGTGTGGACGCAGCCCTTGTAAAACTTGCCCTTTTGTCACCCAGACTTAAGACATTTCCTTTGCTAAGGGTATTTTCAGATTAGGGACGCTTTTCCTTGCACCTTGCTACAACGTTATATACCTTATTGCTGGTAACCGCTGCCAGATGGCTTATCTAGGTGAAATCGGACGGCGCCTCTGGGACACCTTAGCAATATTGTGCCGCGATAAACTGTGTGCTGTTTAAAAACACAAAAATATAAGCGACCAAAAGGGCTCAAGAGTTCTGGGTATCACGGCGTTTGTCATTGTTAACAACGCACCCGACGGAGTGACCTTAGAGAACAAATTGATTCAGACTATTGGACCCTGAAACCACGAGGCATGAATGTCATGTCCCCTTGACTTGTTACATCTTTTCTCCTCCCCGTCCTTGTTACAATCGATCTCAGTGGACTTACTTTTCAACTATTTCGTACCTATTGACAGTTGTTGTTTTTGTTGTTCGTCCGTCGAAGTCTACTAGGACCATCGAGTCATCCGGTTAGGGGGAAGTTGGGTTACGTCGAGCTCGTAGGTGGCTTGCTAGACCGATCCGTGCTCGGAATAATCTCTGACACCGCGGGCATGGGATAGTTGCTGCAGGCGGTGACCTAACATTGCACGTTCGGACAAGCCTGCGTGTCTCAGCTGTGGTTATCCTATAACCTTCATGGGATTTAGCACCCTTCTTGACAGCTGTTCTCCACCTGGCTCTGTCCTGATTTCTGAGCTTGCTTTGTAATGTGAACATGCTGTGGGCATTATGTTCATTGTTGATTTCTGAGCTTGCTTTGTAATGTGAACATGCTGTGGGCATTATGTTCATTCTTGATTTCTGAGCTTGCTTTGTAATGTGAACATGCTGTGGGCATTATGTTCATTCTTAAATCGGTAGAAACCATACTTCCAATTGTGTCACTGTGTGGGTAATAGTCAACTAGCGTATTTATTCAATATATTCGACTCATGTTTATTGACCACCTCAGAGAGTGCATTCAAGTTGATCCCATCCAACATAGTCTTGATGAATCTGTCTGGGGTTTCTTAAGATCACTAAGTGATCAACCAGAGAAGTATCCCTTTGAATTTTTTTTTTCCAACACAGGTTGAACCCATTGAGCGCTAAACATTCGAGTTTATCCTAATATGGATTATTTAAAACATAACTTGGCTTATCCATCGATGGATGGGTTTATAAAAAATTTGGAACATGTAGGCCTAACCTTAACTTTCAAGATTAATAATACTGGTTTGTTCTGAATTTAAAAAAAAAATATTCCTATACCTGTGTCCTATGCCCTGCCTTCACTTCATATTCCTATACCTGTGTCCTATGCCCTGCCTTCACTTCATATTCCTATACCTGTGTCATATGCCCTGCCTTCACTTCATATTCCTATACCTGTGTCCTATGCCCTGCCTTCACTTCATATTCCTATACCTGTGTCCTATGCCCTGCCTTCACTTCATATTCCTATACCTGTGTCCTATGCCCTGCCTTCACTTCCTTTTGGATAAGGTTATATCAACCAAGTTAGGCTCAAGCCTCTTCTTTCAATAGATGAATCTCAGCCAAACGTGCAGACATAGAGATCATTATCTCACTTAAACAAATGGCTTTATCTTATGGCTCGTACGGAGATACTAATCTTCCATCGAGCACCTACCCAGGTGGCGAATAGAGGAAAGCCCACCAGATATGGAGGATACTAAGGAAATAAAATGCCTAAGGCGGACCAAAATCAGAACCTATTGCCTTGTAGAAAGTGGAGGGATCCACAAAGGCTAGGGAACCTTACCCAAAAACTAAGGCAGCTATCCAGAGAGCTGTAAGGGGCCACCCCCCAGACGGTTGTGCGCAGGGTTAACAACCCGGCCATGTAAAACATCAACGTTACGAAAACCAAGCAACAGAATAAAACCCGGACTGATACCAATGGAAATCGACCTATGCATGGATATGGACATGATTTGTGGATTGCGACTTGGAATGTACTAAGCCTGTTTAGAGCAAGAGCCTTAGCCAACGTTGTAAATCAGTTGGTCAAATATAAAATATCGATTGCTGCATTGCAAGAAATTTGATGCAAGAATTCAGACATCCTCAAAACCAAAGAATACACCATATTTTATAGTGGTAACAACACCAACACACTAGGAAAAGGATTTGCCGTGAAAAAAGAAGTGGTCAGTGCAGTCATAGGCTTCAAACCAGAAAACGAAAGATTGTGTTCTTTGCGTGTGCGAGAAAAAAATGTTCAATAAAACATTCCTAAATGTACATGCTCCAACCGAAGACACAGAAGATCAGGATAAAGAATCCTTTTTTGTGACACTGGAAAAGATCTACGAAGAGGCACCGCCACATGATATTAAAATAGTGATTGAAGACTTCAATGCCAAAATAGGAAAAGAAAAGGTGTTCATGCCAACTATTGGCAAGGAAAGTCTGCACGAAGAATCCAATGACAATGGGATCCGACTCGTAGACTTAGCGGTAGGAAAAAGGATGTCAGTTAGCAGCATCAAGTTTCAGCACAAAAATATACATAAAGCTACGTGAAACTCACCAGATGGAAACACTCGCAATCAAACCGATCATTTTTTTTTAGATCGAAGACATGGATCAGATATATTAGATGTGAGAAGCCTTAGAGGAGCAGATGCGGACTCGGACCATCTACTTGTGAGGGTGAAATATAGGCAGAAAATAACCTTAATTCACAATGGTTGTAATCAAAGAGAGAAACGATGGCGTTACCAAAAGCTGTCCAAAGACCCATTAACTACAAAAGCTTACCAGAATGAAGTAGAAGCACAATTAGAAGCATCGCAGGAGGAAGTAACAGGGAAAACAACATAAATGATCAGTGGGATAGGATAAAAAATGCCATCAAAAGATCAGCAGAAAAATTAGTGAGATTTCAGCAAGCCAACAATAGAGTAGGCTGCTTCGAAAATGAATGCAGAGAGACTATGGAAGAAAGAAACAAAGCACGAATGATCATGTTACAAAGGGAAACCAGAAAGACAACACAAACATACAAGGAAGCCAGAAGGAAAGCAACAAAAATGTATAAGAAGAAAGAGAGGGAAGGGGAAAAGATAATAATAAAGGAAATATAAGATTTATCAAGAGAGGGAAATATAAGAGAAATGTACATGAAGATAAAAGATGAAAAGAATAGATACCAAGCCAGACCACAAATGTGTGAGAGCCACAATGGAGAATTAATCACGAAAAATAGTAAAGTACTGGGAAGGTGGGCTGAATATTTTGAGGACATACTGAATGCAGACAATAGACAAGAAGAAGACCCTCAACCCCCACAGGGAGGACCAGACCTTTTTATACAATGCCCAACCTTTGAAGAAAAGGTAATTAACTATATGAAAAATCACAAAACCCCAGGACAAGTCTTAATCACAGCAGAACTGATTAAATATGGAGGAAAAGAACTGCACAATCAAATACATAAACTAATAACTAAAATTTGGCAAGAAGAGAAAATCCCGACAGAATGGGAAACAGCATTAATAGCCCCAATACAAAAAAAAGGCTCCAAACTTCAGTGCACAAACTACAGAGGAATCTCCCTATTAAATGTTACATACAAAATACTGACGAAACTTATGGCCAAAAGACTACAACCTTACACTGAAGAAATACTAGGTGATTACCAATGTGGATTCAGGCCTAACAGATCAACGACTGATCAGATTTTCACCATCAGATGCCTATTAGAGAAATGCTATGAATATAATATACCAGTACATCAACTCTATGTGGACTATAAAATAGCCTATGACAGAATCAATAGAAACTATCTATATGAGACTTTGCAGGAGTTTGGGATACCCAACAAACTGACAAGACTAATACATGTAACACTAAACAACTCAAAAAGCAAAATCTAGATTCAAGGAGATTATTCAAGGGAATTTCATATTAGACGAGGGCTAAGACAGGGAGACTCACTGTCTTGTATGCTCTTTAACCTAACATTAGACAAAGTTATAAGAAACATACACGTTGACACTCGAGGAACGATAACAGGAGGGAAACTCAAGACCCACAACAAACGGGCACACTCCAACCAACCACTTCAGTATCTTGCTTATGCTGATGACATAGCACTTCTAGGGAAAAGTATTAAAGACATATCAAAATCCTTTATTGAATTAGAAGACGCATCTCTACAAGCAGGGCTGGAAGTTAACAACCAAAAAACAAAATACATGACAATGATAAGAGAAAAACAAACAGATGAAGCAGTTAAAATTAGAAACCAGACTTTTGAAAAAGTAAATCAATTCAAATACCTAGGATCTTTGTTAAATGAAAGAAACGAATTACTAACAGAAATAAAATAGAGAATATCAGCCGGAAACAGGGCATACTTCAGTAGTCAGAAAATACTCAAAAGTAAAAACATTACAAGAAAAACAAAGAAAACTATTAATAAAACTGTGATCAGACCAGTTGTAACATATGCAAGTGAAACTTGGACCCTAACAAGAAAATGGCAGAAAAACTATAAAACACATGGGAGAGGAAAGTTCTCAGGAAAATATATGGGCCAACAAAGGATAAATATGGATGGAGAATACGAAACCGCCATGAATTATACAGTCTATATCAGGATCCCACGATAGTAGCAGAAATAAAAAGAGGCAGGCTACGCTGGGCAGGACACCTAGAGAGAATGCCAAATGACAGAGGAACGAAGACGGTGCATTACCAATACCCCAGAGGAAAAAGGCTCAAAGGCAGACCTAGGCTTAGGTGACTGGGTGACCAAAAGGTCTAAACTGAGCAAACCTCAATTTGGTGGTCTGGTGTTCAAGTCCAGCCAAAGGCCAGTCAAGCAAAAACATCACCCCGGGTGGATATGACACTCGTTAACCTTGGTTAAGGCACAAACAATGACAATTCCTGAAACCGAACCCATCCCTGTTCGTCATGACGTAGAGACTTGCCACTGGATATGGTGGGGACGATAGAGTGAGGTAGACGCCGCGCAATTCTTCTTCACTTTAAACAAAGTCATCCGCACAAGTCATCAGTCACCAGACGACTCGATGGTCCTCGTCGATCCTCGACGGACGAACAATGAAGGTGGATAGATAATGTAGAAAAAGATCTACAGCAGCTGAAAGTCCAAGCATGGAAAAGAAAGGCATTTGGGTGTGGGAGGAGGGATGGGGTGGGGTTAGGGATGCTCACGCGTGTGTGTGTGTGTTAGTAATCGAAGTAGACAATCCGCATCCTTCATTGTTCACCTATTGTTAATGAGATAACCATTAAAGGTAATCTTTTATTTTCAGTTCGATCAAAATCAATGCATTTCCATTTGCACAATTCATTTAGCCATGACATTTGTTTGTTTTTTTTAACTCGTTCAATATTACTAGCTTTTGCAAAAGGCAAGTATGTGTATGAGAAAGGTGAATTCCAAAACCTGCAGGTAATACTGAATGTAAATATGTTCCAACCAGCTACGATGAAGTCTATTTAATGATCTGTAAGCCAATTGGGGAAAGTATATATTTTCCAAAGACAAAACAGAGATTACCTTGTAGTTCATTTACCTACTTTTGTACTCGAGAATGTGATTGTTTTGTTTAAAACTAGCAGGTACTGGGTCTTAAATAGGTGCAAGCTTTTCACGTTTTTTTAAATGACATTTTGGTGATGACCTCCCAGTTAAATCTAGTGAGACGATAACCTAAGAGAAATATTAGTCCCAAAGTACTACTGACAATGAATTGCCTTGATACAAGCAGTCACCATTTTGTAAATATGAGAAGTATAAAAACTAGGCCAACTAAAAAAAAACGTGATCTTAGGTATACACATTCCTCCATGTAAATTTTACTAATTTATTTTTTTTTTGTTATGGGGGGGGGGGAGGGCGGTTATGGTGGATGGCGAATTTTTTCTGTGTAGTCTAAAAAAAAACGTGATCTTAGGTATACACATTCCTCCATGTAAATTTTACTAATTTATTTTTTTTTTTGTTATGGGGGGGGGGGGGGGCGGTTATGGTGGATGGCGAATTTTTTCTCTGTAGACTATTAACCTAAATTTAAGATACTACATTATGTGCATACGCAAACGTATTTGCTTAAAATTATAAAATTATATCATATGAACGACATCAATGCCAATAACGATTGTTATGTTGTTGTTTTTTTAAAATCCTTTTATTATCTGCTTTTCAGCGTACAACATGAAGGCGCGCGTAAGATCGTTCCAGCCATCCAAACCTGAAAAACAAAACTAACAAGAGGCTAACAACTAACAACAAATCGCTAAATATTTCTATCACATACAGCTGCTAAAATGCCTAATTAAGACTAATTGTATAATATTTACAATTCTTTTCACCCACCATTTTTCTTCCAGAGAATCCAACTTAGCCAATTATTGAACTCTATAAGTTTGTATAAAATTTTTCTACCCGCTAAGTGATGCAACATGATATAATATCTTTAAGGGGATAAAAGTGTTGATTGTTTTAAAATCTTTTTAAAGGAAGTAATGTTTTTTTTCCTTTCTTTCCTTGCAGGTAGAGTTCAACGGAAACGTGTCTGCTGACGTGTCATAGATGGACATCCCCGTAGTTTTCTTCACAACCTTTACAAGTGACTGCAGGTTTACCTAAAGGCAAAAGTGGTAACGTCTCTACCGCCCCCCCCCCCATGTCTTTAAGGGGACTTGCACCAAAGGGTCCAATAATTACAGCTATCTATAATATTAAGATGATTTGAACGTCAGTGTAACGACGCAGTTTACTTTTTGGTGACACCAGCAATGTCCGTAGTTTTCTTCCCAAACTTTACAAGTGACTGCAGGTTTACCTAAAGGCAAAAGTGGTAACGTCTCTACCGCCCCCCCCCCCCATGTCTTTAAGGGGACTTGCACCAAAGGGTCCAATAATTACAGCTATCTATAATATTAAGATGATTTGAACGTCAGTGTAACGACGCAGTTTACTTTTTGGTGACACCAGCAATGATGGGAACATAAAAAAAAAAATATCTGTACACTTGAATCCTCAACAAGATTACTGAAGTGCCATCGGCAACGTGAACCCCAGTGTTGTGACCAGCCAGAAGACAAGAAATACAACAAAAGACACGACATCAATGTGTTTTCCTATCCGTTTGTATTTGTTGATTCTCTGTGGAGCTTCCTGGGGACAAACGTCTCCATCTTTTGTTTTTTCGGGATGCACGTGATCGAGTTGTCCTGTGGATGCATTCAACGTTGAGGCGTTTTTGTTAAGCTCCCCCTTGTTGTCAATGTTTAGATGGTCCGTTGGAGAAACTGCTTGCTGAGTTGTGGCTACTTTAGTCAACGCACGTTCAGCTTTCTTGGAGAAAGAAGATTTTAAAAAATGGCGTGAGAGCTTTGAATATATCTTTTTAAAGGATTCGTTATCTAAATTGTACGCATTTTTGTTTTGCGATATAATCTTCCCAGTTAAAATCACAGTGCTTTAAGACTGTATTTACAATACGTTTTGATCAAGAATAAAGGGATTTCTCAGAAGTTTGTACATAATGAGTTATTAATTTATTGATGTTGGTTAAATTTTAGATAACATCGCTAATGTTAATAACTGTTGCTATCTGTTACATAATTAATTTTTTGTAAAAATTTAAATATACATTTCATTTCAATGCACTACTAGGGATAACCCTTTTAACTAGAAACTGTTTTGAATTCTGAAAGAACGTAAGCACATGGCAGTTATTTTAGAATAAAAATATTTTGAGCTTACTTCTTCCCTGTTGTGTAGAAGGACAAAGACGATACTGTCGATGACCGAGAGCATTGACATAGAAAGTAAGATGAAGAGGTAAATGGTGACGTTTGGAAGAGTTAAAGACGACCTGGGCAACAAGCCACTCACTATGCTCATGTAAACTGACAAAGCCAGCAGGACGGTGATCCCTGGGGATGTTTCAAATAGAACATCAAAAAATCTAAAGATGTCTTTAGAGGATTTATTATCAGAGCTGCATTACACACACACATACATTTAAATGCAAAAAATATTTTAGAGGTGATTTGCAAACGTATCTTGATATCTGTGATAATAATAAGAAGACAAATATGAGCTGTAAAAATGATGTGAGACCGTTCAATTTATTGGCAACATTGTAACATGGCATTCAATATTTAGGAGAGTTTTCCTTCCTACGTGTAAAAAAAATGCGATAAAATTACCATCCCTGGGGGCCTGATGTTAGTATTGCATTTTATATCACTGGAATGGATTGAAACGTCGTGGGATAACAAACAAGTATGATAGTGTGGTAGCAATTTAAGGCAGATCAATACCAGCAAATTAAGACAATTCAATCCTAGCAATTTAAGGCAGATCAATACCACCAAATTAAGACAATTCAATCCTAGCAAATTAAGGCAAATCAATACCACCAAATTAAGACAATTCAATCCTAGCAATTTAAGGCAGATCAATACCACCAAATTAAGACAATTCAATCCTAGCAATTTAAGGCAGATCAATACCACCAAATTAAGACAATTCAATCCTAGCAATTTAAGGCAGATCAATACCACCAAATTAAGACAATTCAATCCTAGCAGATTAAGGCAGATCAATACCACCAAATTAAGACAATTCAATCCTAGCAGATTAAGGCAGATCAATACCACCAAATTAAGACAATTCAATCCTAGCTAATTAAGGCAGATCAATACCACCAAATTAAAACAATTCAATCCTAGCGATTTAAGGCAGATCAATACCACCAAATTAAGACAATTCAATCCTAGCTAATTAAAGCAGATCAATACCACCAAATTAAGACAATTCAATCCTAGCAATTTAAGGCAGATCAATACCACCAAATTAAGACAAGTTAATCCTAGTAAATTAAAGCAGATCAAAGTAGCTAATTAAGACAAGTCAATCCTAGCAAATTAAGGCAGATGAATACCACCAAATTAAGACAATTCAATCCTAGCAATTCAAGACAGATCAATACCAGCAAATTAAGACAAGTCAATCCTAGAAAATAAAGGCAGATCAATACCAGCAAATTAAGACAAATCAATCCTACCAAATTAACACAGGTCAATCCTAGAAAATAACGACTGTTCAATTCTAGCAAATTAAGACAGGTCAAACCTTGTAAACTCAGGAAGGCAAATCCTTACTTAAAAAATATCAGTTCAGCTATTCGGAAAACAGTGGGTATTTTATAGTGTGATTTCAATTGACTAACAAAAATAAATTTAGTCCTTACCAGTTTATACACAGATATCGCATAATTTTAGATATGTAAAACAAAACATATTATAACAATTTTTTTTAATATTCCCATATAGAGATAATTAAATCAAGAGGAAAATTTGAACATTCAATGGATTATTTTAAAGGATCAATTTCACCTATTGTAATTATTTTAGGTGAACAATAATTAATTTCTCACCATAGGTGATTTTTTCTCCAGATTCCACCGGAATGATGAATACAAGGATGTTGAGGAATGAGAGAAACACCACAGGTAACACGATGGTGAGGAGGAGGAAACTGGGTCGTCTTCTGAGGTAAAATTTCAACTAGCAATACGGAGAAGATGATGAAAAAGCATTTCATAGTCTAAAATGTAGATCAAGTACTTGACATAGAAATTTTTGGAGATTTATGCTAAAGAAAAGTAGATTTAATTATCATTCTAACAACAACACACACATAAAAAGAAATATACAATTATTATTTGGTTTTTCTTTCTTCCATTACGTGTAGTCTTTATTAGCTTGACACACCAGAAAGACATGATCAGCCTAGATATATATATAATACTGTATATAAATCCAATAATCCTGTTTTACGTAGGTTAGTGTGTCGTTCAAAGAGGTGTGATCATGTTTTTTCTTTAAATCTTTGTAATGAGATCGTTAGATGAATCATGATCACAGAAAGGAATAAAAGAAATGACAAAATCTGTTACCGTTTTCATTCTCATTTCTCAGAAAACCATTGGGATCTTCAGATTTCAGAACTCTCCATCAGAGTTCCTGAAGTTTAAGAAAAAACCCATCATGAATGCCCCCAACGCGGAAATCCTGGAGTTCTAATGATGGTGCTTTGTAACCGGCATCAAAATAAAGGACTGCACATCAGAACTAGCATGGACTTAAAGTAGCCATATCGCAAGTTTATGACAACTCTAATATTTTCATAAAATAACTCTATGTTTGTTTGTTTTCTTTCGGAGAATCGTTTTGGTTTCATGTATCGATAGTGTCGTTAATTTTAAGCATCGATAATGCTCAATATTTCCGGCTTATGCAATAACAATAAACAAATCACGAGGAGAAACATTGGATATCGTCGGTGGAGATATACATTCTTCAGCCTTCTCACATGGACAGCTCAATATTACATTGCCCAGATCCAGAGGCCGAGCACCAATCAAATCTGCACTACAGTAAACCGACAGCAAAGAAAGCGTTTTGGGAGATGATCTTCACTTTGCTCACAATGCAGTTTTAAGCCTCGTGGAAGTGGAACAAAGTTGTCGACGACTACTATCATTCAGCACTCATCAAGATCATTGTGAAGATTTAAAGGTTCGTTTTGGACACCACAACGCCTCTATCGTATTTACTCGCATGATACGAAAACAGCCTAAATCGATAAGCCGACCATGTTGGTTTTTTTTAAAATTTCATTGATGACATTTTAATAGCTATATACGCCTGTCAGGGAACTCTTGGAAATTCTCATTCTGATACTCACATGTCTGCTTAAGAATGTATCATCTGGAAGACCACCCAAGTGCCTGATAAGATTTACACGATTAAAGTTCCTCGTCACATGATCAGAGAAACTTAAACATGCCAGGTGATCAGAAAATCATAATGGTGAAGCACCATGGCCGTGGATCAAGTCAAATATTCGTTCGTTCCAAGGAATTTCTTTTGATGTTATCAGAAATTCATACAGAGATTATTCTTGATCGCTGGGCAATTTCAATCCCGACAAATAAGTATCTGCTAGAAAAGGTTATCTGGAATGAAGATTGTGAAATCACTTTCCGGAACCTTAAAGAGTTCCTTACTGCCCAGCCAGCTTTATGCTTTCCGAATCAGTCTAAATCTTTCACTGTGCGAACTAGCGCCAGTTGCTTTGGCCTAGGCGCGGTATTGCTACATTCTGAAAATGAGGACACGCCAACTTTATGTCAATTGCGTACACAAATTTCTTTCTGGGAAAGAATCATCGTAGAATAGGCCTTTGTGATGAAATCAAGCTGGTTCTTAAATCTCAATATATATTTGAACTCCTCTTAGAACGCAAACATTAACTTCATTGGTCTTGTGCGAGAGTTGTCACCACACACGCACCAATCAAAGTCATTTCCCCACACTGTCAAGTTTAAAGACGAAGTTCGATCGTAAACATAGTATTAATTATTAATAGAAAAATTTTGCTACTAGGAAATTGACTTACTTCATATCGAACGCACATATTTATGATGGCCACATGTCTTCACAAACAAGCTCATTGAAAAAATGACACTGGGAACAAACATAAAACTCAAGACCTTTATCTCGTTTAGGTTTAAATGTTAAACTAAAAGCCTTTCAACACAACAGTCTAACATAACTTGAGAACAAAATTGCTGCACGTTCTACTAACCTCAATAGTTGATATACTCGACTTTCCACTTTTTAGAGTACCGATATTTAGCTCTGTGGCTTCTAAGTTCCACTCGCCATGTGCGGTGAAGTAAGTCAGGGACACATTAGGTCGCGTGGCGAAGAACTTCAGTTCGTCTTCGTTGTATTTCATTGCAAACAGCTGTTTGGTGGAATAAGAATTGGTTCGTTTCGTTTGGAATCCAGGTACAAAAAAATATTCTACATGACACAAATGTCCTTCATAAAAACTTATTGACTAGATCAAACCAAACCGAAATAATCGGTCGTCATTGTGTATATGTTTAGCTCCTAATAGTCTCATTCCCTTAAAAAAAAAATTAAAAAAATAGAAAAAAAAAATTTAAAATCTCCCATTTTCCAAAACAAATGCCTCTAACTCACCTCATCTACCACCTACACAATTTTTCCCTTTAACACGATCTTTCCCTTTTGCCCCCTACTGCCTAAACCCACATTGCAATAAAAGCCAATCGTCTATGAAATTGTGACCGCTGTGGCTCAACCTTTTAGTAGGAGAAAACAGTGGTCACCACCCGCTAACATTTTAATCAAGATAGTAAAGTGTATAAAATGCTCATATGACATGAGATAACCCAAAAATGTGTTTCAATTTATTTTTAAAGCCTTAGAAACAAGGAAAATAATTCAAATATCTCATTTCAGCTTTGGTTTTAACGTTTATTTTATCTTATGTTACCGAAATCTAAATAAACCTAGAGAGCTGCCTTTGCCTTGAACCGCTACAGGAATACGTCTAGCGTTGGCAGCATGCTGCAAACACTGGGCTGGTCATCCCTGGAGGAACGACGACAATTATCCAAGCTCTCCACGATGTACGAGATTAAAAATGGGCTGGTCCACTGCTCCAGCATCACAAAGAATCTCGCCCCTCTCCCCACTAGACAGTGACGATGCCATCGCAGGCAGTTTTGCCTTATAACAGGACTATCACAGTACATGAACAACTCATTCCTGATAAAGAATATCAGGGACCGGAACAAGCTTCCAATAGGAACAGTCGAGGCGACCAAACTTGACACATTTGCGTCTATTGCCCCAGGCCGTCCAAACACCAGTTCGTGATCCCTTCGCTGAGTAACCCCTTGCAACCAGTGAAATATCATCTTCAAAAAAACAGGAACAAAACATCGTGAATCCCCTTTATATCGAAGGAGCCAGAACGATCATTACATTGATTGTGGGCCCTTAATATTTAGAAGAAGAAGATCTGGGAATGGGCTGATAAGGTTCTCTTCCATGCGAGAAACAAACTGCAGCAATCTTTCATCTTTATGCACACACAAAACAGACAAACATAGACACAAATTGATGTATATGCATTAAAATTTTATATTAGATGTTAAAGGCGTCTCCTTTACTTTCATCATCTTTTCTGGTGAATGAACTTCAGCTGACCCCAAGTTCGGCAACACTATAAGGGTGTTGCTAACTAAAAATAGTCTCCTTTGACCTCGATAACAACTAACTAAAATCTATGGTCTGTATTGCCATTCGAATTTTGTAGATTTATGTAGACATATCGAGAAAGGAATACAATGCGTAGTCCGTTCGAGAAGTATACTAACCCTGACTGATTCCCATCCTCTGACTGATAAACGATCTTGCTGGCTGCCGTCCATGGTTTGCCTTGTAACATTTATGGGGTGGGGTGGGTCAATATCCATTGCTGTTCTTTATTTCATAAATTATTTTATTTAAATGTCATGATTATGTCTCTTTTGATAAAATTTTTATGTACAGCGCGGTGAGCCCAGCCCTAGGCTGGGGTACCGCGCTATATAAGACCTCTTATTATTATTATTATCTATGAAACAGGCTAAATAAACGCCTAGAGAGATTGTGAGGAAGATCAGACGAGAAATATTTTGAGCGTATGCTATTTTTGCTTTGCTACGAGTCAGACATTTGTTTATTGTGTGTGTGTAGATTCCTTAACACCCCTTTACCCTTTTAAAAACATTATATCGTCTTCAAAATTATACCTGTACAATCCAATCATTTTTCTGTAAGTCAATAGTTTTTGCTTTATTTATTTTTGATTTTGTAAATAATAATTAGCATAATAAAATGTGTTAAGTGTAATTAGCCCTGGTTTGAGTATCGTATTCCTTGCTATTGTATTTAACATATGAAATCGTATTTTGCAATCTACAGTTTTAGAACGAGCCTTACACTTGAATAAGAGATTAATTTCTCCGTACTGAATACAGTAGGCAACATTAGGTCTGCCGCGAAAACAAATTCTGTGGTTTAGGGTGCCCAACTGGGCGAATGAAGAAAACAGTTGAGCTAAATTTAAAATCAAGTAGATATTTGTTTGTACCAACCTTAACTTCACACGTCTGCGTATCAAATGGATAATGGGTCAGATGAAGCTGACACGAGGAGGAGAAGAGACTGCCCGCTGTCCAGTACGTTTCACCATTGCTGAACACAGACACGGGACTGTTGAAAAAAAACTACATTAAAATTTCAAAACAGCTTTTTTTTTTTTTCTTGACACCATATTACAGTTATCCTTAAACTCTAGCATTGAAGTCCACGAGTAAGGTAACTAGAAGTAAGAGTAATAAAACAACACAGAGAAAATTAGTTATTTGTTTAAAGGATTATACAACCGTGCAACGACTACATTTTAATTCATTCATGTTAATGCAATAACAAATGAAATCTCAATACTGATGTATCTCTTATGTCTATATTTTGCTTTTGGTTTGGCCTGCTTCCTCTTCAAAACCACCCCCCCCCCCCCCCAGCTCCACAGGTTCTCTTTCATTGCACCCAAACAATGGAATTCTCTTCCATTACACATCCGCAATATACCGATCAACACAGCCTCCAAAAGTGCACTCAAAACAAATCTTTCCCCCTCTGACTGAAAAACGATGCTGCTGGGTGTCGCCCATGGCTTGACATGTTAATAGTTTTAAATATACATTTGTTTTTTTTTTAATTTAATTAATGTATGTTAATTAATTTTCTTCAGTTCGTGATTATGTTTGTTACATTGTATGTACAGCGTGGTGAGTCCAGTCCCAGGCTTGAGTACCACACCATACAAAACCACGTAATTTTAATAACAGTAAACGCCCCAAGGTAGGGTGAAGAATGTCTGTAGGACTATTCTATAGGCCGGAAGGTATGGTGAAGACTGTTTGTAGGTCTGTTATTTAAGGGCCGGCAGGCAGGGTTAAGAATGTCTGTAGGACTATTATTTAAAGGCCGGCAGGCAGGGTGAAGAATGTCTGTAGGACTATTGTTTAAAGGCCGGCAGGCAGGGTGAAGAATGTTTGTAGGACTATTGTTTAAAGGCCGGCAGGCAGGGTGAAGAATGTCTGTAGGACTATTGTTTAAAGGCCGGAAGGTATGCTGAAGAATGTTTGTAGGACTATTGTTTAAAGGCCGGCAGGCAGGGTGAAGACTGTTTGTAGGACTATTGTTTAAAGGCCGGCAGGCAGGGTGAAGAATGTCTGTAGGACTATTGTTTAAAGGCCGGAAGGCAGGGTGAAGAATGTCGTAGGACTATTGTTTAAAGGCCGGAAGGTATGGTGAAGAATGTCTGTAGGACTATTGTTTAAAGGCCGGAAGTAGGGTGCAGAATGTCTGTAGGACTATTATTTAAAGGCCGGCAGGCAGGGTGAAGAATGTCTGTAGTACCATTGTTTAAAGGCCGGAAGGTATGCTGAAGAATGTCTGTAGGACTATTGTTTAAAGGCCGGAAGTAGGGTGAAGAATGTCTGTAGGACTATTATTTAAAGGCCGGAAGGCAGGGTGAAGAATGTCTGTAGGACTATTGTTTAAAGGCCGGAAGATATGGTGAAGAATGTCTGTAGGACTATTGTTTAAAGGCCGGCAGGAGGGTGAAGAATGTCTGTAGGACTATTGTTTAAAGGCCGGAAGGTATGGTGAAGAATGTCTGTAGGACCATTGTTTAAAGGCCGGAATTAGGGTGAAGAATGTCTGTAGGACTATTGTTTAAAGGCCGGCAGGCAGGGTGACGAATGTCTGTAGGACTATTGTTTAAAGGCCGGAAGGTATGGTGAAGAATGTCTATAGGACTATTGTTTAAAGGCCGGCAGGTAGGGTGAAGAATGTCTGTAGGACTATTGTTTAAAGGCCGGAAGGTATGGTGAAGAATGTCTGTAGGACTATTGTTTAAAGGCCGGAAGCAGGGTGAAGAATGTCTGTAGGACTATTATTTAAATGCCGGCAGGCAGGGTGAAGAATTTCTGTAGGACTATTGTTTAAAGGCCGGCAGGAGGGTGAAGAATGTCTGTAGGACTATTGTTTAAAGGCCGGCAGGAGGGTTAAGAATGTCTGTAGGACTATTATTTAAAGGCCGGCAGGAGGGTGAAGAATGTCTGTAGGACTATTGTTTAAAGGCCGGCAGGAGGGTGAAGAATGTCTGTAGGACTATTGTTTAAAGGCCTGCAGGCACGGTGAAGAATGTTTGTAGGACTATTATTTAAAGGCCGGCAGGCAGGGTGAAGAATGTTTTTAGGACTACTGTTTAAAGGCCGGAAGTAGTGTGTAGGATTGTCTGTAGGACTAGTTTTAAAATGACGGCATATCTTTTATAAATTGAGAGGATAACTCGTTTTTGTATCACTTGGACTAGATGATAAAAAAATGCATCCTAGTTTTTGATATTTCAAAGTTCTACTCTTAAATACGTAAATGAAATAATATTTTAACAGAATAAGTTTGATTCTTCGAAAACATTATGCTATCTTAATGATCTTGTGATATCTTCCTTCTTAAGATATTTAAAAAAATAAAAAGTGAAATATAAAATAAATTGATAAAACTATTCAAATCCAACTTACGCCTTGTCGTCATTAAAGGGATCTATTGCTCCCAAGGTATTCATGAGGATAAGGCGAGGTCTCCAGATTTGTTCAGGCAAAGGATTGATGAGGAATTGTCCACCGTACTTAGCTGGGTCCCAGGCAATGACCTGTGTTAGCATAGCATATAACCGAGATCATTTCCTTTCTATAATAAATTTAATGTGAAAATATGTCTATTTAAATATAGTTGTCATTTATTTTATAATATGGTGTAATTTTGGTTAGCCTGGACAATATATTTATGAAGAATCAACTTTTTCTCATGCAGCAAAGTGATGCAACGTTTCCACCACTGCCTGGTGCTGCCTGACTTGTAGCGCTCAGTGAAGTACTCACAGTCTAAATTGAAAATTCTGGCAGTTACCCGCGAAGACTGAAAGACCCCTACCACCCAAGAGTTGTACAGTGGGATGTCTGTGGTATCAGACAAAAGGAGTGGAAAGTACCATGGTGCTCAACGTAGCACTTTTCCAAGAAACTCTGCTTAAAAGGAAGTTTTTCAATGTGCTCAGCTGTCTAAACGATCTCCCTATAGAGATTGTCGATGAAAAGTCTTAGAACATCACTGACTCCCTCAGAATAAGAGCTTTAAAAAAAAAGAATTAACAAAATTTTATTATTATTAATATCTATAACAAACCCAGTAAGTCTATAGGAAAAAATGCTGTCTTAAAAAAAAACAACACAATAGCCGGTGATTTCAATGCTGAATCACCCGATTGGAGCTACCCTTAACGCAATGCGTTATGACGTTACGTGGAGGTTTATCTTTCTACCAACCTTATCCGGCTACAAGACGAGAACAGTTAGACTACACTGCCCCACATGGGACATAGTACGGGACCTTGGCCAGATCTGATGCTAATCTTAATCTGGTGGGTAGCGACAAGGTAACAATACTCCTTAGAATGTAGCTAGGTACCACAGTGACCCGCTTCCAGAAAATGCATTGGCAGTTTCATGAAAGCGAATAGACAAAAGTAACAAACCGTAACCAAAAGCTAAATTATATAAATTTAGAGGATGACATCTTCGTTGGCAAGATTACCGTTGTCGTAAAAGATAAATGGAAGACAAACCTTTAGAACCGTAATGGTAAAAAAAAAAAAATGTGAAAGCGTTGGTTGGAAGAAACGGCAAAAAGCATGTAAGAAAGAGATCAAAAAGAAAACACCAACAACTCAGAGGGACGTCTGATCGATTGAAAACCCAAGTCCACAAGAAAAGCTCAAGATGAAACTGTCCAAGTGGGTTAGTGTCTGTAAGAAAATTAAACCTTTCGGACGGTCTGGCAATTGCTTGACAATGTCTCTGGCATGGGTAATCTAAAAATGTGTTGTTTTTTTATGACCTAATTTAAATTTCGACTGGCGTAAAAGCGTTGACTTGAGTTGTATTTTTTTTTAAAGTGAGGCAGAGGTTCTCCATTCGTCAGCATCATACTCTCGTTCTTGCCTATTTCATCCGATGGCAAGACTCTTTCAAAATGACATAAAATAGGCCAGGATGCAGTTGATGAGCAGCAGTGCGCCTTGTGTCTTCTCTGGGTTTTATTTCAGATTTTGCCTTCTCTTAGATGAGTTGCTATTCGAAGTAAAGGAGCCCAGTTCAACCGGGACAAGAGTTATATTTATGTCTAGGCGTTTTCTGAGGAATGTACTCAAGTCCACTGGTTTGAGTTTGACACAGAGTCTTGACAGATCGGCCACCTAGCCAAAAAATGTACACTGATTGGAAACACCACACGGCACAGAGATTGGCTGTACCAAGAGCGCAATTGCGCTAAATAAATATTTTACTGAGGCAAGCAAAAAAAAGTTACACCAAAGACAGGTGGACCATCAGGCACTCGCTCAAGGCAGGAGCAAGTGCCCACAGCGTGGGCCTCGACTTCAGGTTTTCACTGCCCCATTTCAATGGCCGAATCGCATACGGCTCTAGGTAATTGCAAACAGGAAAACCAACAGGACCTTATAGGGTCTCCAACGAGATGCTCAGTCATGAGCAAAGCGAGACATGCTCTTTAAGACGTTATCAACAAAATTTGGACGCCAGGCATCCGGTCAAAAGCGTGGAAACAGGCAACAATTGTCGCAAATCCCAAAGATGAAAAACCAAGTGAACTAACGACGAGCTAGCCATCGATTTTCCTCAGTTTCTGTGAATTAAAAATGTGGAAACGATAGCAGAAGCGAAGTTGTATTGGTTCTTGGCACGAACCAAGGCATTCCGATACACCAAGGTGGCTTCCAAAGTGGGGTAGCAACAGGTAGACCAACTATTACAGTTCATACAAAATACCACCAAAGTACTACACATGAAAACCATACTGTTGCAGTATTTTGGACCATAGCATAGCGTTATATCGGGCCCAAAAAGAGAGTGTGATTTTTCATGCAGTAGATCCCCTACTCTTAAACATAGTTGGTTTAGTCCAGAAATTGTCAAATAAATATTACAGTATGGATGGCTTTAACAGGCATGAGGCGATGTTATAGTTTTCATGTTATAGTTCGCTGTCTTTTTTATGGACTGCAGTTTTTCAAAACGCATTTTGTTTCACTTATGTTTCACAAGGTCTTCTTTGAACTGCTCACTTGACATGAATTGTTTATGCTTGATTTATACTTGTGTATACATGTGTGACAATCGTGTGTGTGACGTGTGTAACAATCGTTCATATGACATGTGTAACAATTGATGATGTTTGTTAAATTGTATGTACAGCACGGTCAGCCCAGCTCTAGGCTGGGGTACCATGCTATTTAAACCACTTATAATAATAATAACATGACATTTGTAACAACCGTTTAAATGACGTTTGTAATAATCGTATATATGACATGTGTAGCAATCGTGTATATGACATGTGCAACAATCGTGTAAATGACATGTGTTGCAATTTTTGTAAATGGCACGAATATAGAAGGTTGAATTTTGCTGAGTTATACTTTATCTGGTCGCCTATAAATAATATACATATTTTTTTCGTCAACGTATGGAGCAACCAATTTAAAATGTATGTATTGAATCTATTAACTAAAATCAAGTTGATTGAAAAATATGTTTTTCCGTCTATACCATTAATTGAAAATAAAAGGAATCAATTCGTACCTCATCTTTCCAGCCTGTGACAAGGAAACCAATGACGGTAAAACTCTGAGCTACGTCATTGATCTCAACGATAGACAAAAGTTCAAAATGAGCTACCACTCCAATGACCTTTGACTGGTTAAGCAGCGGTCTTATCTCTGTGTGGTAGGTCGAAGAGGCTAACTTATCCTTGAAAATTGAATGGGTTTGAGAGTAGCTTTGACATTGACTAGGAGAATTCAATCCAAATACTAGGCTTACTGTTAAAACCCAGGTGGAAAGTTTCACCGATGCCATGCTTATTTACTTGTCTCTGGAAGAGAGATGTGGTTTGTATTAAAGGGTGGTTAAAATCATGCGTGGCATCACACAAGATAACGTAATTTGTACTGAAGATTTTTGAGAGATACGTCAGTTTTAAAATTTACTAATGCTTTGGTTGCATATTGTCAGAGTCACATCATGAGTATTTAAAAAAAAAAAAAAAGGATTTTCGGGTAACTTTTCAACCTGGCATGTTATGAGCCTAAAATTAAGCTAAGATAGATAATATGCCCCTATTGCTTTGAACAAAAATGAAAATTTGCTTTGATTACATTGCACGTATTGATTATTGATCTCGGTCTTCACACTTTCTGAGTGTTTGTTGTTCCCCCAAAATGTGTCTGTATCTAGTCATTCACTTTTTCTGCGATTGGATATTTAAAACTTTTATTTTAAAATGTATAAGACATTTGTATTCACCGCAGTAAATGTAGTCATAGTATTAATGTGCAATTAATCGAAACAATTCAATAACCATAATAGTGCGTTTTCGTTTTCAAGTTGTGGTACTGTTTTCCTTTAGGTCGCGTTTATCCTTCGTGTAATCCTGTTTTATTAATTAAACCATCAAGTTTATGCGAACTTGATAAAAATAATAAGAGCTTTTATATGATTTAGAACCAGCGAACATTCCATACGCGATTGAAATCATGACGATCATCCATCAGCATCTTCCTAGCACAGCGTGTATCACTTTGAATGTTTGGAATTAATTCTATAAAAAAGGCAATGATTGGGTCGGCGTAAAGTTTCAGAGTTATTCCTGCAGGTGAGTGCCCTGTAAACGTATTCAGAATGAATACTAAAGTGTATCTCAACACAGTACAGTACATCACAGTACAGTACAGTACATCACAGTACAGTACAGTACATCACAGTACAGTACAGTACATCACAGTACAGTACAGTACATCACAGTACAGTACAGTACATCACAGTACAGTACAGTACATCACAGTACAGTACAGTACATCACAGTACAGTACAGTACATCACAGTACAGTACAGTACATCACAGTACAGTACAGTACATCACAGTACAGTATACAAACTCCAGGAGACAAAACATGAATGCGGTGAATAGACTTTGTAGATGAAACTGTAGATTATTACAAGCCAAAGGAATTTATCAGAAAACAAAATAAGTATGTCGAACATTTGCACGCCACGAACAGTCCTTAATTAGACATAACTCATAAATTAGTGATACGTTAATATAATTCTTTCCAATGTTTTATAAGAAACATTTCGGTCTGGACGACACATTAATAAATGAACTATGAAGATTAAAAGGTTGTAACGCTGAAAGAAACACTCACACATGGAACAGCTTCCAGCGCTCCCAAAACACAGGAACGAACGGCCTGACAAGTGACCACTGAGATGCAACCCGGGTACCTGGGCTAAGTCTATTTTTAAATCGACCCTGGCAGCACAACGCAAAGACTATCTCGAACGGGGTTTTTCCAAGTAGCGCTCGCGGGGGGGGGGGGGGGGGTGGGCTATACCCGGGGGGAAGGAGAGAACCCCCCCCCCCCCCCCCCCCCCCCCCCCCCTGGGGGGGGGGTCGGGGGGGGGGGGGGGGGGGGGGGGGGGGGGGGGGGTTAGGCTATACCCGGGGGAAAGTGAAGTACCCCTCCCCCTCCCCCTCCCCCCCTCCCCGGATGAGAAATGGGTAAAAACAATATAACGATTTTATATTTTTAAAATTAAAACGTCATTTTTAAAGAGTTTGAAAATGAAAAGAAACTGGTGCTTTATGTGATTACAACTAGTGGCAAGTATTAAATATCGCTAGGCATTATATACTTTACGATCCGTTTATTTAAGGCTAATCTTGTTTAAAGCTTATAGTATTCGATTCAGAATATCGTACTCACCGCTTCTGATTATAAGCCGAAGATTTACTTCCCGTTGTTCGCACTTATTCGCGTTTCTTTTTTCTCTTGCAAATTCACAAATTTTAAAACTGTAATAACACTGCATTAAAATACCTTTACATCAGAATCAAGGACGGACATTCTAATAATATGTCTTGCCATCAAAAATACGCAGTCTATGTTCTAGTTATATGTCACTATAAAATGCTTTACTTTTAAGGTAAGTCTAGGTGTTGATTATAAATAATATGATGATATAAGCCTTTAATTTTTTTTTATTGGCATAAGTTTATATATATGTAAGCTATTCCATGAATGTTGAGTTATATCAAATGGAAACTTAAAACACAGAGAGACATCTTTTTTGAAAAATTAAGAATTTAACGGGCACACACAAATAGTGCAAATTTCATAAATTATTATATTGAAAGAGCTAGTGTTTTTTTTTTTAAATGTGCTATGTTTGTAACAAAGTTTCCTGAAAAATCAGGGGTTTAAAGAAATATCAAGCCAATGTTTATTAATGGCCCGCCAGCATTTATCTTTTAAATATTAAAATAATAAACAAACTGACACATCTGTTTCCAAGGATTGTTTTTAAAAATAATATTTTGCCCAAGTTTAAATCTATCAGAAAGCTAAATTAAAGAAAATGGACTAGCATTTCTATTTTCATTCCAATTCCATATTTGTTTACTTGTTTTAGAATAAATTCTTATTCACAATTTTTCAATTTAAAATAAATTCTTTATATTTTGTGGTACATTTTTAAAAAAGTATATCTAAGTGGCAATGTTCAGTTTATCGGGGAAAAAAAATATAGTTAGTATATAATGAAAAAAAAAAATCAATCAAATGAATATTGGGAAATTTCTACTATTTTGTAAAGAACCCATGTGTTCTTTACATAATAATACTATTTATATACGATTTCTAAAAAATTTCCAGTTTATATAACCCATTAAATTCATAGATCTTTCTACTTAAAAGTTGTTTGACTATTGTAAAACTTGGAAATATGTATTCAAGTTAATTAATTATTATACGTAATTTGATTATTAACACAGACAATTTAGTATTTGTGTTTAGCAAATAAAATGATGTCAGCAATCATTTTTTGTGATGGAATTTGTTTTTTTTATCAAGTCCATTTATTAACTATGTAGACAACCCTCAAAGAGGTTTGAATTTATTTATTTTTTTTAATGAAAGCCACGGACTATTAAATAATATATATATAAAAAAAAATTTCATAACAAAGCCAGGACAAGTAGAGTTGTCGCTCGATTTTTTAGAGGTCCCTTCTGCTACTTTTTGGTTTTGTCCTCCCCCACGTTGCATTGAAGGATGATTAATAAGGCAATATCCACAACACATTTTAAAGCCCTAAACTATCCAAGGCCCACTGCAGTCGCAGGGATTGCTGAGCTCGTTCGATGTTTCTAAGGTTAAGTGAAACCTTAAGTTTTTAAACTAGCATTTCTTCCGTGGCTCTCCAAGCGTAGAATGTCGCAAAACTTAATTTGAAGTACTTGCTCAAATGTAGTACTTTATTTTTAATTTATCAATCATTTACTGGGGACTATAAAGATGGAATAGACGATATTAAGCTAGAGAAATTGCTTAGACGAAAGGACACCTCAATTGCAATGTAATTAGTTTATTTTCAGATGAAGCAATTAAGAGATATTCCTAATTATGGCTAATTTTAGCGCTTCGCGAAGAAAAACCTAAAATTGCTCCTCAAAATTGCATGAAAGAAATACCATATTCAAATATACGCCAAAATGCACCCCTGTATTTTTAAAATGTACTACTGCCTTCAGCACCCTCAAATTCTTCACCCCTTCCCCCCAAGCTGATCAATGTTACAGTATTATGTTGAATATAAGCTTGTGCGAGATGAGTGAATTCAGTTCATGTCTGGAACTGAATGTCATAATATCCCCCTCTGTCCATTGAAAAATTTCTTTCCCAGATGCTACAGTGTAAGAGAGACACTGAATTCATTTATACTCCAAAATGCACGTTTTGATTTAGAAAAAATGCAAAATTTGCTGGGGAGGGCTCCGTAGCCCCTCCCCTTTTACTCAAGAGCCAACACTACCCTCAATGTTGGCCCTACACTACCCTTAATGTTGGCCCTACACTACCTCAATGTTGGCCCTACACTACCCTTAACGTTGGCCCTACACTCAATGTTGGCCCTACACTCAATGTTGGCCCTACACTCAATGTTGGCCCTACACTCAATGTTGGCCCTACACTACCCTTAATGTTGGCCCTACACTCAATGTTGGCCCTACACTACCCTTAATGTTGGCCCTACACTCTGCCCTACACTCAATGTTGGCCCTACACTCAATGTTGGCCCTACACTCAATGTTGGCCCTACACTCAATGTGGGCCCTACACTCAATGTTGGCCCTACACTACCCTTATTGTTGGCCCTACACTCAATGTTGGCCCTACACTCAATGTTGGTCCTGCACTACCCTTAATGTTGGCCCTACACTCAATGTCGGCCCTACACTACCTTTAAAAAAATGACAATACAGCTGGCGCTTGTCATAATTTTTGTTTGATGATATATTCACAACCTGGTTGAGTAGCTAGTGTTAGTGCTGATAGATACACAACATAGTGAAGTAGCTAGTGGCAGTGCTGATAAGATACACAGACTACGGGGGTAGCTAGCATTAGTGCTGATAGATACACAGTCTAGTGGAGTAGCTAGTGTTAGTGTTGAAAGGTGCAGAACCTTGTGGAGTGGCTAAAGATTATTCTGATAGATACACAGCCTAGATTAAAAAAAATACACTCTTGGCGAAAACAATGGATATTGCTTGAGTGGTTTACCGTGCTCTAAAAAAATCAAGTTTTACACACACACAAAAACGGTAACTTATAAGGTTTAATTTTTTTTTTAAACGATGGCACTTAATAGAGAAATATTGGTTTTCTTTTGTAGCTGAAGTATACATATTATTTTGTTCCCAAGGCTGCATGACTTGACCAGACTGCTCCTCCAGGCTTACCAAATCTAGATGATCACAATGTAAGTGAATTTTGCCTCTAAGTGAGGTCATTGATGTCGGATGTTTACGTTAGAGAAATTACATTTCGATAACGTGTGTTTAAATGTATATAATTGTGAAATGTCGTGGTTAAAAAATATGTTTTTTATGTATGAGTTGAAAAGGAATATGTACAATGTAAGAAAAAGCATCTCCATTTATTTGGATCAATGAAGAATCTTAACTTGTATAAATTTACTATTCAATTTATGAAAAAATCCATTTTTTTAATGTCTAAAACAAAGTTACAAACAGATTTTGAGAACTATAAGATTAAACTGGGGGCGCTTAAAATTATTCAATTCAATAAATTATCCCGATCTTTCCCGTGAAACAGCTAATCGTGCTTCAGAGATCGTGGTTAAATTATGAGCTTTACACTAACCGAAATCAAAAATATTTAATTGATAATAACATATGCTTAAATGTATTGATTTAAGATCAAGACTTTGAATGTGAAGTTCCAATGTATTGATATACGTTTCAGGCTTGAATGGAACTTTTCAATGTATTGATTTTTGTTCATGTCTTTGAATGTGACTATCAAATTTATTTGTTTATGGTCGAGACTTTGAATGTGACGTTCCAATGTATTGCTTTATGTTTCAGACATCGAATGTGACATTCAAAGTAATAGAACAACCTTTGTTCATAAATCAATATAGTTGAAACGTCACATTAAATGTCAGCAACATATATCAATCCATAGAATACATTAAACTCAAACGCTAACAGATGAGCAGTTGATCATCAATCATTACGCATTTAGATATTAAGATTTAGACGGTCTTCATGGTTAGTAAGGATTGTTTCATACTGTGGTTCTATAGATAGACGTTCTATCAATCAGTTGAACATATGTCGATAGAGAAGAAGTGTTTTTAAAATCATATATTGGGTAAACCATTTGTTCTTAATCTTTTCAGCTCACAACCCCATCGGAGACATACCATCACCACATTTCTCTGAAATGGTTAATCACCACTAGGAAAAACCATTGAAATGGTTAATCGCCACTAGGGCACTTTCCTCTGAATGGTTAATTACCACTAGGGAACTTTTATTTTAAATTGTCAGAGTCGTTATTTAGGTATCCCAAATAAACATAATTTGTAAAGACGATATATATTAATATTTATATAATAATGATATATAATTAATATTATTATTAATATTTTTTAGGCATTTTTGTATAGCGCTTACCGTACAGCTCTAAGCGCTTTGCAATTATTAAAAATATGTAAACTATTTAAAATGCTAAAGCAAAATAAAAATTAATAACCAGAGACACTAGAATAGTAACTACAATGTGAAAAATGACTATAAAAACAGTAGCTAAAACATTAAAATGGCTATAAAAACAAGTACACTTGGCACGTTTTGGCATATACTTAAATACAGGATCAACCCGAGACAGAAAATGAGGCAGGGCAAGGAGGGTGCATCACAGGTCATAGGCGGACCTAAACAGATTAGTTGTTATGGACTTTTTGAAAGTGGACTTGGTTTCACAATGACGGATGTGGAAGGGGAGCTGATTCCAGAACGTGGGCGCATGGAAGTAGAAGGAGCGTTCACCGATGGTCTTAGTTTTGGTTCTTGGGATTGAGAGGGCTCTATTGTCAATTGAAGAGCGTAGTTGTCTTGTGGGGGTGTAAGGATGCAACAGTTCAGAGAGATAGACAGGAAAGTGAGGGTCAGTGAACGAGTTGAAGCATAGATTTGCAGACTTTACTTGATGCATACATGATATCCGCATCATACCTAGAACTAACTGAGAAACTCTACGCACTTACGAAGCTTCTTCCCTCTGAAAATTTCAATCCTGAGAGATTAGGGACCGAAGCACTAGGAAGTAAACCAGAACTTTACACTGCTTTTTTTTATAAACCATTTTAAATCCCCTTGTTAATGGTAAACTTACTCTCAAATGTATTGATAATGGGACATCCGGTAAGTGGGTGGGTGGGGAATTCCTTGGGACATCGGGTGGGGAATTTCTTGGGACATCGGGTGTGTAGGTGAGCACGTCGGACATCGGATGGGTGGTCAAGTGGGACATTGGGTGGGTGGGCAACCATGACGTATCAACTAACAACAAACCGACTTTCCGAATATTCTCGTCTGCTTCGCCTGTTCTGTACAATAGTCATTTAATAGTTACATAAAACACAGGTTTACTGTTTAAAAACTGTAGCCAACAAGTTGAAACTTTTCAAAACACCAGATATCGTTTAGTGCAAGCAAATGGTTAATGGAGTAGACGCTGGATACTCTTTTAAAAGTTACAAGAGTTAGTAATATCCAAAAAAACTATAAATCCTTTCCTAATGCTTATAAGATATAATATGTGGATTAAATGAATCTCTACTTAAATTTAATAAGGCCTCCACTGAAAGTGACGGTAAGAAAACTCTCTAACAACAACCTGAAAAAAAAGCTAACTGCTTCTTAAGACCCACTGACCTCTCCTCTGAAGAAGCCTGAGAACAAAGGTGAGCAAGACAAAAACAACAAAAGCCACTGAAGTCCAGTAGGTTGTATGTTTATGATAGTCGGTATAGAGTAAAAGCCAGCTGGTAAAGCATGCCACTAAGAACAAAGAAATGACACCTTCCCCATTGAATCATCAAAGAAATAAAATAGTGAGAGATAGGCTGGATGGGAGAAAGGGAAGAGAGAGAGAGAGAGAGAGAGAGAGAGAGAGAGAGAGAGAGAGAGAGAGAGGGAGAGACAGGGATAATAAAGGAGTTCATTGAATCATCAAAGAAATAAAAAAGTGAGAGATAGGGTGGAGGGGAGAGAGGGAAGAGAGAGAGAGAGAGAGAGAGAGAGAGAGAGAGAGAGAGAGAGAGAGAGAGGGAGAGACAGGGTTAATAAAGTAGTTCATTTTTAGCTTAAATAATTATATAGAGAATTTTTAGGTTGACCGGGAATATAAAATCGACAATGCACGAAAACATCAGTTATTCGTAGACGGGTAAATTACTAGTACATTTGAACATATAACTTTAATTTATGTTTACTTTTGAAAATGTCCGTGTTTCTTTTTTCAAAGGACCATAGGTATCGAATGGGCTCGAGAACTGGATGGAAGAACACATCAAATGCTATACATTAGATCAGTGGTCGGCAAATTGCGGCTCGCTAGCTGCAGGCGGCTCTTTAACGGCCTAAGAATATAATTTCTTCAGTTAGTAAACGACCGTCTTGAACTATGTTAATTGAGAAATAGTTCTTATTCTATTTATATTTTGTTTACAAGCAAATAAATATCTCATGTCTTAGTAGTAATTTTTTTTTTTTTTTGATTGGCCTTTTCACAAAGAAAAACTTTGATACCACTATGGGGTAAAGAAAAGCCCATGTACAACTAATCTAAAGAAAAAAAAAGTTTATTTTTATTATGGATGATTCGCAAATGTCATGAAAGGGATTCAAATAGTTTCCTCAGAGATTGGTTTTAAATTTGTACTTAGTTCGCCTGAGATTTAATAACAAGAGTCATCTGTCAACCAGGGACAATCAAATATAAAGTAACAGATGGAGACATCTTTAATGTGTTAGATATTAAGTAACAGAGGAAACAATTAATAAATGAAGTGATGGCTTCTGAATTAACAATACAAATATAGTTAGAAGACTGGTTGGGAAAAAAAAAGATATAATTTAGAAGAAAATCTACATCAAAATATAAAAAAACAACCTTAAAACATTTCAGTCAACAAAGTTTGACTTAATGTGTTTTTAAAGTCTGTCTGTGTGTGTGTGTGTGGTTTTTTGTGTGGTGTTGTTGGTTGGATTTGTTGATTTGTTTGTTTGTTGGGGGGGGGGTGTTTTGAGTGAGGTGACGATGGTGTTGGTGTCCCTGGAAGTTGTAAAATAACAAGGACTAGGATTTTGTAATATGTGCGTATTGACCACATTATCATCATGTCTATATCCACTCTACAAATTGATCATTTCTATATCAACTATACAACATTACCATGTCTATATCCACTCTACAAATTGATCATGTCTATATCAACTATACAACATTACCGTTTCTATATCCACTCTACAAATGTATCATAACTATGTACTAGACAATATTATCATGTCTCTATCCACTCTACAAATGTATCATGTTTATATCAACTAGGCAGGACAGGGTCCCAGACACTGAGGTGCTCAAACGGGCAGGTCTCCCCAGCATCTTCACAATCTTGATGAAGTCCCAGCTTCCCTGGGCGGGACATGTTGTGAGAATGTCAGTTGACCGCCAGCCCAAAGGAATTTTCTATGGTGAGCTTGAACAAGGAAAGCGGTCTGCTGGCGGACAGAAAAATCGCTTTAAAGACAACATAAAAGCCTCACTGAAAGCGTTCGACGTAAATCCAGACACGTGGGCAGCGGCGTAGCGAGGGTGTTTGGCGCCCGGAGACAAGATTCGCACCCGGCGACTAGATCCATTTTAAAGCGCCCCTTTTTCTTTTTTTAAACTCTAAAACCGGTTATTTTCATCAATAAAATAATATCAAAGCGCATTTTGGCGCCCCTAACTACCTGGCACCCGGGGAATCTGTCCCCCCTGCACCCCCCTCGCTACGCCTCTGCACGTGGGAGGAACAGGCAAAGGATCGAGCTTCTTGGCGTTCCAGTTTACACAAGAGCTCCATGCAACATGACGTTGGCACAACAGCGGCTGCAGAGCGTAAGAGACATGCCAGGTAGGCCCGGTCTGACTCTGCTCCCGGAGATGCGCCATCATTCCCCTGCACCTACTTTACAAGATAATTTCGTACCAGAATTGGCCTCATTAACCATCTGCGCACCCACAGACAGAACCAGCACAAACTCTGATAATTAATATGATCTGGTCGACTCCCGACTGACGAATAACACATACACATATATATATATATATATATATATATATATATATGTCTTTATGGTGCGAAAAAAACAAAATACAATCTATAACCTCTTAACAACGATATTACCTTTAATTTCTATTTAAACTTCATTTTTTTAAATTACCTTTCGGAATCTGCTTTTGATCGTGTCATAGGCGCAACAATGTCCTATTTCTTTCGTGTCATGGGTGCAACAATGTCCTATTTCTTCACCCTCCCAATAATTTTCACAACGCTTGTTCAGGTTTAAACATTTGTATAGACCCTAACAAATATCTGATTTTTTTTTAGACGTCTTTAAATCCATTACAGCGACACAATGCAACATCGTCTTTAAATCTAAATAATGGATCAAGCTGTGTCAATGAAATAGTAGATAAAGGTATGTTGAAGGCTATCACTTCAGAGCTTTTTTTTCTTGCAAACAAACTTAACATAGCTAAACTTTTCGACCCAGTTTCGTTGTATAGTTAAACACCTGAACAAACTGATTTCTGATTGAACCAGATTATAGATAAGGTATATTCGTTTTTTTATAGTATTTTGTTTAACTCCTTGATATATTACATTGACATATCTTTATATATCTTCGATCAGGTGTAGATGAAGTTACTGTGTTCACACTGAAGGACCCAACTCATCAATGAAAACCGAAACCAAATCAGTGAATCTCGTTATTGACTATAGAAGAGTTTTTTTGTTGTCGATATTGATTTTTTCTATGTTTATCTTACTTCAAAGCTTTGCCAATCAATCCACACTGCATCAATTAAAATAGCTGACTAAAACATAGAAACAAAAATGTCACAAATCAATCTAAAACAAATTTTTAAAATATCAAAAATAAATCAGGCTAATTTTTTTTATAAATTTCAAAAGAAAACATGTAAACAGGGTTAATTTCGAAAAAAAAGGATCAAACATTTACTTGTAGACATATTCTAATAAAATGAACATTTGTATTTTATTTTTATTTTTATTACTTTTTTCATTAGTTCAAAATAATTAATAAGCTAATGAAAGGGCTATTTCCAACATGAATCCAAGAATTGCATCTAACCAAAGTTACAAATAAACTTATGAGAGTGCCATATCCAACATAAATCCAAGTGTTGCAGCTAACCAAAGTAACAAGAAAATAACAAACGACACTGAATCAATGTGTTTCCCAATTAGTTTATACTTGTTGACTTTCGGTAGCTCCCCTTGTTTCACCTCTGTTGCTCGCTTATTTCCCTTCTCGTCCAAAGATTGCTTCACATTGTCCGATAATGACGCATTTGATCCAAATGACGTCAGAACTTTTCTAGCGGAGTCTTGCTTGCTTTCAGTTTCTGGTACGTCAAATGCCGAAAGGACATTTCGCATTTTGGTTACGTTTGATAACACTCCCCTGAACTGTGACTTGACTTTTTGATGGGTCGCTTCCTCCTGTTTCAGAACAAAAATAGATATTTAAACCAAAAAAAAAACTACTCATAGTTAATTTTGCTATGTACATTATGATGGTTAGGGTGTTATTTATGCTACAATATCGCGGGCGAGGATTTCATCTATGTACGCAGAACATCTATTCAAAAAAATGTAACAGCACAAGTTTATTGTGAAAATAATTAGAACTGTAAACACAATCCTAAACATTAGAAATATTTCGTTTAACACATTTTAAATGAAGTTTTTGAGAATATTATATTTTAGCAACAATTAACTTACCCCCTCCTTATGATGCAAGTAGACGATGATGATACTGTCGATGACCGTCAACATGGACAAGAAGAGTAGGAAGAATAGGTAGATGGTGACATTGGGCATGTTTAAGGATGACCTGGGCAGCATGCCGCTGACAATGCTCATAAACACGGACAGCGCCAGTAGGACAGTAATTCCTGGAGTTGGGTGACAGTAAATAGTTGGTAATGAGGATGTACATGAGAGTAGAGTCAAGTTTGAATACGAATACATGTAAAATGACATTAAAACGTTATGTTATTTTAAACTGAACTGAAAGATCCGAACCGAACACTGCTGAAGACCGAAACGAACCGTAACTTCTAAATGAAGGTTTGATTCCCATATCGTTTGGGCAACGCAAAATAGAATTTGCTAAATTTGGCAAGTAAATAAGTAACACAGTATAAGAGGGTGTTAATAAATATGTCTCAGGCCTATTAGTCTATGCCCATGTCATACATTAGAGTGGTTTTTTCCACTGATTATTCGATGTTACTGACGCTGTACTAACCACCAAATATGACTAAGATAAGATAAGATAAGATTCTTTTATTGATCCAAATTAATGGAAATATATTTTTTTTCGATTACATGATACATTTTCTATGACAGCAATATAGCCAAAGTTGTCACAAAAATCCAGTTTAGAACAGACATTGGTCAGAACAGCTCTGTGACAACGCATTGGAATTAAAAAAGTTTTATCCAGCGTTATCCAGTTAAAATCGTTAGCACATGTCCATCTTTGTGAGATGATGGTGTAGTTTCTTTCAGACACCTCCCACAGGCACTTCCATAGACACCTTCCACAAGCATCTACCACAGAACCTCCCACAGACACCTCCCACAGAACCTCCCATAGACACCTTGCACGGACACCTCCCACAGACACCTCCCACAGGAACGTCCCAAAGACACCTCCCACTGACACCTCCCACAGACATCTCCCACAGGAACCTCCCATAGGCACCTCCCAAAGACACCTCTCACAGACACTTTCCAGAGACACCTCCCACAGGCACCTACCACATACACTTTCCAGAGACACCTCCCACAGGCACCTACCACATACATCTCCCACAGACACCTCCCACAGACACCTCCCACAGACAACTCCCACAGACACCTTCCACGGAACCTCCCACAGACACCTCCCACAGACACCTCCCACAGACACCTCCCACAGACACCTTCCACGGGCACCTCCCACAGACACCTCCCACAGACACATCCAACAGAGACCTCCCACAGACAACTCCACAGACACCTTCCATGGGCACCTCCCACAGACAACTCCCACAGACACCTTCCACGGGCACCGCCCACAGACACCTCCCACAGACACCTCCCACAAACACTCCCACAGACACCTTCCACGGATACTCCCCACAGAAACCTGCCATAGAAACCTGACGACTGATGGGTCTAAAAGCGACTGATATAAGAAACTAACTGGATACTTGGACAATCATTTTATATCCGTCATAAAATGATTTCTTGGGTTACTAATACTTCTTGGCAAATCAAGGTTCAGGTTACTAATACTTCTTGGCAAATCAAGGTTCAGGTTACTAATACTTCTTGGCAAATCAATGTTCAGGTTACTAATACTTCTTGGCAAATCAAGGTTCTGGTTACTAATACTTATTGGCAAATCAAGGTTCAGGTTACTAATACTTCTTGGCAAATCAAGGTTCAGGTTACTAATACTTCTTGGCAAATCAAGGTTCAGGTTACTAATACTTCTTGGCAAATCAAGGTTCAGGTTACTAATACTTCTTGGCAAATCAAGGTTCAGGTTACTAATACTTCTTGGCAAATCAATGTTCAGGTTACTAATACTTCTTGGCAAATCAAGGTTCTGGTTACTAATACTTATTGGCAAATCAAGGTTCAGGTTACTAATACTTCTTGGCAAATCAAGGTTCTGGATATTTAAATATTTGATGTCAACAAAACCATAACTTACCGTAACCGATCTTCTCCCCTGACTCCACTGGAATGACAAAGACGAGAATGTTGAGAAATGAAAGGAAGACAACTGGTAAAATAATGTTGAGTATAAGAAAAGCTGGTCGCCTTTTTAGGAAAAATTTCATCTGAAAAAAATATATTTTTTTAATTTTTTTTTTTTAATTGAATAAAGGTAAATTTTACATCATCAAAGTTGGCTGGGAAAAAATGAATTCATTCTCTTGTTGGAAAGAAGAATTATTATTTTTTTTTTTTAAAACACACCAAAATATAAATTTAAATAATACTAAAAATGTCTTAATATAAGTAGGAACGTTTGGAAGCTGTCACATTCATTTTCATATACACATTTAACCAATATGAGAAATCCAATTTGGTCAAACGGCATTTTAAACGAATAATCTGCAAGAAAATTTGGAGTAGATAATTATTTTGTATACATTTAAATACGATGTTATGTGGAGCGTCTTCAAATCAAGAAAATCTTTCGACACCAAAAGCAAATAAAATATTCTAGTTCCAGAATACCTGAACACAAGAGAGAGCTGAATTTTCGCCTGTACTAAAGTTTCTGATGATCAGCTCTGTCGATTGTAGTTCCCATTCCCCGTTAGTGATGAAATAATTTAGTTCAATGTTGGGAAAGGCTGCGACAAACTGCAGATGCTCAGTGATATATCTCATAGCCACTAGCTGTAGATGAAAGATGTGTACAACAATTATTTTTTTTTAAAAATATTTCACATACAACTTTGGAAAGCCTGATGCAACTCTCTAACACTTTCTGCCTAACCCTAAAATGAAGTGCATGGATTCGAATTCGTCCGTGGTCACTGAACCATGTCTGAACAACTAGCTCGGCCAAAGCGACGTATCAGACCAGTAACAACACGTCATGGTAAGGGAGACACTCTGAGTAATAAAATATCCCCATCAATGCTAATCAGATTGGGGGGGGGGGGAGTATTTGGGTGACGTAACAAGTAAAGGCCTTCATGACCACTGACCTGCAAGAATGAAATATGATCTCAATCTTAATTTAAGTTCAAAGCTATCGTAATTACCATGTCTGAACAACTAGCTCGGCCAAAGCGACGTATCAGACCAGTAACAACACGTCATGGTAAGGGAGACACTCTGAGTAATAAAATATCCCCATCAATGCTAATCAGATTGGGGGGGGGGGAGTATTTGGGTGACGTAACAAGTAAAGGCCTTCATGACCACTGACCTGCAAGTATGAAATATGATCTCAATCTTAATTTAAGTTCAAAGCTATCGTAATATACCCAGAACGATCATAACATGGGATAATGTAAATATCAACATGAGAGCTGTGAAACAGAAAAGTATATTACTCTTTACTTTGATTTTCAATTTTGACGATGTGAGTTTGATATTACTGTAATATAATTTGATAAATATAACAGGCAACTGCGAAAATGTATGAAATCATTTTTTTATTATTATTATTTTTGCAGCAAAAATTTTTAAACGATATTTATTCATAAAATAATCAATAGAGCGATAATTTTGTTGTGTAGATAATAAACTACTCTCTAATAGACTTGAGTAGATAATAATCTATTCTCTAATCGACTTAAGATGTATATTTCCTCACCTCTATGATACAGGTTTGACGGTCAAACGGATAATTGGTTAAATTGAGTTCACAGGAAGTAGGGAACAGACTTCCGGGTACCCAACCAGTTTCACCATTGGATAACATAACAGTTGGTCTGTGTTACAAAAAAAATTGTCTCAAATTAAAAAATTGACAGAGGTTTATTTATAAAAAGAAGAAAATCAAAAGAAATAATGGCTTTTGTTTTAAAAGAAATGTCTTTGTTATTTATAATGTATCCATAATTTCCGCAGGGTCACTTTGGCGGCTTTGTCTGGATTAGTTATATTTTTGTAATACCCCTACCATGATACGAGTCCCTCCTAACACTGTCTGTTGCTAATCGATTTCCACCACCAGTCCCAAAATTAAAGCATGAGATCAAATCAATAATAAAAACATTAGGGCTGTTTCGTGTTTGATTATTAGCATCTCATAGCTGTTATGGTAGACAGACTCACGGACAGACAACAGAGGTTACACCATTCCGAATAACCGGTGTGTGGACTATTTTCGTGGACGTGTTATAGTGGTCAGAAGTACCCCGAGGATAGAGAACCCTTTATACCTTTGCGCATGACAGTTTTTTGTTTTTTTTAAATGTATGCGTTATGTTTGAAAGCTGCACGAAGGACTCAACTCACTTACTGTATAATGTAAATATGCTGTTACATTGTTGTTTTATATAAGACATAAGACATAAGAGCATAAGACATAAGACAGCAATGACAACGAAGTTCATCCATGGCAACACAGACAAACCCTTCCTCTAGTCAGACTAATTTCATGTTGATTTTAAGCAACAGTAAACAGAGGGTTTCGGTGATAGATATTTTTTTTTAAAAATATAAATCAAGTCATATTTGTATAATTGGATTACATTAGAGGAGACTATTTCAGTTATTTTTATTTTTTTATTAATTTGCTATTTCGTTTAATACATCTCCTGTTTATAGGTCAAGAAAACTTACGCTTTGTCGTCATCAAAGAGATCTCTGTCAGCCAATGTGTTCATCAGGATAATTCGAGGGCGCCAGATTTTTTCTGGTATTGGATAGATGACCACCTGACCCCCGTAGTCATTGGGGTTCCAGGCCACTATCTGGGGTAATATCGAACATGTCGAGAATTTAAAAAAAAAAATATATATGTGTGATTTTCGCTACGGAAACATGAAAGAATCTCAAAATAAAAACTTTTTTTTAAAATTATATATATATATATATTTTTAATTATTTGTTTAGTCGTTGTTGAACATGACAAGTATGAACATCTTGAAAAGTGAATTAATTAAAAATGAATTATTAAAATAGTGTTATTGTGCCTGAAGTAAGTGTCACACACATTCACAGCTACTGACAAGAATACGGTATACGTGCATTTTTTTTTTTTTAATATTTAACAAAAAAATAATATTACAAATTGCTTTTAAAAATAACTTTAAGATACACAGTTACTCACCTCATCCGTCCACGTGAAGCTAAGGAAGCCGTTGATCAGAAAGCTTTGTTCCACATCATTGATCTCGACGATTGAAACCAGAGAGAAGGTGACACGGACCTCCATCATCTTGGACTGGTCCAGCACGGGTCTGATGTCTGTGTTGTAAACGGACTCGTCCAGCTTATCCTTGAAGATGGAGTTAGTTTGCGAGTAGGTCTGAGCGTTGCCGGGACGACACGAGCCGAACAACAATAACAGTATGACGAGATTCGAAGGTTTAATAGATGGCATAGCGGAGCCGCTATAAATTTGTAGGGTCGATCTCAAGCCAGGCTGTTCTTTATTCTGTGTTCGTTTCTGCTGGAGTCGCTCACGTGAAAACAAAGAAAGGGTAAATTAACTTCACTTTTCATTGAATTTCTTAAAACCCATGGCTCACTATAATTTCAGAGATGTCACTGCAACAAATTGTTACAATTACAATATTGTATTTCTGAGTTTGATGCAGCGATTTTGCAACACATGTTGCGTAAAAGCCCCCATTGTTAAAAAGAAAAGAATATGTTTTTTTTTTTTTTAAATTCATTATTTTCTTGGCATTCGCCTACACATTAGGATTAGGCAAACAAAATAATTTAAGGAATACATCAGATATTAAATATTTCCTTTGATGTTTTTGAAATGAACTTTGTTATTATTTATTATTATCCTATTAAAAAAAGAATCTAAAAAAAAAAAAAAAATACTATTTTTTTTTTTTTTTTAATTCTTTTTTTTTTTGGCATTAGCCTACAAATTAAGATTAAAAAAAAAAAATAATTTAAATAATACATTAGATTTTAAATATTTTCTTTGATGTTTTTGAAATGAAATTTTTTATTATTTATTATTATCCTATTAAAAAAAGAATCTAAAAAAAAAAAAAACTACGAGTTTTCAAAGTTTGTCAATGGTGTATTTTCTTAAAATCTAAAAAAAAAAGTAGTTGGATAAATTGTATCATTTACTAAATGAATGAATGCCTTTTTGTTCTCAATAATAAATAATTATTTATGTTCACGTGTATTTATTGAGACACAATAATAATTTATGATGTACGTATCACTGTTATATTCTGTTACAAATGATAACCTCGACGATCCTTCTAACAGTGACTAATCGTAATGCCGACCTTCGCGATATCCTCATCAATAAATAGGTTTCACAGATCTATAAAGATACTTCGAATCACATCAGCAAACCTCAATTCATATTTTACTTTTATAATTTAATCCTTTTTTTTTTTAAATTTTCAAATATGGTTAAAAGAATCTTGATGCATAAACTAACGCTCTCTGTTCACTTCACCATTATTGATTTCTTCTCCTCATTAATCCAATCGAACACTCTCATTGGCCAGTTCCCCTGTGGCCGTTACACTCTGTATGATACAAACAATAAATATAAAATACTAGAATATATGACCCAATGTTACCAGGATATTAGGGTTGGCATTTGTAATATTTTATCTATCCATCTATTATACCATGTTGGCTCACCCTTATTTTATCCAGTGAAGCACAATTTTTTGTTGTTGTCAAAACATGTTCTTAAATTTAACATAGAAATGTATAAACCTTTGAAATTTCTTTTACACATACGGAATTCGATATATTGGTATCGTCATTAAAGGTTTAAAAAAAAAACTAACCAAAAACCTCGCTACGGTATTCTTTAATATAAGAAGAATCTCTTAAGCCATATTTATGGCTGCAACACTCGTCGGTGTTTTTAATGAAACATTTTAAGTCTAAAAAATGTAGACTCTATGTTTCAAGAACTTTACTTATAGTAAAGAATATATTAAAGAAAATATTTACCGATTTCTTTTCACGTATAATTATAATATAATTTCGCAACATTAACATCGCAATAAAACTAATAGATGCTTTTGAGTATTCACGATAAAACAATTGTGAATACGAATTAATAAGAGTAAGAAATACTTAGAATGATGACCATTTATTGATGGTAAAAATAATATCTTAACTTTCAAATTCGTTTAAAATGATAAAAATTGTTTTGTAATTGTTGTGTTAAATGTATCCCCAACTTACAATAATAATCCTGAAACATTTACTTAAATACAGTGGCGTAGCTAGGGGGTCTGTGGGGTGCGGACCGCAAAGGTGACACCATCTCAGGGTTCAACACCAAATTGAAAAATTGCCTATTTACCAAACACTGCTCGGTTTAACCGAATGTCATGAAAGGATAAACGATGGCAAGTCAATTTTCCATTGACACCAAGTAGGATGTGGTCAGGTGATTCTAAGTACATGAATGGAATTGGTCAAAAATTAAAAACATTTACAAAATGTTTCATTACCCATTTTAAAAATATTTTAACAAATAATATTTTAACAAATAATATTTTAACAAATAATATTTTACACAAAGAAATTAAATCTTTTAATAATGAATATAAATTTATTGAAATTTAAAAAAAAAAAAAAGGTTACGAAACCAAATATATCGAAACCCAGAAATACATAAAAAATTAATATATTAACCTATTCCTCACTAGCACCCCTATTTAATAGTTTTCAAAATTGTCATATTTTTATTGTTTGTTTTTAAAAATTAAAAACATTTACAAAATGTTTCATTACCCATTTTAAAAATATTTTAACAAATAATATTTTAAAAAATAATATTTTAAAAAATAATATTTTACACAAAGAAATTAAATCTTTTAATAATGAATATAAATTTATTGAAATTTAAAAAAAAAAAAAAGGTTACGAAACCAAATATATCGAAACCCAGAAATACTGAAAAAATTAATATATTCACCGATTCGTCACTAGCACCGCTATTTAATAGTTTGCAAAATTGTCATATTTCGACTGCTTGGTTTTACCTGCCACCTTTCTGTAATGTATTTTGAACAGTGCTCCGACTGTTGTTTTTGAACTGTCTGAAGTAATTATTTTGTTTGTTGTTTTGAACACGACTCATTTCAAGCATTTCTATTGTTCATGATTATTCTGTCATGCCACACGGCGCCATGCATACATCTGATCGATCTAGTGGTTGCCAGCAGAGAAACGCAACAAAGAAAAGATGTGACTCACTAAAATCGCTACAAATATCCATATTTCGATATATCATTAAACCGAATGATGACCAGGGTTCATCAAAAGATGATCTTACCATTGATAATGATTCCTCCGAATCCTCCCAAGTCACTTTAACCAGAGGGTTTAAAATATGTGCAAAATTTGTTATGAACTGTAGGTAGCAATTGAATAGTTCTTTCGATGTTCTTACTTGTTTTGTATTTACTGCTATTGCTAAACTCAATATTTTCTTAGCAAGTTCACCAGTGGCTTTGATTTATTTCCCATGGTGTAACCATAAAAATTCAAATATTTGATGACGAATGTTTAATTTTGTCATGTGATATAATGAGAAAATTTTCTGTTAATAATGAGAATAACTTTGTTCGAGTTGTTAGATGTGTTGTTTGGTCTTTAGTGAACACACGTAGGCCATCCACATGGTGTCTAATATTTGTCACCTAGTTTAATTTCATGTTCATCAGTTTTTTCTTTTTACAAATGTAGCAGCAGTACCGTTCGCTAGTCCACAAGGCATAACATGCCACTCATAAAAACCATTGTTTGTGACACATGCTGTGAAGTGTTGAGCTTCCTCTTTTACCTTGTTTGTGACAAATGCTGTGAAGTGTTGAGCTTCCTCTTTCACCTTGTTTGTGACAAATGCTGTGAAGTGTTGAGCTTCCTCTTTCACCTTGTTTGTGACAAATGCTGTGAAGTGTTGAGCTTCCTCTTTCACCTTGTTTGTGACAAATGCTGTGAAGTGTTGAGCTTCCTCTTTCACCTTGTTTGTGACAAATGCTGTGAAGTGTTGAGCTTCCTCTTTCACCTTGTTTGTGACAAATGCTGTGAAGTGTTGAGCTTCCTCTTTCACCTTGTTTGTGACAAATGCTGTGAAGTGTTGAGCTTCCTCTTTCACCTTGATTTGCCAAAAACCTCGTGTCAAGTCTACATCTGTGAATGCATTGTGCCTTTGCTATTTCATTGATAAGATCCCCTGTAATAGGCAATGGTTCTCTGTCTGTTACTTTAACTTGGTTTTTAATCTTATGTAATCACAGCAAAGTCTAAATTTTACCACTATTCTTTTAATAATGAATCATTATTTAACCTTACCTCTAAAGGTGAAATATTCCATACGCAATATATCCGAAATAAAATAATCTTCAAAAAATCTTTCAATAGCAAATTTTCACATGCAGTTTTCAATATCTCCCAGCAATTAAAAATATGATTTTAGATCTATTTATACCCACCCCTTCAAAAAAAAAAAAACAAAAAAAACTAAACATATTGACTAAGGCTGAGAAGTTTGTAGAGATATTTTTTTTAAAGTTGAAATGGCTCCCACGAGTTTTCTTCACATATTTTCCTTTTTAAAACCTCATTCAATGCCAGGTAACCTATGCAAGCAATGTTCCCATATTTTACAATGACTTATTAAAATTGCTCAGGTGTGACGCGCAGTGCGACAGGTAGAGCCATGATTTGCCGTTTATGTACACGAACCCACATGTCACGACCAGAATTGGGGAATGTGATGGCACGATTTTGGGACAGGATAATTCAGTAAAAATGTAAACCACCATCGATTAAATTTATCGATTATTTGACACACCTTCACTCAGGGATACAAAACAATGATTGCATTAACCGACGAAATAAACTGACGAAATAATGTTACGTAACAAAATGCCTTAATAAGCCAATTTTATAAACTAACTTAACAAACTTCACGTAAAATACCCCACTGAATAGACTGACATGCAAACAGGGATAATAAACTCACGTAAAATACCCCACTGAATAGACTGACATGCAAACAGGGATAATAAACTCACGTAAAATACCCCACTGAATAGACTGACATGCAAACAGGGATAATAAACTCACGTAAAATACCCCACTGAATAGACTGACATGCAAACAGGGATAATAAACTCACGTAAAATACCCCACTGAATAGACTGACATGCAAACAGGGATAATAAACTCACGTAAAATACCCCACTGAATAGACTGACATGCAAACAGGGATAATAAACTCACGTAAAATACCCCACTGAATAGACTGACATGCAAACAGGGATAACAAACTCACGTAAAATACCCCACTGAATAGACTGACATGCAAACAGGGATAACAAACTCACGTAAAATACCCCACTGAATAGACTGACATGCAAACAGGGATAATAAACTCACGTAAAATACCCCACTGAATAGACTGACATGCAAACAGGGATAACAAACTCACGTAAAATACCCCACTGAATAGACTGACATGCAAACAGGGATAACAAACTCACGTAAAATACCCCACTGAATAGACTGACATGCAAACAGGGATAACAAACTCACGTAAAATACCCCACTGAATAGACTGACATGCAAACAGGGATAATAAACTCACGTAAAATACCCCACTGAATAGACTGACATGCAAACAGGGATAACAAACTCACGTAAAATACCCCACTGAATAGACTGACATGCAAACAGGGATAACAAACTCACGTAAAATACCCCACTGAATAGACTGACATGCAAACAGGGATAACAAACTCACGTAAAATACCCCACTGAATAGACTGACATGCAAACAGGGATAACAAACTCACGTAAAATACCCCACTGAATAGACTGACATGCAAACAGGGATAACAAACTCACGTAAAATACCCCACTGAATAGACTGACATGCAAACAGGGATAACAAACTCACGTAAAATACCCCACTGAATAGACTGACATGCAAACAGGGATAACAAACTCACGTAAAATACCCCACTGAATAGACTGACATGCAAACAGGGATAACAAACTCACGTAAAATACCCCACTGAATAGACTGACATGCAAACAGGGATCATACACTCACGGTGCATACATGTCAACGTAGTTAACTAGCACAGTACACTGGCCTAATTAACTGTTATCATGAACTGACGTCATGGACAGGCGTAATCAACGAACACAAAACACTGACCTTATTGGCTGTTGTTAAGAGATGACGTCATGGACATGGGTATTCTAGTGACGACATTACATCAACTTTAAACTGGTAAATAGGCAATGATTGGTATGGTGTGTTAGTAAGATCAATTACCTTTCTACTGTAGGAGAGAAATCTTTTCAAACCAGACATTACGTGTATTTGATCTCGTTAAATGTAAAGATGGCTTTTTCTTAGCTACCGTCGCAAGTCATTGAAGCATGTCGCTGTAACCGCACGGATCATAGAGGTAAAGGAACAAAATAATTTGACGTTGGTTAACTTTAAAGAAAAAGTTAAAGTTAAAAGATATTAAAACATTTTCGGGGTTGAGGGGTGTTGGTTTTAGGGGTGAGGGATGTTGGTTTTGGGGATGAGGGGTGTTGTTTTGGGGGGGTAAGGGTTGTTGGTTTTGGGGGGTAAGGGGTGTTGGTTTTGGGGGTGAGGGATGTTGGTTTGGAGGTTGAATGGTGTTGGTTTTGGGGGTTAGGGATGTTGGTTTTTTGGGTTGAGGGGTGTATAAGATTTGGAGGGGAGTCTGGTCGAGGTGAGGCTAGTAGAGGTGAGTCTGGTGGTAAGGGTTGTTGGTTTTGGGGGGTAAGGGGTGTTGGTTTTGGGGGTGAGGGATGTTGGTTTGGAGGTTGAATGGTGTTGGTTTTGGGGGTTAGGGATGTTGGTTTTTTGGGTTGAGGGGTGTTGGTTTTGGGGGTGAGGGATGTTGGTTTGGAGGTTGAAGGGTGTTTGTTTTGGGGGTGAGGGATGTTGGTTTTGGGGGTGAGGGGTTTTGGTTTTAGAGGTGAGGGGTGTTGGTTTCGCGAGTGGGTGAGGGGTGTTGGTTTTGGGCGAGTCTAAGCTAGACAGGGTCCATCGGCAAAAGGCACAACCTTAAGTGCCCCAAACTTGATTGAATTTAGTTCATGTTTAGCTTGTGGTAGAGTTAGAGTCGGCCCTGTTATTGTGGCTATTTTTAGCGCTTCCCTGCCTAAAAGTCTAAAATGTCTTCATCAGCAGCACTACATGCCATAATGGGCTATGGCCAGCTCCCCCACATCCTTCCATTCGGATCGAGCATGACTTTCCGCCTCCATGTTGGAACCCCCAGCTGGTGTAAGTCATTCTCTACACCGTCGATAAATTTCAGTTTTGGTCCTTAGTGTGAGCCGTCCGCCCCTAGGTTTCTGCATGTCGATCGTTTTTGTTGTTCTACAATCTGGCTTCCTTTCAATGTGTCCTGTCCAGGGCAGTCTGTCTGTTTTATTGTTGCAAATATGGATGGTTCTTTGTACCATTGAAATAGCTATTGTATTGTACGGATACCCAAAACACTGGGGGTTATATTTTCCTGAGAATTTTCCTCTCCCTGGTAATGAGCAGGTTCTCTGCTCTTCTGGTAAGGGACCAAGTCTCACTTGCGTAAGTTACTACCGGTCCTATGATGTGTATTGTCTTTTTTGTTTCCCTAGAGAGGTTTTTGCTTCTTAGTAGCTTTTGTATGCTGAAAAAAATAACGGTTATCAGCTGTTATCCTTTCTTTCGCCTCCGACATTATTTTCTTGTGCTCGTTTATAGTTGCCCCTAGATCTTTGATTGTAGCCACTCTCTCATAGGTGTTGTTGTTTATAGTTGTGTTTTAATCACTGTGCGTGTTTCGTAACATCATCATATATTTTGTCTAAGCTTCATTTTTATCTCAAGACCCGCTTTGACCGAGACATCTCCACGCTCCCTGAACGCTGTAATTATATCCTTGCGGTCTCTACCAACACGCGCTATATCGCATGCGCATGCCAGATACTGCAGTGGCGGCTCCACTGGTGCTCACACGTATCTTTCTTAAGTCTTTTTCTAACGTGATGTTGGATAGGATGCATGAATCGCTTTGTCTGAAGCCGTGATTAAATAAACATTTGGGACTTCCCCCCCCTCCCCCCCCCCCCTCAGATACTGCAGTGGCGGCTCCACTGGTGCTCACACGTATCTTTCTTAAGTCTTTTTCTAACGTGGTGTTGGATAGGATGCATGAATCGCTTTGTCTGAAGCCGTGATTAAATAAACATTTGGGACTTCCCCCCCTCCCCCCCCCCCGAATGCTCTCCTTGAAGTTTGATTCTACTTTTGGAGTTAGTCATCGTCACATGTATGAGCCGGGTAAGTTTGTTAGGGACTTCACGTTCCCGTAGAGGGAGCATGTTACAGGTAGTTCCAGTCTACGCTATCATAAGCTGTTTTCAGTTTGCGTGCAGTTGCTGTATGGCGACATCTAATAGTAAAAATATGAAAGTCTGAAATGCCCTTTTACAAAATGACTAAAAGAAAAACTGAATTTAAATATGAACAAAAATACATGACTGTATTTTGATTTTATTTCCTTTAAGTTAAGGGGACCCTTGCCCCCGCATTTACTTAAGAATATTCGGATTCCTCAATTTCCGCTATCCTTTTCCTTGACGTCAATCAATGTGACTTAACGGGGTTGAATCTAAACTTGTGTCAAATGCGTATCTTGGGCGCACAACACCAAGAATTAATTTGATTTATGTAGGTGCTATGGTGGACTAGCGGACTGGCCCGTACCGATAGCCAGCCAAGGAAACAGCGCGCAAACGTAGAGAGACTGGACAGAGAGTGTGGGTGTTATGAACCGTGTTCCGGATGCAAGTAGAAAGTCAACACCTGATTGAGAACTTGTATTTATGTATATATATGTTTATGTTACTTGTTTGCAATAAAAACAATGAAAACATAACAGTAGGGCACCATAATGCAACCCCCCCCCTCACACTTTCTCACCTGAGCAATTATTTCTCTTGATCGAATAGTCTTATCAAAACATTCAATTCATATATAATCCAAAAAGGACCTCTAGATTTTTAAATAATCACACACATTCTCTTTAGGATAAGTCATCGGGATGCTCGATTTCTGCCCTACTTCCCGATAAAATAACAGTATTGCTTGCGCTGACAACCAGTTTTGGGTGCCGATATAGTCACTACCCAGCGGCGTGCCTAGTCTAATTTCAACCTTAGGTGGGTTAACTTTGTGTCCACGCTAGCTTTCACGAAATAAACTCTACAGTTTTACGAACATGTCAATGAGATGTACAATGAGATGTACAATGAGATGTACAATGAGATGTACAATGAGATGTACAATGAGATGTATGAGTCTGACGTATCGAATGAGATGGTTGTCAAGGTCATTAAGTCAGCTGCAGTGTGTGTGTTTTGAGTTGGAGACAAATGGGGTTAGTGAGCGCTTTTCATGTCACGGACGAATGCTAGGTTGAGTGTACGAGGCATGAGACTTTGGGGTGAAAAATTGGAGGCAACTTTTTGAGCGGGGAGTATTATGTTCACAGATGTAGGGTGAAGAAGGAAAATTTTGAACACTGTGTGTGAGATAGGGCGAGCCACGGGGGCGGGGGGGGGCGGAGGGGGAGGGCGTGTCTTTTTTGTTTTATTTTGTATAGATTCGCTGTGAGAGGTTTTTCCGGGCAGAATATTGTTGTATATTGTATTTATTTATTTCAGCATTTTTTAGAGCTTACCTTACAGCTCTAAGCGCTTTACAATTATTAAAAATGTGTAAACATTTTAAACTGCTAAAGTAAAATAAAAATGAAAAACCAGAGATACTAGAATAGTAATTACAATGTGAAAAATGACTATAGAAACAGTAGCTTAAACATTAAAAGGGCTATAAAAACGAGTACACTTGGCAAGTTTTGGCCTATGCTACAGGATCAACCCGAGACAGAAACGGATTAGGGTTAGGAATGACGGATGTGGAAGGGGAGCTGGTTCCAGAACGTGGGCGCATGGAAGTAGAAGGAGCGTTCACCGATGGTCTCAGTTTTGGTTCTTGGGATTGAGAGTGTTCTATTGTCAATGGAAGAGCGTAGTTGTCTTGTGGGGATGTAATGAAGCAACAGTTCAGAGAGATAGACAGGAAAGTGAGGGTAAGTGAACGAGTTGAAGCATAGATTGGCAGACTTGTACTTGATACGAGAGGATATTTGAAGACAGTGGAGTTGCCGCATGTATGGTTGAATGTGGTCTTATGTTACTTTGATTTAAACATGAGTCTGCATGCTGAGTTCTGTGCCTTCTGAAGTTTGTCTATGTGGTTTTGAGGAATGCCTGCGAGAAGAGTGTTACAGTAGTTAAATTTTGAAAGAATGAGTGAAGAGACTAGAGTTTGTGTGGCATCAAAGGAGAGGAGGTGTCTAATGGTGCTGATTTTTCTAATTTCGTTGTATGCTGATCTGCATATGCTCGTGACACGTTTGTCCTTGGAGAGGGTGTCTGTAAGCTGATCTGCATATGCTCGTGACACGTTTGTCCATGGACAGGGTGTCTGTAAGCTGATCTGCATATGCTCGTGACACGTTTGTCCATGGAGAGGGTGTCTGTAAGCTGATCTGCATATGCTCGTGACACGTTTGTCCATGGAGAGGGTGTCTGTAAGCTGATCTGCATATGCTCGTGACACGTTTGTCCTTGGAGAGGGTGTCTGTAAGCTGATCTGCATATGCTCGTGACACGTTTGTCCATGGAGAGGGTGTCTGTAAGCTGATCTGCATATGCTCGTGACACGTTTGTCCTTGGAGAGGGTGTCTGTAAGCTGATCTGCATATGCTCGTGACACGTTTGTCCATGGAGAGGGTGTCTGTAAGCGTGACTCCAAGGTTTGTTCAGGAGAAACTTTTTTTTTAAAAAAACCTAATGAAAGTTTGATTTTTTTTATGAGTCTGAAAATCTATTACAAGGACACATTGCTACTTCGTGTCTATAGCTTCAGGACATATTTGGTGACCAACTTTAAAATTACTAAAAGTTTCGATATAATTTTGTCTTATAGATAAACAAATGATCAAACTCATTTCTAATTGAACCTGACTATAGCAAATGAATTTTCGTATTTTTAAATAGAATTTTTTTCAACCCCCAAATACATTCTGGTGATTAGTTATTTGTATATTTTTGATCAGGTTTAGATGACGTCACTGTTTACATACCGAAATGATCCAACCCATTAATGAAAACGGAAACCAAATTAGTGAATCTCGTTCTGGGCCAGAGACGAGTTAATGGCCGATATTGATTTTTCTATATTGGTCTTACTTCAAAGCCTTGCCAATCAATCAACATTGCATCAATTAAAATAATAGAGACACAAAATGTAAAAAATCAATCTAAAACGAATAAGAAAATATTAAAAAATACTGTGGGCTACAACAATGAGTAAACTTTAATCGTTTTTCTAAACAAACATGGAAATAGTGTTAAGCCTTAAAAAAATAAAATATCAAACATTGATTTGTAGGCTTATTCAAATGAAACAAGCATTTGTATTTTAGTATTAAGTATGTTTTTAATTAGGACAAACATTACAAATAAACTTATGAAAGTGCCATATCCAACATGAATCCAAGAGTTGCAGCTAACCAAAGCAACAAGAAAATAACAAACGACACTAAATCTATGTGTTTCCCAATTAGTTTATACTTGTTGACTTTCGGTAGCTCCCCTTGTTTCATCTCTGTTGCTCGCTTATTTCCCTTCTCGTCACAAGATGGCTGCATGCTGTCCGACAATGACGCATTTGATCCGAATAACGACAGAACTTTTCTAGCGGAGTCTTGCTTGCTGTCTGTTTCCGGTGCCTCAAATGCCGAAACGACATTTCGTATTTTGGTTACGTTTGATAACAAGCCCCTGAACTGCGACTTGACTTTTTGATGGGTCGTTTCCTCCTGTTTCAGAACAAATAGACATTTAAAAATAGAATTAAGTATAATTTATTCCTTAACGGGTTAGTGTTAGGGTTATTTTATTTCGTGCCCATTTTTTTGTTTTGTTTTGTTTCTTGACTTTTTTCATGAAGTTTTTTTTTTTTTTTAGAAGATATTTTTAGTGCAACATTGTTCAACAAGTGAACTTACCCCCTCCTTGTGATGCAAGTAGACGATGATGATACTGTCGATGACCGTCAGCATGGACAAGAAGAGTAGGAAGAATAGGTAGATGGTGACATTGGGCATGTTTAAAGACGACCTGGGCAGCATGCCACTCACAATACTCATGAACACGGACAGGGCCAGTAGGACAGTAATTCCTGGAGATGGTACAATTAAAAAGTTAGCCGTTTAAGTGACAGTATGGATGTATGTATGTATGTATGTATGCCATCTTTCCGTCTGCGGGAGACGATAGATTATCTTTTATAGCTTGCAGCTCTTGGTATGGCTGGTGAGACCAATCCACGAATGACAGTATAATGATGTTTTAATGCATGTAAAAGTAAGTAAAAGGACATTAAGCACATACTTTTAAAGTATGTATGCATACGCTCCTGGGGCGTATAGATGGGCATTGAACCGAAGCTGAAAGAACAAAATGAACTCGAACCATTCTGAAGTCCGAACTCGAACCGCACTCAACCGTACTGACGACCGAAACGAAAAAGAACATCTAAAATATGATTCGATTTCTATCTCTTTTGGGCAACGACGAATAGTATTTGCTAAATTAAACAAGGATATACGAAACAAAGTATAAGGGGTTGCTTAGAATAAATATATATTTCCGCCCATTAGTCTATGCGGATGTTGTATGCGCGTGTCATACATTAAAACGTTTTTTCTTCCCACTTATTATTCTATATGTTCCTAAAACTGTACTAACCACTAGATATGACAATGACGTCAATGTAGCAAAAGTTGTCACAAAAGTCCAAGTTAGAACATGCATCGGTCAAGTGGATCACTGTGATAACTCAAAATAAATGGTTTATCCCGCGATATACATGGAAAATCGTTTGCGCCTGTTAGTTTTTGTGAGATGGGGGTGTCTTTTCTTACAGTCATCTCACATATGCAACTCCGGGATAACTGATAAACTAATAAAACACTGATGTTTCATGCAGTGATCACTGGAGACTGTTACATAATACAGAATGTAAGAGTTCTAAAATGAATTCTTGTGCTGAAAATAATTCTTAGCAAATCAAGATTCTGAATATTAAATATTTGATGTCAACAAAACGATAGCTTACCGTAACCGATCTTCTCCCCTGACTCCACTGGAATGACGAAGACGAGAATGTTGAGAAATGAAAGGAAGACAACTGGTAAAATAATGTTGAGGATGAGGAAAGCTGGTCTTCTTTTTAGGGAAAACTTCATCTGAAATATAAATACACATTTCTGGAATTGAATTAAAGTACATTTTAGATCATCGAAATTGGTTGGAAAACATTTTTTATTATACATCTTGTAGTAAAGAAGAATTAAATTTATGCAAACAACTTTTTGTAATCAAAAATATATTTAAATAATTCTAAAAGTGTCTTAATATAAATTGGCACGTTTGGAAGCTGTCACATTCATCTTTCTATGTACATTAAACGAAGATGAGAAGTCCAATTTGGTCAAACGGCAATTTAAAACGAATTGTTTGCAAGAGAATTTGGAGTGGATAATTATTTTGAATACATTTAAATACGATGGTATGGGTAGTGTATTAAAATGAAGAAAATCATTCGACACCAAAAGTATATGAATTATTCTAGTTCACTACCTGAATGCAGGAGAGAGCCGAATCTCCACCAGTGCTAAAGTTTCTGATGATCAGCTCCGTCGATTGTAGTTCCCATTCCCCGTTAGTGATGAAATAATTTAATGAAATGTTGGGAAAGGCGGCGATAAACTGCAGATACTGCGTGCTATATCTCATAGCCACTAGCTGTAGATGAAAGAAGTGTGTATCTATTAGTTGTGTTTTTTTAATTTAACAAACGATTGGGAAACCATGAGGCGGCCCTAAACCCTTGCCATCATGACCCCAAGACCTGCAACGAGAAACTTTAACCGCAATATTAATTTTAGCCTAAAGCTATCGTAATATACAGACAAACTAATTAAGTACAGTCGCAATATCAACATCTGAGCTGTTAGTAAAAAAAAAAGAATATTCTTCATTTTGAAGTTAGATTTTGACTATCTGATTTTGATATAATTTACTGTAGACTAAATAATTTAATTAAAACAAACGCGAAACTTTGAGAAAATTTATTGAAATCCATTTTTTTTACAAACATTTTTTTTAAGGTATGTATATTATATCGATAATGTGCATAAAATAGTCAATAGAACAATACTATTGGAATCGTAAATAATAATAATCTATCCTCCAGTAGAGTTATGTGGATAATAATCTATTCTCTGAAAAATTTGGGCAGATGATAATTCTCAAATTCACTTAAAGACAAAGATTTCAATTTCCTCACCTCAATGATACAGGTTTGCTGGTCAAACGGATAATTGGTTAAATTGAGTTCACAGGAAGTAGGGAACAGACTTCCGGGTGCCCAACCAGTTTCGCCATCGGATAGCACTTTTTTTTTTTTTTTTTTTTTTTTTTTTTTTTTTTTTTAAATTTAGTTATATATCAAAGTATATAAATGTATTGATAATTCCTACAAATTAACTTCAATGGATTTGTGTTGATTCGTTAATAGTTTTAATTTATCTACAGAAATTTGGGTGCACCCTAATGCTATCTGCTGACAACTTATAATCACCTTTCATTCCACTATGAAAGCATGATATCAAATCACTTATAAAAAACAATATGGCTGCTGTATGCATGGCTATCAACATCTCATAACTGTTGGAGTGGGCAAAACCTTACGGAGAGAAGACCGTGGCATACCGTTGCGCGTTACCGGTTGTTGTACTGTGCTTGGCCTATATTATTACCTTGTGATGGCCAGTTTTAAGTAGGTACTTTTCCAAGCAGGTCTATTTCCGCAGTCCGCGCCATGACGCACATGTGTGTGAAGGATTCTCATCCTTTTGTTTGTTCTTGCGTTGTTACTAGAGTTAACTTTTCTTTAATACGGCGAGTGGAAATGTTTTACATTAAAATTGCATTGGTGGGTTAATTATAATCTTTCCATTTTCCGGCACTTAGGAAAATGGGTGTAATTCTAATTTTCTGTCCACTTTTGGATTTTCCTTTTTTGGAGGAGCCTAAAATAAAATGTGTAAAAGTTTATTGCATGAAACTGTCAATTGGGTTTTCGTTATTTTAAAATTACTTTGTTTTTGTTTAAGCTTACATTTACCGTATCACAGTGTGTTACTGTGGCAGCACACGTGTTTATTTTGTTGTTGAGGGAACTGAGCTTAAACGGCCGAAATTATGACTGAAATGGGGTGACCGCCGGTTGTTGACACTTTTCGTCAAATATCTAGAAGCATATAAATAATTAAATAAAGCATCACATACACGAAATTTAGGTACCGGCCGACTTCATTTAAATACTTTTTTTTAACATGTTGGTCCTATTTTCATTACTCTCGGTAAACAGCTAAACCATAACATTCTCTTCCTTTCCCTGCCCCATTTTAGCAGAGGCTTTGTTTTTGACACGGCCGCCACCTTGGTAGTCAACCACGCTCCGTCCGGGTCACGGCAATCAAAGGAAGCGGCCGTGGGAAACGATACGGCCCCGTGGATTGTGTACATTTACCTCGAAGTTAACTATTGATTAGCACTATTATTAGGATTGGACTGCACGTAATGGCGTTATACAAGTAAAATTGCTTTGTAAACTCTGCCCCAGGTCGAACTACTGTAAATATTGAGACAGCACTAGTTAAATTGGCAACAATGACTAAGTTTTATTGGGGCAAATATGCAATATTCAATCATAATGAAGAAATCTTCACTTACTATGCTAGTTATGAAACATTTTTGTTATCAAACACAATACCACAAGAAAAGCAAGCTCAAAGTTTTCTAATAAATTTAACTCCGGAGATTCACGAATTGTGTCAGAACTTATTTTAAAAAAAACAGACAATTCTTAAGATATAATATGTTTATCATCAATGGAAGAAATTTGTTCACTGATGATGAGCTAGTTTGACCCAGCGAAATGTGTCATAATGAAACGTTTTAAATTTTGGTCAGGCCCCAGCAGAAAGCAAGGGGAGTCAATTAAATTATTGGCCGCAAGCATTAGACAACAGGTACAAGAATAGTGGGGACTAAAATACTACAAGCTGAAGCTCTCCACATCCCGCACACAGGACATTTCAGGACATTTTCTGGGAATGGTCCAAGATAGGGGTATTATACATCTCGCGGGCGTTCTCTATGATCCAACTATCAATGGAGCTGACGAACGACCGATCCAAAGCTTCAAGATCTCACTAAGGAAATCCTCATTGCCTCTCAAAAGAAGCTCTAGAAGACTTTCTACGTCAGTAATGTAGGACTCTGTAGGCTAGTGGATTATCACCTAGTCAGCTGCTGAAAATTGGCAAATAAGAACTCTTATTGCTACACTGATTCAATCTCCTGCTCATCGAGCACAGCGACGTAGTCGGCCGTAATGGGGCAAATAGACGTTGTAGGAAATCATTTAACCAGAGAGAGATCCATCTGGAATGGCCTTCCTGTCGCGCGCTCTCGGAAACAGCCAGACACTGCAGTCTTTCAAAACTGAGTTAAAATACATCTTTTTTCGCACTCGCCTGCTGGGGTGATGTGGTCTACCTCCTTGTTTCCAAGCAGCTTGCTCATATTTCTCAATCTATATTGGTTGGTATTGTCCATTGGATTGTATGTAGAGTTTGTATTGTTGCGTTTTGTATTTTATTGCACTTCGAGCCTCAAATAAGGATGAATCATGTTTGTAAATGAACTTTATGATTATTATTATTATGTTGGAATATATGCAAACATAACAGACTCTAAGCCCCGATGTGCTCCTGGTACAATCAATCAAGTTATTGTTCCACGCCTTTTAAAGTAAAAGCTTTATTCGAGTTTCCCATTATTTAAGGGACATTTAGACAAACTTCACCCCACGAAAGTAGCAGAAGAAGATTCAGAACCAGGTTTCAATAAAATTACAGAAAGACATTACCCAACGACTCAGTCAGCACTGAGTCATCAATCATCAACACATTCAACAACTTCAACTCCACCTTAGAATTAGCCCAACCCTCGAAATCCAAGAACCTCAGATTTTAACATACCCAGAAGGTCTCAAAGAAAACCTCAAGCACCCATTGTCTTGGGAGTGCAATGGTTCGCTGACAGTTATTAGAGTTGGCAGTACCTTACGGAAAGACAACTGTGGTAAAATATACCTTTGTGCTTGACCGGCTTTTAGGTTGTGTGCATATTGTATGTGAGCCGCACGAGGAACTCAAATTAATTATTGTAAACTGCACATGTGTTAGTACCTTATTGTTTTAAATAAAACATGAACAATAAGAATAGCAAAGAAGTTCACCCACGAGTCTAGGGTTGCCACCCGTCCCTATATAACAGGACCGTCACCGTTATGGACCTTCTGGTAATAGTAGTAAATAAATTTATTACTTCATCGCTACACCCCCCATCTCAGAGTGTCCCGACGAGGTCCCGGCTAGATATGGCAACCCTACCCTCGACAAAACAAACACACAAGCCCACCTCCAGTCACGTTAATTCAATGTTGAGTTTTTGGAAACAGTTCACCGATTGGTTCTCGTAGCTAATTTAAGTTTAAGTCAATTCACAGTTGTGTCGTAGGATTACGTTCAAATATTAAAGGACACCATTTCATTCTTCTTTTTTTTTTCTTTTTAAATTGGCACGTTCTGGTTCATAATGTTCATATTTAGAGGTCGTAGAAAACTTACGCTTTGTCGTCATCAAAGAGATCCCTGTCAACCAATGTGTTCACAAGGATAATACGAGGGCGCCAGATTTTTTCTGGAATTGGGTAGATGACCACCTGACCCCCGTAGTCACTGGGGTCCCAGGCCACTATCTGAGATAATATCGAACAGTTCAAGATTTATTTTTAATGCGATTTTTTTTTGCATAAGGAAACATGAAGGAATCTCAAAATGAAATAAAAATAACGCCCTGAATGTTGTCGGGATTTTTGCTCAATTCATTAATTTTTAGTGTTAAACACATGACTAGTTTTAACATCTTGAAAAAAAAATATACAAATGGACTACTTAAAATAGTGTAATCATACTTGACTTAAGTGTGGAACAAATTAATCGTTGTTGACAAGAGTACGGTATAAGTGTGTGTAATGTATATGTATACATTTATATTAAAAAGAAAATAATAACAATATTACAAATTACTTTTAAAAACAACTTAAAGATATTCAGTTACTCACCTCATCCCTCCAGATGAAGTTAAGAAAGCCGTTGATGAGAAAGCTTTGGTCCACATCATTGATCTCGACGATTGAAACCAGAGAAAAGATGACGACCACTCCCATCATCTTGGACTGGTCCAGCACGGGTCTGATGTCCGTGTTGTATGTGGACTCGTCCAGCTTATCCTTGAAGATGGAGTTAGTTTGTGAGTAGGTCTGAGCCTCGCCGGGACGACACATTCCGAGGAACAACAGCGGGACGAGATTCAACAGTTTGAAAGGTATCATTTCAAGGCTGATATACCCCGGTACTCAAGTTCTTAGGCCAAGTGTCTGTTCATTTCTTTAGCTTCTGCTGGGGTCGCTTATGCAGAAAAAAAAAACGGAAAATTAATGTGACTTTTCATTGAAACTCTTAAAAGCCATGGCTCACTAATATTTCAGAGATGTCACTGCACCCAGGTTTCTTAATTACAAGATTTGATGTCTGAGCTTCATGCTGCGATACTTCAATAGATGTGGCGCAAAAGCCTTTATTGAAAAACAAAAACAAAAAAACAAAAAAATATAAGTGGACTGCGTCCTTGGAATTCGCCGACAAATTTCGCCTGGACATAATGAAATAATTTAATGGGTACTGTAGACATTAATATTGGCTTTGATGTCATCCTGACTTAATGAAAATAGTTTGTTGTTGTGTGTCATACAAAGCCTGTTGTCGATTTATTTTTTACAACGTGTTTGATGTACTACATCAATTTAATAACTTTTATGATGCACTGCATCAATTGAATGATGTGTGTGATGTAATATATCATTTGAATAACTTATTTGATGTACTACATCAATTCAATAACTTGTATAATGCACTAAATCAATTGAATAACTGCATTTATTTATTGAGGCACAATATATTTTGTGATATAAAATCCAGTTAAAAATGTTAAAACTGACTAAATATTGTTTTTTACTAATACATTATTATTATTTAGCCTTACCTTTAAAAAGGTTAAATATTCCATGATTTTCTCGCAATACATCAATAAAATGGTCTGTAAATAATCTTTCAGTGGCAGTTTTCTCCTTCCATTTTCAATAACTCCCAACGGTTCAGAACTCTGATTTTAAGGTCTCTGTACACCCTGCCTCTCAATAACAACTCGGTAGGTTTGAGGCCTAGAAAGCTTTTAAAGCTATTTATAGACTTGAATGGCTCGCACGTGTTTTCTCCAGATATGTTTCTTTTTTTTCTAATGATTCGCAACCCCATACAAAGTGCCAGGTAACGTACGCAAGCAATGTTCCTGTCTCACCTTGACACGAAACCGGCCAGCTGTGACACTCGGTGCGACAGGTAGGGCCATGATTTGCCTTTTTATGCACACGAGCCTAAATTTATGTCACAATAGTATACGGCACACGATTTTTTTTTTTTTGCCTGGAGAAATCGGAACGAATGAAAACTGCCATCGATTAAATGTATCGATCTTTGGAAACTCATTTTCCGCAATACAAAACAAGGATTATTTAAATCGACGAAATAATTTAACGTAACAAACTGACTTGATAAACCATTTTAATAAACTATCTTAAAATATTTTTTTTGTTAAAACTAACTAAACAAACTCACGTAAATTACCCCAGTGAATAGAGTGACATAAAAACAAGTACAGTAAACTCACATTACAACCCAAAGTAACGAATGCAATCACCCGACTTCACAAATTAACACATATATCGACGTAGTTAGCTAGCACAATACACTGGCCTAGATAGCTGGTGTTATGAACTGACGCCATGGACATGCGCCGTCAAGTGACGCCTTTACATCGTATTTATAAAAAAGGAAATGATGATTTTTTACGGTCGGTATGTAAGATCAATTACCTTTCATTTCAGGACAGAAAGCTTTTCAAGCTAGACATTATGTCTAATTTGATCTCTTTAAATGTAAAGACGCATTCAACTCTATTCGCAAGTCATTCAAGCATTGATGCCTTAGACGTCCGTATCTCAGAGGTGACGTAACAAAATATACATTTAAGAAGGGTAAGTTTTAGAAAGAAGTTAATGTGAAACATATTGCTTTTTTTTTTTTTTTTTTTTTTTGAAATAGTGGTGTTGGCTAAAATGTTTATTATTTGGTCATTGTGTTTCTGAACTGGCGGAACTGCCTTTTAAAGAAAACAAAACTTCAAATAGAAAAATTCATATCAAGCACATTCAAGTCCCGTCGGTGGGCCTCATGAACTGACGTCGCGGACCAGATCCGGCTTGCGGGCCGTAGTTTTGTGCCCCCCCCCCCCGACTTAGGCTAACGGATATGCTCAAGATATTTGGCTTAAGGTACGGTTTTTCATACTTATATAATTTCTTCAATCCCCTTAATCGTTTGAACCAGTGTAGCACACCCCATAAACTGTTCGATGACGCGTCACGCTACTTTTGACAGCCAAAATTAAATTTCAAATATAATTGGAATAAACTGAAGTCCTTATTGTTTATTGAATCACAAAGAGAATTTTTGAGCTATGAAACAAAACATGAGATATATTACATGCATTTAAAACGTTTATGACCAATGTCTTATAAACTGGGGTACTGCGCTTTATAAAACAACCAAATGATAATAATAGTAATAATAATAATAATAATTATTATTATATACATTGTAAATCATTTTTTATTTTAAAACACTGGTTATTATTGATTTGTTCAAGTCACACCAAAATGTGGCCACCCCCTACCTCCACCCTTTTCCACCCATTTATTGTTTCTGTCTTCTGCCATCCAAGCAGACGACATGACGTCATCGCAGGGTTCATGGTCATATTTTATTTATTTTTTTCTTAATGCTTTACTTATTAATAAATGTTGACAGATTAATTAGAAAGATATTTTCTATCTTGTCCATTGTTATTGTTTTGTTGTTGTTTTTTTTTTTGGGGGGGGGGGGGTTCAATTTTTTTTTTTTTTTTTTTTTTTTTTTTCGAAATAGTGGTGTTGGCTAAAATGTTCATTATCTGGTCATCGTGTTCCTGAACTGGCGGAACTGACTATTAAAGAAAACAAAACTTCAAATAGAACAAACAGTTACTTTGTGGACGGTTTTTTGTTGTTGTTTTTTTTTTGCATGTAAATATTATATATATTTTAATTGGTATCTTTAACAAAACATTTTCTGAGAGTGCTTAGCTAAAACTGGTCACAGACATTCACTGGACAAGGAAAGGACCCTTAACCTTAAAATGTTTTGCTGGAGATGAAGAGAGAAATCAGCGATCACTCTAAGGTCTCAAGATCAACTCAAAATTAAGATTATCTTTTCAATTACGTTTTTTTTTTAATACTCCAAAGTTCATGGGGTTTCTCAGAAAATTTGTAGCATAATTTTCTCGGTGTCACACGTGACTCTTTCGCCGTTCAATGTCTGTCTCGTGATGACCTGAAAGAACGCCCGAGTGGTTGACACAGTAGTTGAGCGTGGTCTTACTTTGCGCAATGAATTTGAAGATATTTTCAATTGTTTTCTATTTTTAATGTGTTTCAACTCGTTTGTGATAGAATGGCGTTTTAAACAATTTTTTTAGAATAAATTTCTACGACATTTATTTTTACTCGCTAAACCATGGCGTGTGTCAGTCTGCTATAAGATATTGCGTTGCCGCTCCTGACTGTCCCGTTCGGTCGAAGGAAGTCCTCCTCGTGTAAGATTGCATCTGATGTGATGACACAGAGCTAAAGCTAGTGGATGTTGGGTTGAGAGAGACTGATCTGATTGATGAAGTGATCAAAAAAGTCTACACGACACATTTGTTTCCATTTTCAAGAAAAGTGAGACATTGAAAACTGTCTTATTAATATTTTAATGAAAACTTAAATTGTGTTTTCATTCATCATTCTCAAACTACTGCACGAGATAATTATGAAACATATAAATACACTTTGTCAAGTGAATAGCTGATATCCTTTTTTTTTACAACCTAAAAAGAAGCGATATTGGCTTAAATGTAATAAATTGTGAAATTATTATCATATTCTTTAATTTCATTCATAATTAAAATATGAAGTAAATAAAATGCCTTCCTTTTTGTTTTTGTTTTGTATCTTCTTGATTTCAATGTATTATTTTAGCTCAAAGTATATTTGTTCCAAAATATTTTATAAAAAAAGGAAAAAAATGTCATTTTCTAAAAGAGCCTGATTAAAACCGAGTATAATAATGACAAGTAAAGAAGGAAATGATACGAAAATATATTCTGCCATTTCATGTCACTTAAACATATTCAATCATCTAAATATGATGTAAAAATCCTAACCTCTCTTTTTTAAATTTTAAGAACGAAATGACCGAAGATTTTTGGATAGTTATCAATCTAATATGGGAATTAAAAAATCCATATATTTTACCTCAAACCGTACAAAAGGAGGCGTAATTATCATTGTATGGTATCCCGTAAACAGGGCTTGGACACATATCCTATGGTATCATACGTCGGTTGATTTATTTGAAGAGATTGATAATGTTAATTTGGATCATTGATTAATTGATTTTATTATGAATTCAACTATAATATTTCTAAATGAATATCAAGTGACTTTTGTTTAAAATGACTATGGAGTTAAATTTTTATTTTTTTAAAGTTGAAATAGTCATTGCAATCGATGCATTCAATATATTTGAAATTTTAAAAAAAGACACATTTATTTACATTTTTTAAGTTTGTACCTTCACGCTAAAAACGCTTGACATCTACATATCTATTGGTAGTAGGTTAATACGTACTGTTATCAGTTTGGAGAAATTAATCTCTTACTTAAATATACGGATCGTTCTAGTACAGTCCCCAACAAAAGACGATACCAGATGTAAAATAAAATAACGAAGAATACCATACTCAAAACTGGTCTAATTACAATTTATATTGTTTTATTGTGTTAATTATAAATTACAAAATCAAAAAGAAATATAATTAGAGATAATTTCTTACAGTATAATGATTGGCTTGTATCGGTACAATGTTGAAGAAGATAAAAATGTTGTAAAAGGAAAGAATAAAGAAAAGGAACTTACACACACACAGTAAGCAAATCTCTTTCTCGTAGCAAAGCTCTGTAGCAAAAATAGCACACGCTCAAAATATCTCTCATCTGATCTACCCCCCACCCTCCCCCAAATCTCTCTAGGCGTTTATATAGCCTGTTTCATAGATACTTCTAGAACGGACTACGCATTGCATTTCTTTCTCGATAGTTCTACATAATTCCACAGAATTCTAATAACAACACAGACCATATATTTTAGTTGGTGGTAATCGAGGTCAAGGGAGACTATTTTTAGTTATCCACACCCTAATAGCGCTGCCTAACTCACCCGGGGTGTAGCACCCCCAGACAGGAGACATGCGTGTGGAGACCAAGGTCTTGTATGGTATCTGCGGTAGAAATAGTACTGATGTATGATACATACCAAAATACGGTTGAAAATAACACCAGATACAGGAAGGGATCATCATAACAGGCTTCCGTTAATGGATATGAGGCATGGGTGGATTGTGTCAGCCCATGTCAAGGATTCTATCATAAAGCCTTTGAGGGGACTGTTCCTACACAACCATTTCGTCCTAGCTGTTCAGTGATTTATTCGCGAGGTAGAAAACCACTTGAAGAAACTTGAAGAGGGCTTCTGAGGCCACCCTGGGATAAGAAGTGAGTGGTGATGTGTGTTTAGTGAAGAAAGACAACGGTGTCAGTAATGAGATCAACAAACGTAACATTTTACACAAAGAACGTCCTTCACGAAAAAATTTGTAAGATTTGAAGCGCAGAGTTTTTATCAGAAATAAGATTATAACATATGGTTAAAAATATCGTTAAATTTTTTTTTATACTGTTTAGAAAATAATTTTCTGGAAGTTACTTAAATTTCAAAGAATGTATGTGTGAAAGAGTATTTAAAAAATTATACATGTTTTTCTGTCCAACATTTCCAAATAATTTCTACATACACGTTCTTTGAAGCCCTTGTCCAGAGATTTTACAAGGCCATCTGTTTTACCTACCATATCTCGGGCACCAACAGTACCGATACAAGACAGGTTCACCATCAGTACCTATACCAGATATGTTCAAGAAGGAAAAAAAAATTAAATAGGATTATCACATATTTGACAGCTTCATATAAATCTTTTAATTTAGCTGTGTCTTTAAATAACACTGAGAAAGCCATTTCCATAGCGATACTTTATTGGTCCTAAACTCCCTTAGCCGCAATCTCATAGAGTTTGACACTTTAAGATAAGTTGTTGGGTTGCATTCATAGCCTTACTGCGCTGCATGCAACCCGTGGGCCGTGATTGGGACACCTCTGCGCTAATACATTGCAAACTATACCTCTCGCGACCGCCGAACAGGTTGTTACTTGATGGGAACAACTCTTCATGACCCTTTGAATCGCTACACCGGATTTGAATAGAGCCCAAGACTGCACCTACTAACATGACATTATTTTTCAGATCTCTTTATGTGTTCTGGCAGCTTTCAACAAGATAGTGCAAACACGTCATGGTTGACTTAGGCCAGAGGTCAACAAACCTTTTCATATGGGACCGGATAACTGACAACATGACAAGCGAGGGCCGCATTGTAACTCTTTGTCATACTTATAAGCCAGAACGAAAGCTCTGAGAGAAAAGACGAAAAACTAAGTTTAGTATTCCAAGTTAATCATGGGTGAGTGGCGTGCAGTGTAGAAATAACAAAGACAACCAACATATTATTCTACAAAAAAAAATTTACCAAAGCAGGCGACACCAGAAAAAGATAGTTAAATCCGACCTGGTGCGGACGTATATGAATCTTTAAAAAACTAAGCAGCAACAAACCTTATGAGATGGTGAAAGCGACGTTTGGTTCTCATGATATCATCAATGTTTCATTTTGAAATGCTGCATTCAATCAAGAGAATTGCTTTCAAACTTTCATCAGGCAATCTCTCTCTATGTTTTGACTCTACATACTTCATTTTTGAACGAGGTATTACGTTTGACCTGAGAGGGAAAGGTGGTGGTGTTGACTTGGCAGATTCGGTGTGCGGGTTTAATTTTCATAATGATAGTGGTGATGGTCATATTGTGGCGTTGTATGTTTTGATAATGAACTCACTAGACGTTGTTTTCTTGAAAAATAAATCTTAACTTACTCGGTATGTTTTTTTAAAAAAAAGGATGTCATCATTTGTTAATTAACTCTTATTTAAGTACATCTTGTTTTTTTTATGCTGACCTGACTACGAGTTTGAACCACGTTAATGTTGTCTAAGAAGTTTAATTTTGCCAGTGGTAGACTGTGATAATGTGATCTGTACGTCCGCTCAATACACATTGTCATCTATAGCAAATACACGCCTGCAAAACAAAGTGACCAGAGAATGAAATATAGATGTCGTTAATCTACTTTTAGACGTTAACGTTTTTAACGCCAACTTACCTCGATTCCACTAGGCACTCACTACAATGCGAGTAGTTGGTGTATTCATTATATATACTGTATGCTTATTTATTTACAATTAAGATACCGTGTTGTATGATTTTGAGACGATATTGTACGAGTTTAGGAGTTCGAGGGTAAACCGGTCTGTAATAAATAAGAAAATCTAGATACAATCATTTAAAATGGTAAATTTAAGTCGCATAGCAGCCATCAGGTCATCCATCGCAAATGTGAAGATCTCCTGGTTTTCTAAACATAATATTTCAATTTAGGACAGAGCCTCGTGTTCCTTGCGTCATATCAAGCACATTCAAGTCCCGTCGGTGGGCCTCATGAACTGACGTCGCGGACCAGATCCGGCTTGCGGGCCGTAGTTTTGTGCCCCCCCCCCCGACTTAGGCTAACGGATATGCTCAAGATATTTGGCTTAAGGTACGGTTTTTCATACTTATATAATTTCTTCAATCCCCTTAATCGTTTGAACCAGTGTAGCACACCCCATAAACTGTTCGATGACGCGTCACGCTACTTTTGACAGCCAAAATTAAATTTCAAATATAATTGGAATAAACTGAAGTCCTTATTGTTTATTGAATCACAAAGAGAATTTTTGAGCTATGAAACAAAACATGAGATATATTACATGCATTTAAAACGTTTATGACCAATGTCTTATAAACTGGGGTACTGCGCTTTATAAAACAACCAAATGATAATAATAGTAATAATAATAATAATAATTATTATTATATACATTGTAAATCATTTTTTATTTTAAAACACTGGTTATTATTGATTTGTTCAAGTCACACCAAAATGTGGCCACCCCCTACCTCCACCCTTTTCCACCCATTTATTGTTTCTGTCTTCTGCCATCCAAGCAGACGACATGACGTCATCGCAGGGTTCATGGTCATATTTTATTTATTTTTTTCTTAATGCTTTACTTATTAATAAATGTTGACAGATTAATTAGAAAGATATTTTCTATCTTGTCCATTGTTATTGTTTTGTTGTTGTTTTTTTTTTGGGGGGGGGGGGGGTTCAATTTTTTTTTTTTTTTTGACTTCTATACCATCTTTTTTTGCTAAAAGTTAATTAATTTTTTTAGTTTTTAAATAAGAATTTAACGTATACCAGCTGAAACCCATTTTGGACCTAAATATCAGATATCATACCCACCATTTCCAAGGTTGTTTTCATTGCGAAATACCCCACCAGGAAAGAATGGCTTGGAGACCTATGTCATTAATGAAAGCCTAAAAATTGATTGACCCATTAAGTAGTGACAGTGAAGACCATCTGACTGAGCCGAGTACGGCTATCGTTAAAACTTGCCACTATGCAAGGAGAGAGACAGTGACGAGTATTTTAGTACACCGAGCACGGTGAAAGTTGATATTTACTTGATAATGTATTTATTAAAGTTACACCCTAACGTGCTGGATGTGATTTCCAAATATATTGATTGCTAACCGCTGCCCCTCAGTTTAGTTTTTGAGTATTGATTCATTGATTTCCCCGTCTATTGATTGCACACATAACAGCAATGTAAATATGCTTAGTTGTTTGAGAAGCAATCCATTAGGAGATGGATTTTTCCGGCCACCAATTTTCCGAAACGCTGGTTATTCGAAACTGCTCTGTAATTAATAAAGTATAATCGTACTCAATGCGCATGTCATGGATGGTACAAGCACTGGGAGCGTTTCATTCCTTTGGTGCTAAGTAAAGGAAACATCTCTAAACTCATTGTGCATTCCATGATAGGACTGGGATAATGCAATCTGCAATAAATTATCACACAATACATGCCTACAAATTCATACGAATCTATCCAAAGTGCAAGTCGGCCAAAACTTTTTTTTTGTTGTTGCTTTTTTTACATCCATTAGCTCATCCACTACATCGTTGATGATTACCTTACATTACACATCGCATTATACACTGCATTATCAACTACATTGTACACTACATTATACACTACATTATACACTACATTATACACTACATTATACACTACAGTATGCACTACATTGTACACTAAATTATACACTGTACAATAAAGCACTTTACGTGTATAAAGCAGAAATAGATTGTATTGTTTGCACTAATTTCTTTGACGCAACCCTACCTTGGGCGAGTTCGGTTGAAAGGATGAGCGGTCACCTGAGCCGCCACCGGTCCTCAACTCTGACTTCAATTAAGATGTACACACCTTGGGTCCCGTTACATCCGCAAAGCAGCATTAGGTGCAAAGTAGCAATTAGTACGGAACGGCATACGGATTTAATATCGAGGTCGTGTTAGTGGGACCCAGTAATCGTTCTGTTCAGTAAGCCATGTGATGTTATTTAATCTCAACGTATTCACGGGGTTTCTCAAAATTACATTTACAATCTTCCGTTCATTCAAAAAATAAAATAAGCGTTATTTCTGTTATTGATTAGATGTCTGGTTGATTTATTTGAAACAGATAAATTGAAACTGTCTTTCAACTTGATCCATATTTTTATGACAGATTGATTGCTTTTTAGGACTGTTCAAATGGATTTCATAAAATTTCTCACGTTGTGCTTTTGTTATCATCAATGTGACCATATTGCTACACGTCTTGGGCTTTCAAAAGTTTTTCACAGATCAAAAGTTTTAAATTCGACAAATCGTCAAAGTTTGAACGAGGCGATACAAGTATCCGAGATTTGGTCATTATTGTTGCTTTGTGAGTATTGACTGATAAGGATTGTTTATAATCCCAGCCACCAAATTGTTCATTGTAGTTTTTTATGAAAATTAACTAATGGGATTTTGTATGATCGCACCATCAAGAATTTCAGTGTTGTTTTTTTGTGTGTGTATTAACTAATGTTTTTGTTTTTTTTACGATCAAAACCATCAAATATTTTCTTTACTTGTTTTTAAATACATTTTTGAAGACGTTTTCTCTTATTTCGTTACGCTTGAGTCCTTGTTGACTAATAAGCAAATTTACAAAATGTACAATTTATGTAGTAGTGTGCCCTTTCCTTCAGTTTACTCAGTTGTATTGGTGATTGAAGGCTTTCACGTGTTTAGTCAGTTGTATTGGTGAATGAAGGCTTTCACATGTTTAGTCAGTTGTATTGGTGAATGAAGGCTTTCACGTGTTTAGTCAGTTGTATTGGTGAATGAAGGCTTTCACGTGTTTAGTCAGTTGTATTGGTGAATGAAGGCTTTCACATGTTTAGTCAGTTGTATTGGTGAATGAAGGCTTTCACGTGTTTAGTCAGTTGTATTGGTGAATGAAGGCTTTCACATGTTTAGTCAGTTGTATTGGTGAATGAAGGCTTTCACGTGTTTAGTCAGTTGTATTGGCGAATACATATATCTTTAAAAATATTCATTCGCAAATAAAAATAAAGATAAAAATAGCATGGACATATTTATAATTTTTATTTATGTTAGAAAAAGATCTAGTCAGTAAAAGATTGACTTCTAGATAGCTTAAATGGATAATCTCCACAAAAAGTTTGTCATTTTTGTAACCAATAAAAGCACTGACCAGTTTACTAGGTTGACATGTCCAGCATGAACCCAAGTGTTGTGACCAGCCAGAAGAGGAAAAACACGACAAAAGACACGGCATCGATGTGTTTTCCTATCAGTTTATATTTGTCGATTCTCAGAGAATCTTCTTGAGGGCAGTCCTTCCTTTCCTTGCTCCCCGGAAGTTCACTTGCTAGTGACCCAGTTGATCCAAACAACCTTGTGGAATTTTTGTTAAACTCTTGCATGTTCTCATTTTTCAGCACGTCCATTGGAGAAACTGCTCGTTGTAATGTATTTACTTTACGGAATGCACTCTGAAATTTTGTTTGAACTTTTCTTTTCAGGGCCACTTTCTGTTTGAAAGAATATACATTATACAAATTATGACGAGTTGCCACGTGAAATAATTGAAAGTGACGAGGGGAGCTTTCTGTAAATGACGTTAGCTTTCAAGTATAGGGTGGGACGAGAGAGTGGGTCTAAAATTTCTTAACATGTGTGAGAAGGGTGTGAAGAGTAAAAAATAAAATGAGGGTGTTACTACATACCGCCCATGCTCTCCACCCCCTCTTTCTCACAGCCTTCCCTCCCCCACACCTGTAACCACTACACACTGCCCCCTCCACCTACCCGTCACGTGATAACATACTCTAATACAGCGGTTCTCAACCTGTGGGTCAAACGACCCTTTCCCAGAGGTCACCTTACACCATCGGGAAACACATGTAATCTACAGTTATGAAGTAGCAACGAAAATAATTTTGTGATTGGGGGGTCACCACAACATGAAGAACTGTATTGAGGGGTCGCGGCATTAGGAAGATTGAGAACCACAGCTCTAATACATCACAACTTTGTACATTTTTCTTCGTACAGTTCCAACCCGAATCCGATCTAAAGATGCATATTTGCAGATTAATTTTCATTTCCTTTTTTAATTTTGTAAGCATCCGAAACCACGTGGCGCCACCTATGCCTCTATTTGGATTCAGTGCGATATATTTATGCTGTGTCATTTATTGATTTATTACTTTTAGTTCTAAAATTAGTTTTAGTGTTTGGCATTATTTTTCTCTTATCAATATAAATATTCATATCCTTTTGAATTTTTATAAGTCTGATAACTATCAGTGTTAGACCCTCTAGATACAAATTACTCTTTTTTTTTAAATGAACCAACCCCCCCCCCTTCCCCCGGCCCAAGACACCGGAAAAATTTAAATAAATAAACAACACTATTTTTAGATATTCATTAAGTTTAGTAGATAACTTACAATATTTATTTACACAAAAAAGGCTAAATTAAATAAATTGTACATTCATAGAAAACTGTTTTTAAAAAAAAAATTACTGGTACGTTATGACAATAAAATCATACATAAGATTCTATACGAAAAGATCAGAGGGTTTTTTTTTTTAAAGTGTCCATTATTCAAGTTTAAAACTAATACGATGAACTTACCTCCTCCATGTGGTGTAGAAAGACGATGATGATACTGTCGATGACGGTTAGCATTGACATGATGAGTAAGATGAAGAGGTAGATGGTGACGTTTGGGAGAGTTAAGGAGGACATCGGCAACATGCCGCTCACTATGCTCATGTAAACTGACAGGGCCAGCAGGACGGTGATGCCTGCGTATGTCAAAAATATAGCATATTAATTTAACCTAGAGTACTTACAGGACAACGGTTCTCAAACTTTAGTAATTTGTTAGATGTAGTCGTCACGTGGGGGGCCAGAATAGGGGTAGGCCCGAGAAAATATAACTTTTCAAGTTACACAAGGAGATCCATGCCCTTCGACGTAACTTTTATAATGATCAAAAAATGCATTTACATATTCCAAAATATATATCGTAGGGGATCAGCTGAACACTGTTAGATGCCTGTCAATTGAACACAGTTACATGCCCGTCAACAAAACACGGTTAGATACATGTAAAAAAACAACAGTTAAATGCCTGCCAAAAAGACACATTTACACGCCTGTCAACAAAAAACAGTTATATACGTGTCAACAAAACACTGTTAGATGCCTAACAACAAAACACTGTTACACGCTTGTCAACAAAACACTACTACACGCTTGTCAACAAAACACTTTTTCATTGTTGTCAACAAAACACTGTTACATTGCTTTCAACAAAATACTGTTACATTGCTGTCAACAAAACACTGTTACATTGCTTTCAACAAAACACTGTTACATTGCTTTCAACAAAACACTGTTACATGCCTGTCAACAAAACACTGTTACATTGCTTTCAACAAAACACTGTTAGATGCCTGTCAACAAAACACTGTTACATTCCTTTCAACAAAACACTGTTATATGCCTGTCAACAAAACACTGTTACATTGCTTTCAACAAAACACTGTTACATGCCTGTCAACAAAACACTGTTACATTGCTTTCAACAAAACACTGTTACATGCCTGTCAACAAAACACTGTTACATTGCTTTCAACAAAACACTGGTAGATGCCTGTCAACAAAACACTGTTACATTGCTTTCAACAAAACACTGTTAGATGCCTGTCAACAAAACACTGTTACATTGCTTTCAACAAAACACTGTTAGATGCCTGTCAACAAAACACTGTTACATTGCTTTCAACAAAACACTGTTAGATGCCTGTCAACAAAACACTGTTACATTGCTTTCAACAAAACACTGTTAGATGCCTGTCAACAAAACACTGTACACGCTTTTCAACAATCTTAGCTTGCACGTGACATTTAACATTTCATCACGTATAGTTACATTCAGAGAGTCGCACGGAAATGGATTACTTTTAAATCCTCGTTGGAGCTATTGCTATCTTTCAAATAACTGAGAATTTGGGACATATTTGTGCTAAGCTTTTAACGGTATCTATAGCCTAGAAAATGTTATGTTTCAATTCTAAAATATTAAAAAAACAACTCACCATAACCGATTTTTTCTCCAGATTCCACTGGGATGACGAATACAAGGATGTTGAGGAATGAGAGAAACACCACAGGTAACACGATGTTGAGCAGGAGGAAGCTGGGCCGTCTTTTAAGGTAAAACGTGAGCTGTAAACGGGATTTTAATAAGGATGTTCGAAACGATATTTGGATTTCTGGTTATTGTTTGTGAATAAAGAGTCTTTTGTTAGTTTTTTTTTAATGTTTTTTTTTTTTGTGGTTGTTTTTTTTGTGTTGTTTCTATTAAATTTCTATTTTGAATGATTATTTCAAAAAAATCAAAATGCATTGCAATTAAAAAATCCAGGCACGTAAAATATGGGGGGGGGGGGGCTAGAAAATACGAGACTTTTCGGGTAAAGGAGGTCATTTCTATAAACAGATGACTACCATTAAGATTGAAATGCGAGGTCAGTGTGTCTTTGCAGACGTGACTTTTGTTGTAGCAGACACCAACAAACAAGTTTTTGCACAACTGCGACTCGTTTCGTCGCCCTCTGGTCACTGGTTATGACGACCAGGCTCTACAGCAGAAGTTGAATGCAGTTAAAAATGGAAGTTAAACAAACAGGAAACTTTTTGCTCTTTGTTGTGTTTAGTTTGTAAAGTTTCTTGTTTGTTTACCTTTCAAAGACGAGTTAAAGCGCACTCAAAAGTATAAAATAACCTTAAATTTCTTAAATGCATTACCCAAAGAAAGACTGTGCCTAGGTGTGGATGTGCACTCGATGTAGCAAAAGAAAGACTGTGCAGAAATGTGGATGTGCACTCTATGTAACTAAAGAAAGACTGTGCAGCAATGTGGATGTGCACTCTATGTAACTAAAGAAAGACTGTGCAGCAATGTGGATGTGCACTCTATGTAGTCAAAGAAAGACTGTGCAGAAATATGGATGTGCACTCCATGTAGCCAAAGAAAGACTGATGCATAAGTGTGGATGTGCACTCTATGGAGTCAAAGAAAGTCTGTGCAGAAGTCTGGATGTTTACTCTATGTATTCAAAGAAAGACTGTGCAGAAGTGTGGATGTGTACTCTATGTAGCCAAAGAAAGACTGTGCAGAAGTGTGGATGTGCACTCTGTGTAGTCAAAGAAAGACTGTGCAGAAATGTGGATGTGCACTCTATGTAGTCAAAGAAAGACAGTGCAGGAGAAAGACTTAAAATGTCCCAAGTGTACACAAACGCCCGACATAGGAGATTATGCTCCATAAGATGGAAGCTCGAGTAGAGAGAAATTCTTTTAAGAAAGGCGCGTGGGGGATAGTGTATGCGCGTTACCCAGTGCATGATACCCTCACAGAGTGACCCTTGCCACCAGTGAAATATCATCAACACCAGGTACAGAAACATTGCAGAACCCCTCTACATGCATAGGAGCCAAAATGATGAATTAATTGATCGTGGGCCCTTAATCTATAGAAGAAGAAAGCTTTACTGGGTGATGACGTACTGAAAGATATATGTGGTATCGAAATAGAACCTAGAAGGGAGAACATGCCGCAGCTAAGGATATCGTAAACAGGCAACCTTTCAGAGGCCGCGTTGAGCTTATATAACAGCGTGCTATTTTAACATTGTTCTTGAATGCATACGTTTTTTTTAAAAAAAACATTGCCGGTTTAATAAAGAAGAAATAAAAATAGTTTGTTTTTCTAAAAGTTTTTAATTTACAAAAATGATTCATACTATTTGATTATATTTTTCTTTTTCTTCTTATTATAAATATTATTTTGTGCTGTTGTCCGGTAGAGTCTACCATCATTTGACAACGCTAGCCACACGCCTACTCACCTCAATGGTAGATAAGTTTAAACTTCCACTTGTGAGAGAGCCAATACTCAAGTCCGTGTCTTCGATACTCCACTCACCGTTTGTGATGAAGTATGTTTGGGAAACCTTGGGAAACGCTGCGACGAACTGTAATTCCTCTACCGTGTACGTCATAGCCACAAGCTGCTCGGTCCAATATGAAATTATCATTAGCGTTTCAGGTTTAAGCAAGCAAAGGTGTGGTCAGTCTTTAAATGCATGGAGCCGAAGCTTTCAATAAATGATTAATGAGACACACATAATTTGTGTTCATAAAAATAAAGGAAAAGCTTAACTAATGGATACGAAAGGATAAAATTGCAAACGTTTCTACAAATAGTTAAAGTTGTCCTTATGTCTGGGCAGTGTAAGGGGTAAAGTTGGAATAATATTGTTACATTGGTGATGGAGTGGGTAGAAGGGAGCTGAGAGGGGATAGAGGGGGTGGAAGGGAGATTAGTAGGGGAAAAGAAGGGATGGGTTGTGTGATTGTTATGAAGTGGTTTCTTTGAGGTCAGAGGGTTCATTCCGTATTCGTACTTACCTTAATCACACACGTCTGTGTATCAAATGGATAATCTGTCAGATGCAGCTCACAAGAGGCAGGGAAGAGGCTTCCTGGAGCCCAAATAGTGCTCCCGTTGTTGTACACGAAGACCGGACTGTCAATAAAGCCAATTTCAATAATTAGCGAACCTTGAAATTTTGAAATTGAATGTTAAATTAATAAGGGCTTAAAAGTAATATTGTCAAGCAAACAAAAAGTCATATTTATGTTATCTTGATGTTATTTTGATGTTATATTTATGTTATTTTGACGTTATTTTTATTTTATGTCATTTATATCTATGATATCTTTTTGTGCTTTTATTTCATAATGATGTTATCTTGATGTTATTTGAAGCTATCGTGGTTTTGAAAAATTCTTCCATGACGTAAAATTTGTTTCAGACTTAGAGTACATTGAATTACTTTTAATGAGACCCTAAAAGACTTTGAACAGTTTGATCACATGATAAATATTTAATTGGTGCACAGTCTAACTCACGCCTTGTCATCATCGAAGAGATCCCTGGCTCCCAGCGTATTCATTAGGACAACTCGAGGTCTCCAGATTTGTTCTGGTAATGGGTGAATGACTCGTTGACCGCCGTAGCCAGCCGAGTCCCAAACTACGACCTGGGTTAACAGAATAAGAAATAGTGTGCACGTGAAATTATAATTATTTCTGATTTTTTTTATAAACCTTTAATTTCTAGATATAAAGAATCTATTTCAAAAGACAGCGGAAAAATTTTTGTTATAAAATACATACGATTTGCATCTACGAGAGCCATCGAGAAATACATAAAAAGAAACGCATTTGGCGCCATGGAAAATGTCGGGGCCGGGGTCACACGGTCGTGCTCCTCTTTACATGAGCCATACCAATAAAGAAAATACTGATTTTTTTCACGTGGCTAGGTAGGAAAAGGTAATTTTATATATGGGCAATGCGTAAGATAACGTTGATTCATTACAGGAGAATATCGTGTTTGGTGTTGATTTGCTTGAAGTCTGGACGTTGTGAATCGTATCATCATTAAATAAACATTCCTAGACCTGGGCGGGCAACACTTTTTTGTTTTCCGAAATGGCCACAGTTGTTGCGAATGAAAAGTAAAATTTACCGCCCTATATTTCAATCATTGAACACTGCTATTCAATCAAGTGAGAGTGAATGCCGCATAGGGCCGTGCCTCTGCTAGGACATTGGCCTGATCAATAGTTTTAAATGTGCAACTACAAAATACTTTTCAAATGAATATTAATCATAGCCAAATTTATTTATTTTTTAAAAATAAAAATTCGTTTGAATTACAATTTAAAAGGGCCTTAAAAATAAAATTATTACATTTATTTTTTAAAATTAAGTGTAGAATACACTGACCTCATCATACCAATAGAAACCGAGGAAGCCATTGGCGACAAAGCTCTGGGTGACGTCATTGATCTCGACGATTGAAACTATTTCGAAGCTAACTGGCACGTACAAGATTTTGGACTGGTCCACCAGAGGTCTGACCTCTGTGTTGTAGGTTGCAGAGTCCAGCTTATCTTTGAAAATTAAATTGGTTTGTGAGTAGCTTTGACCTTGACTGGGATAAGTCAATCCAAGTAGTAGGAATGTTGTCCAAACACAATGAAGTATCATTTCCGTTACCATTTTATCGTTTTTCATATTATTAATTTGAAATATTTCAATAATTTCACGGTATTTTTGTCTTTTCTTTCATTAAAATTTAATCATTAAACTTCAGAACAACACATTTTTCTATTTAATAAAGATATTTAAAATGAGTTCCTATTTCAACTAATGTATACATCTACTATTTAAACTAGCAAAACGTGAACTATAATTTCAACAGGAATGACTACTCTAACGTGAAATGGCTGTCAACATTTCAAGCCATAGATGCATACTGTATACGGAGCCCTGTGAGGTAACACGGTAATTTGGCTTAGTTCCCTTCGTCTATTTTTAACTCCTTTTGAAATGTAAACGGAATCCCAAGTGTATCGATTGTGGGGGACAGGTGGGTCGGTGGGCGACCAATGACGTAGCAAAACAACAAACTTGAACGAACCGACTAGCAGATTGTTCTGGTCTGTTTCACCCGTTCTGTGCCAATGTCCTTAAATGAGGTTATAAAAGAAGCAGGCAGTTTAGAAACTGTAGCCCATGCGTTGAAATGTTTCACAGCATCAGATTACACTTAGACGTTAGTACAGGCGAGTGGATCGTGGAGTGGAAACACCAATCTTCTTAGCGTCATATGAATTCATAATTTCAACATATGGTGAAACTCTGTCAATGCTCATATGGTGTGATTCTCTACTTTCATACAAGGTGTTATCCGCTAAACCTCACTGCAAGTGAAGAAAACAACGTTACTGCTGCCTACAAAACTAAATTACTGCACCCTAAAAACTAAATAACTTCATCCTAAAAAAAACTAAATTACTGCATCCTAAAAAACTAAATGACTGCACCCTAAAACTAAATTACTTCATCCTACAAAACTAAATTACTGCACCCTAAAACCTAAATTACTTCATCCTAAAAAAACTAAATTACTGCATCCTAAAAAACTAAATTACTGCACCCTACAAACTAAATTACTTCATCCTAAAAAAACTAATTTACTGCATCCTAAAAAACTAAATTACTGCACCCTAAAACTAAATTACTGCATCCTAAAAAACTAAATTACTGCACCCTAAAACTAAATTACTGCATCCTAAAAAAACTAAATTACTGCATCCTAAAAACTAAATTACTGCATCCTAAAAAAACTAAATTACTGCACCCTAAAAACTAAATTACTTCATCCTAAAAAAACTAAATTACTGCATCCTAAAAACTAAATTACTGCATCCTAAAAAAACTAAATTACTGCACCCTAAAAACTAAATTACTTCATCCTAAAAAACTAAATTACTGCACCCTAAAAAAATAAATTACTTCACCCTAAAAACTAATTTACTGCATCCTAAAAACTAAATTACTGCATCCTAAAAAAATAAATTACTGCACCCTAAAAACTAAATTACTTTATCCTAAAAAAACTAAATTACTGCACCCTAAAAAAATAAATTACTTCACCCTAAAAAAACTAAATTACTGCATCCTAAAAAACTAAATTACTTCATCCTAAAAAAACTAAATTACTGCACCCTAAAAAAATAAATTACTTCACCCTACAAACTAATTTACTGCATCCTAAAAACTAAATTACTGCATCCTAAAAAAATAAATTACTGCACCCTAAAAAAATAAATTACTTCACCCTAAAAACTAATTTACTGCACCCTAAAAAAACCAAATTACTGCATCCTAAAAAACTAAATTACTGCATCCTAAAAACTAAATTACTGCATCCTAAAAACTAAATTACTGCATCCTAAAAAACTAAATTACTGCACCCTAAAAACTAAATTACTTTATCCTAAAAAAACTAAATTACTGCACCCTAAAAAAATAAATTACTTCACCCTACAAACTAATTTACTGCATCCTAAAAACTAAATTACTGCATCCTAAAAAACTAAATTACTGCACCCTAAAAACTAAATTACTTCATCCTAAAAGAACTAAATTACTGCACCCTAAAAAAATAAATTACTTCACCCTAAAAAAACTAAATTACTGCACCCTAAAAAAATAAATTACTTCACCCTACAAACTAATTTACTGCATCCTAAAAACTAAATTACTGCATCCTAAAAAACTAAATTACTGCACCCTAAAAACTAAATTACTTCATCCTAAAAAAAACTAAATTACTGCACCCTAAAAAAATAAATTACTTCACCCTAAAAAACTAAATAACTGCATCCTAAAAAACTAAATTACAGCATCCGGAAAAACTTAATTACTGCATTAAAAAAAATTATTGCATCCTAAAAAGACTAAATTACTGCATTCTAAAAAACTAAATTACAGCATCCTAAAAACTTAATTACTGCATTAAAAAAAATTATTGCATCCTAAAAAAACTAAATTACTGCATCCTACAAATTTAAAATTATAGAATCCTTCAAAACTAAATTACTGCATCCTACAAATTTAAAATTATAGAATCCTACAAAACTAAATTACTGCATCCTAAAAAACTTAATTACTGCATCCTAAAAATTTAAAATTATAGAATCCTACAAAACTAAATTACTGCATACTAAAAATAAATTACTACATCCTTTTAAAAAATAATAAATGGGGCTTAAGATTCACGTTCGTCTCCCTTCTTGAAGCCTAGTATCAACACACTGTCAAAACACTATGGATCACTGCATACATTTTAAAAGACGTCTCATAAAAAAAAATTCAAAGAGGACAAACAAACAAACAAACCCTACTCAAGTCAAGCACGTCTGATATTTTAGCGTCGTTGAAGGTCAGAAGTCAACCAACGAAACATTTTAACGGCGTGGTTGCTCAGGAAACAAAGAGTTGCTTCCATCCTGGAGCATCGTCATCAAATTATATATTAGCTGTCGTTGTATGTCCGAAGCTGCTATACGAAATTGAGAGAGAGAGAGAGAGAGAGAGAGAGAGAGAGAGAGAGAGAGAGAGAGAGAGAGAGGGTGAGAGAGAGAGAGAGAGAGAGAGAGAGAGAGAGAGAGAATCTTGAGAATTGTGATGGTATGAGAGTGGATGAGACAGAATAAAGAGGGAGAGAAAGGGTAAAAAAGAGAGAGAGAGAGAGAGAGAGAGAGAGAGAGAGAGTGAGAGAGAGAGAGAGAGAGAGAGAGAGAGAGATAGAGAATCATTAGAACAGCGTTGTATTTTAAGAGTGTTGAGGTGCCTCCAGTTTAAAATCTTTAACACATTTCTTTTCAATAGGAAGGAGTTCATTTTTTAAAAATTATTGGATCATAATATGATGAGTTTTATTATAAGCTGAAATATGAAACATTTAATATATGAAAACATCCGTTCAATTTTGACGGGGTAATATTACTGGCAGATGATTAGAGCCTGTAATTAGTTTTTATTTTATCATAACGGGATGTCGATCGTTATTCCGATATAAAGAGTGGTTTATTTCTAATTGTGCAGACGTGTCACTTCCTCATAGTGAGTGTTACGTCCAGAGAGACCCTGAGAGGCAAACACTCAGGTCTGCCTAAGCTAATACTTTAACAAACGCAAAAAATGTTATTTCAGAATTCATTTCAATTATTTGGCACGTGATAAACGTGTATCACAAACAAAATGCACTTAGCAGTTGTAGATGAGGTCGAAATTGGAAGCAGCCCTATTTTAACCGAAGTTGAGATATTATGTGCATGTGAGTGAGAATTACTGTCGCAGAGAAAAGAGCGGTACATTTTATATTTGCTGTTCAGCTGAGGCATTTTAAAATGAAGACGTTTTAAAATTTGACCGTCGTATGTGTTAACCAATAAATGCACAAACACACACACACAGACACACACACAAAATGACGCCTATACTCTCTGGGTAGATTATGTAGAGAAGCGATACATGAAAATGCTTTTAGTAATACATTAGGTGACAAGTCGATTAGCTCACTTTCATAACAAAGGTAAATAGAGTTACGCCCAGGTAATGATTTAGTGGAGACCATGTTTTCATAAATTGAAATAAGATGGAATGACTGAAATTTAGTTTAGGTGAAAGGAAGTAAACGAAGCAAAGTATGGGAAAACAACAAACGTTTCGGCAAGAAGCCTTCTTCTGCGATCAAACAACAGCCAAAACAATATAAAAATTAAAGCCGCAATGGAGTATCCAGGAGGACAGCAAGAGGAATGGTACGTTAGTAGGTAAGATAGTTTATACAGTCCGGCCTCTCGGATACGACACGGCAGCAAAGTATTCATTTTAATATTTAATCTGTTTGTATAGCTGAAGGAGGCTTCTTGCCGACACGTTTTTTTTTTTGTTCCGTTGCGTCATTTTTTTTAAAGGTCTACCAATACGTTGATTCGCTTATTTCCTTTGTTTAAAAAAAAACAACAAGAACCAAACAAACAAAAAAAAAACAACTACGCCAAATATTATGACAGGGTCTTTGTTCATTGTTGATTTCTGAGTTTGCTTTTGTCATGTGATCCTACTATGGGTATTATGTTAATTCTTAAATTCGGTAGAAACCATTCTTTAAATTGTGTCACTGTATGGGTAATCAGCAACGAGAATATTTGATCAATTTATTCGATCCATAATTATTGACCGCCCCAGACACTTCATTCAAGTCGACGCTATTCAAACGAATGCTTGATTACTTTGTCTTGGGCGCCCTTGCAGCGCTGAGAATTCGGAAGAAAGTACATAGTGTTTCTATAAAACTAAATACATATGGGACAACAGCTAAGGCTCTATAAAATGTGTTTATACACATTATAAATCTCAATTCAAGTTTTGTTTCATTGTAATGACTAGAGTCGATGACTTTTGGTTTTTTTTAGTCCTATTAATGGATTTGTCGTTTTAAACTATTCGTGAAAACATGAAAGTTTTATTCTTTCGATATGACCTGATTTTTTTAATATCGGTTCTTTATGACAGCAAGTACTTCCCAGACTAGCAGGTAATACTAAAGGTCAATAGGCTTCATCCAGCTGAATTGAAGACTATTTAATCAATTATAAGTTAATGGGGAAATTACACATTCTCTAAAGACACAACAGAGATTACCTTACAGTTTAGTTACCTGCTTTTGTTCTCGAAAAGTTCTTCTTCCATGTATATTTAGGGCCCACAACCAAAGTAACGTTCATTTTTGTTTTGTTTAAGAATAGTAGGCACCGGCCTCATACGGGGGAAAGATCTTCGTGATTTATTATTCCAGTGTCTGTCTTCCCAGTTTAAACCTAGACCGACGATAATTTTCAGAGAAATCCAAGTCCCAGACGCGTACTGACAGAGACATTTTGTCATTGATACGAGCAGTCAACATTTGTGAATGTGAGAATTTTAAATACGAGGCCAACTAAAACAACGTGATCTTTGCAATGAATATTCCTCCCTGTTTTTACTTGTTGTTTTTTTTTAAATTTAAACTATTTCTCTTCATTTTGGTGGGGGTGTGGTGGAGGGGGCGTGGATGTATTTTTCTCTATTTACCTAACTTTAAGATACCAACGTCATGAGCGCACGCAAACGTATTTGCTGAAAATTAAATCAGCTCAACAAAACCAATGCCAATAACGATTGTTAATCGTTAAAAATACTTTATTATACTATTTAAAACGAACAATATATATATATGATGACAGATATATTATTATAATTGTTCTCCCAGAAAAACGATGCAACATGATGTAATACCTTCAAATGATAGAAGTGGTAATTAGTGGTTCACATGTTTTTGAGGGTGTACTCTTTGCGTCCTTACTTTCCTTGCGGGTACAATCCGATGTAGACATGTTTGCTGCGGTGTCATGGATGGATATCACGGTCGTTTTCTTTACAACCCAGTGCCTGGGCTACCTAAAGGTAATCTGGTCATGTGTCTACCATCCCCACGCCTTTTAGGGAACTCGCACCAACCAAAGGTTCCAATAATTACTGTGTACAATTGGATTATAATTATATATATATATTGTTATGTAGAAGAGGTGTCTACGTCACTTTCCCCGTGCCGTGAACTCTGTATGATCCCAAAATAGGGCTGCGTTCGTGTAAGGCGTCGCTTATTCCCTTTGATCTTGTTTACCACTAATTAAGTTATCGCCTGTTTTTGGTTGAGTCGAAGGCCTTAGAAAATTAAGGCAAATTGAGGAATGTTCTAGTTACTAGTACATCCGGACTACGCCCCGCATTTTCGAACCGACTCTAACAGCAAAGAGAGCAACATTGAAAGAGGGTGATATTACTTACTTCACATGACTATAGTGCGTAATTCTGTGTGTGTAACTTCCTATTCATCATTGTACCTTATTTTTGGCACATTGTATTAACTGTGTACCATTACAAGACATACCATACTCTGTAAGTTGATAAATTTTATTTTATTTTTTTATTTTTTTTATTTTGTAATTATATTCATGACTAAATAAATCGTATTTATTTTAATTAGCAACTGTTTTGAGTGTCGTATTTTTGCTATTGTATTTTCTCATAGGTTATCTTCAGTTGCTATGCACTGTTTAGAAGTAGTCATAGAATTAAAATAAGAGATTTAATTTCTCACTATAGAAGGCATTGAGTAACAATATACATATAAAAATACCAAATATTCACCGTTATGGCATTTGACATTAAATTGACCCACTTCCCGTCATCGTAACAAACTGAAACTTGGCCCATTGACTTGTTACCGACGACATCACATTCAATCAGATTCACAGACACACACCAACCCCCAAATTCAAGATATCCTGTTTTCTTTAGGTGGAAGATGAATAAAATATATGTGTTCAATGGTTGCGTGATTTGGCGAGGAGATTAATTGTTGAGCTGTTGCCAAGTGATTTGTATTTGTAACATGTTTGGGGTTTAAATATATGTTTAGTCTATTAGGTTTTGCGTCACCTTAGTTGATAAAATCCATTTCCCATTCCAAAACTAAGTTGCTACACTCAAATAAATGATAATTCAAGTAAAATCACATAAATGATAATGCACGTAAAATCACATAAATGCAAATAAAAATGCGCTTAATGCTAATAAATAATTTGTAAATAATATTATCTCATGTTTAAATTTCATTTTAAATTGTCCTTTTAAATAAAAAACTTTCAAGTTTTGATTGACTTAAGGGTTTATATTTAAGTGTGTTGGTCATAGTTTTCTCGCTAACATGTTTTTATGTAGTGTGTCAGCCAGTATACTTGTCATTTCTTCCGAAAAGACTTCCTAGCTTATACCTCTCACCATTAATTAATTTTACATCTAAGCTCACCCGTCTCACCATTCACGTATTTGACATTCCAACGTACTCCTCTCACCTTTAGATGTTTGACATTCATGCTCACCCATCTCACCATTCACGTATTTACACTTCAAACATTCACGTGTTTGACATTCAAGCTCACCCGTCCCAACATTCACGTATTTGACATTCAAGCTCACCCGTCCCAACATTCACGTATTTGACATCCAACCTTACCCATGCCAACATTCACGTATTTGACATTCAAGCTCACCCGTCCCAACATTCACGTATTTGACATTCAAGCTCACCCGTCGCAACATTCACGTATTTGACATTCAAGCTCACTCATGCCAACATTCACGTATTTGACATCCAACCTTACCTATCTCACCACTAAGGTATTTGACATTAAATTGGAATATTCTTTCAAGAAATATCAACTCTACAATATCTTTAAACAGCAATATTTTTTCGCCAGTCTGTAAAAATTCAAATTACTCCATGAACAACTGACCTTAAAAGTTAAAGATTTCTGCCTAAATATTTCAATTATCTTTTTAGATGTCTTGAAATTGTCCTCTATGTACCTTGATAATCAAATGTATTAAATTATGTGAGTTAAATATTGTAGGATAAAACAGTAGATGCAAATATCTGCTAGTCATAATACATTTTCGTCTTGTGTTAAATTGTTCTTCGTTAGAGTATGTATGTATGTGTGTGTTGAACAGGAAATGTACATCGTAATTAAGTAAAATGTTTCATTTATTTGGATATTTATCTTAAACTCCAGCGTGCATTTATTTGATAAAATCAACTTAAATTACGACTGTTAAACGCTGAACGTCACTTCTATTTTACATGAAAAAAAAATAAAAAATAAGAAGAACATGAATCAAAAGACCAAATATTTACAGCCATCGAAATCTGAAGAAAAAAACGAAGTAAAAAAAATGTGTTTTATGCTTTGAGCTCGTCCAGCTTCTCTTTCATTGATTGTATAACATTTTCGATGACAATATTACTCGTGTCTCCTCCACCTTTAAGGTTCAAATCTCCACTCAAAGCTATAGTTAAACTATGTATCCCTGCCGTGGCGTATCATATAACAACAGCGCTGACATGAAGGTTTAAGACAGTGCCATATCCAGCATGAACCCAAGTGTTGTGACCAGCCAGAAGACGAAAAACACGACAAAAGACACGGCATCGATGTGTTTTCCTATCAGTTTATATTTGTCGATTCTCAGAGAATCTTCTTGAGGGCAGTCCGTGCTTTCTCTGCTACCCGGAAGTTCACCTGCTAGTGAATCAGTTGATCCGAATAATGATTTTGAATTTTTCTCATGATCCTGCGGATTGTCATCATTCATCACGTTGACTGAGGAAACTGTTCGTTGTAATGTATTGACCTTGTTGAATGCACGTTTAAATTTTCTTTGAATTTTTCTCTTCAGCGCCACTTTCTGTTTGGAAGTGGGACAAATATTGATAATATTGTTAATGAAAAATAAAAATAAAGTTTATTTCAAAAACACGCTTTATCCCCAAAGGCTCGAAGCGCGGTACAAGTAAAAAAAAAAAATCTATAATTTACCACATTTAAAACAAACGCAACACTACAAAAACTAATTACAAGCATACCAATATTGACAAATGTCCTTTCATTGTGCTATTTTAAAAAATTATACATGAATTTTTTTTTTCAATTTTAACTACACTATTATTAAAAATTGAAACAAAAAATACAAAAACCAACAACAACATACACTTGTTAAATTATATGTACAATACATTTTAGCAATTTAAGTAAGCGACATAGCAGATGCATTGTTCATTAGGTTACAATTTGACAAAATATATCCTTTGGGTCAGTTTTGCATACAATAAAAAATTCAATTGCACATGGTTGTTTATATAGGCTATCTTTAGAGCTAATGCAACAGAGTGTCATATAGAAAAATAGAATTAAATATTTCATTATAATGTATTGCTTTTAAAACTAAAACTACCCACAACATTTCAAAGGAAATGAGCAAGCGGTCGTAATGCTTAAGAAAAAGATATGTTGCACTTACCTCTTCAAAGTGGTCTAGGAAGACGATGATGATGCTGTCGATGACGGTAAGCATGGACATGAAGAGTAAGATGAAGAGGTAGATGGTGAGGTTGGGCATGTTTAAGGATGACCTGGGCAGCATGCCGCTGACAATACTCATGAACACGGACAGCGCCAGTGTGACAGTTATTCCTGGGGATGTCACAAACAGAATAGCAATTTGTTTCAAGCTGTCGTACGAATGTACACAATGCTAGGTGCTTCATGATGAGATTGCCAAGTGATGATTAGGATTTTCGTCTTACGAATGTAACGAGCGTATTTAAAGATTGTCTGTAAAGATTTTCAGTAAAGATTGTCTGTAAAGATTGACTTTCAAGATTTCCTGTAAAGATTGTCGGTAAAGATTGTAAAGATTGCCTGTAAAGATTGTCGGTAAAGATTGTCTGTAAAGTTTGACTGTAAAAATAGACTGTAAAGATTGTCTATAAAGATTGTCGTTAAAGATATCAGACACTTAATATCACTATAGATTGTCTGTAAAGATATCAGACACTTAATATCACTATAGATTGTCTGTAAAGATATCAGACACTTAATATCACTATTGTTAAGGTGAACAATAATGCGTTTCTCACCATATCCGATTTTTTCTCCAGATTCCACTGGGATGACGAATACAAGGATGTTGAGGAATGAAAGAAACACCACAGGTAACACGGTGTTGAGCAGGAGGAAGCTGGGCCGTCTTCTGAGGTAAAATGTCATCTGTAAATTCATATGTTCTAGAATAAATAATTGCCAATACATGTTTCCATAATTTCTGTCGCATTCTAATCTTAAAAAGAAAATGGATTTTTAATAGATTTTGAGCGAAAACTATATAAACGAGTAGATCACTTTAAGTCTCACGACACACGCCCAAAAACTGAATCACAAGCCTAAATCATGTTAACTGAGCATAAGAAAGAAATGAGATAAAATGATACACATCTTTGCTAAAAAGTAAATATCCCTTTCGATGGTTTATAAAACTACCAAAAGCTCTAGCGTTTCTGAACTTATTTCAGTAGGACAAAATAACATTGCTAAATTATTCACAGTGCTTAAAAGCACCTCATATATATATATATTTTTTTAAAGAAAAGTGAGCGGCCTTGAGAACCACTCCACATTATAAGTCTTAACCGAAACTGTACTGACTTTGCAAATCTTTTTTAGATTCGACGACTTAAAAGAATTCGTTTTCCCTTTAACTCATAACTTTTGAAAGGTGGCCAAAGTTTGAATTATAGGATGAGCGCTTATTTTGATAACAATGTTTTTTTTTTTCAAAGAAAAATCAAATGGGACCTATCTTACACTTTATATTATTTTTCTTGTTGAATTGTCTGTGACAGTGATTTGAGCATTAATGTTCAATAAAAGAAATATAGAAGTGGTTGAGGTTGCATACCTGGAAGTGCCGGATACTTGGCTAGTTTTTAATAAATAAATAAATACATTCATAAATGTGTAAATATTTTTTTTTTATGTTTCATTTGCAAATCTAATGTAAAATAAACTAATTCAAAACAAGAGTTAAAAAAATAACTGGACCATAAAGTAGCACACCCGTACTTACCTCAATGGTCGATGTGTTTAGAGTTCCACTTGTTAGAGAGCCAATGTTTAGCTTTGTGTCTTCTATATTCCACTCACCATGAGTAATGAAGTATGTTTGGGAAATGTTTGGTAGGTTTGCTACAAACAGCAATTCATCGACAGTGTTCTTCATAGCCACCAGCTGTTCAGTGTAATGTGAAATAGTTATTTTATTATTTGGAGCAAAAATTAACCAATGATGTTACATTATAAATAAAAATGTAATAATTTTAAATAATTAGACTAGATCACCAGCAACCGCCAGTCGTGGTTCATGATGGTTTCCTCCTAATCGTCCCTATCTTCCTTCCCCAACCTACATTTCATCTCCACGATCTTCAAACCCCAAACAAAAATTATGACTGCACCACCCAACCCCACCTGATCATCGCTTATAAGCCCTTTCCTTGACCAACAAGATTGGCCCTCAATGGCCACACAATACATCTCCCAAAAGAACATAACCATACTTCCCCTCAATAGCCAAACAACACCTCACCCAGAGGGCCAAACATACTTCCCTTCACTGGCCAAACAACACCCTCCCAAAGGGACAAACATACTTCCCTTCACTGGCCAAACAACACCCCTCCCAAAGGGCCAAACATACTTCCCTTCAATGGCCAAACAACACCTCTCCCAAAGGGACAAACCATACCTCCCCTCACTGAACAAACAACGCCTCTCCCAACGGACTAGCCATAACCTCCTCTCACTGACCAAGCAACGCTTGTACTATCAAGCCAAACCATTCCCCCACTTACAGACCAGTAGTTCCTCTACTCACTTGCCAGTCAACCCCCCCTTCCACTCACTTGTAAACCATATCTACTTACTCGCAACAATGCCAACGCTCCCCATTTCCAGACGGTAGTTGTGAAATAAAATGTTACTCCCAAAACGATATAATTTACGTCGATCATTCAATTCGTACAACCACTGATATTAAATTGAAACGGGATGTCAACGGGTAATTGGGAACTAGCTGAAAATTAAATTACTTTTAAAATGCTAAGTAGTGCATTACATGGTCCCCAAAAATTGAATAAATTTAACAAAACAGGTAGACTGAACAACCAGGTAGCATGCTCCTCTCCCCTACCTTTATCACACAAGTCTGCGTATCAAACGGATAATTGGTCAGCTGGAGTTCACAGGAGGAAGGGAAGAGACTGCCTGGAGCCCAATAAGTATCACCAGTGTTGAACACAAACACTGGACTGATGAAAAAAGTTATGTTAACATTATTCTAAAACTGGTTTGCCGTTTTCAGAAGGAGAATGAAGTATATTTAGCCTCCACACCAGCATTCGCATTACAATTTAGATACTATTTCGAGATCTAAAATTACATTAGACTTTGACGATAACTTTAAGTTACGGTTTAACATAACACTCTTAAGATTGTTTCAAGTATTATTTTAAGACTAAATCAATCAATTTTTTTTTAAAAATGTCATCTATTAATAATAAATATGACTATTCAACAAGTGCATTTTAGTTCTTATTGAAAAAATGTGACCAAAAAAAAATGTAATTTATTGTTTTATCTTTTATAAAAAGTCAACAAAACAATAAATGTAATCATCTCACTAACTTTCTAAAGGGAAAAATTTTTAAATAAATCTTATTTATAATAGTCATTTGAACTGAAAACTTTCTCGGCATACAATTTTAAATGATATCAAAATGTTCACCTGATTATTTTCTTAGATTCTAGGATGAATTTGAAACAACTAGAAACAAATTTAAATGATATCATAATGTTCACCTGATTATTTTGTTAGTTTCTGGGATGAATTTGAAACTAGAAACAAATTTAAAAACGTTTCGCAATTTAACTCACGCCTTGTCGTCACCGAAGAGATCCCTGGCTCCCAGCGTATTCATCAGGACAACTCGAGGTCGCCAGATCTGCTCTGGTAATGGATGGATGACGCGTTGACCACCGTAGACAGCCGAGTCCCAAGCGACGACCTGCGTTAACAGTATTATTATGATTTGTTTTTACATGCCATTTACCTTGTTTCCCCAAGTGTTGACCCCCAGAATGTTGAGCACCAATGCCCATGTGAATATACGATTTTTCAGTCACACGTTTAAAGTGTTTATTTAGCAACTATATTAAATCTTGATAGAACATCGTTGTTACGAAATAACTTGACTAAACAAAAAAAAATCTACAAAGCGATTATAAAAAAGAGAATAAATAAGAACCAGAGATCAGATGCTTAAAACGGATGTCAGGTATATGACACTATTTTTTAAAAAAAAACACTTAATACCGTCGTGGAGAAAAAAAAAGGGGGGGGGTTCAGAGAGAGAGAGAGCTAAAGAACACCAAAAAAGACGAAAGGAAATTTGAGGACTTTATAATTTCATGGCTCAAAATCATCCTAAGTATTTTCGTTTCCTATATTAACAGCGATATAAATTTTTTGGGTTTTTTTTTTTTTTAAATTTTGATGATATTGTCAACTGTCATTTTGATCCATCCCTGTCATCACACGACATTTATATCGTGGACCATCCCTGTCATCACACGACATTTATCTCGTGGACCATCCCTGTCATCACACGACATTTATCTCGTGCACCATCCCTGTCATCACACGACATTTATCTCATGGACCATTCCTGTCATCACACGACATTTATCTCGTGGACCATCCCTGTCATCACACGACATTTATCTCATGGACCATTCCTGTCATCACACGACATTTATCTCGTGGACCATTCCTGTCATCACACTACATTTATCTCATGGACCATTCCTGTCATCACACGACATTTATCTCTGGACCTTTCCTGTCATCACACGACATTTATCTCGTGGACCATGCCTGTCATCACACGACATTTATCTCATGGACCTTTCCTGTCATCATACGACATTTATCTCGTGGACCATCCCTGTCATCACACGACATTTATCTCATGGACCATTCCTGTCATCACACGACATTTATCTAATGCACCTTTCCTGTCATCACACGACATTTATCTCGTGGACCATCCCTGTCATCACACGACATTATCTCATGGACCTTTTTCTGTCATCACACGACTTTTATCTCGTGGAACTTTCCTGTCATCACACGACATTTATCTCGTGGACCATTCCTGTCATCACACGACTTTTATCTCGTTGACCATTCCTGTCATCACACGACATTTATCTCGTGGACCATCCCTGTCATCACACGACATTTATCTCATGGACCATTCCTGTCATCACACGACATTTATCTCGTGGACCATCCCTGTCATCACACGACATTTATCTCGTGGACCATCCCTGTCATCACACGACATTTATCTCGTGGACCATCCCTGTCATCAGATGACATTTATCTCGTGGACCATTCCTGTCATCACACGACATTTATCTCGTGGACCATGCCTGTCATCACACGACATTTATCTCGTGGACCATCCCTGTCATCACACGACATTCATCTCGATGACCATTCCTGTCCAGCTAACTTTGATGTAGGGCGTTTGTGAAATGTAAGCAGTGGACCTAGTCTCTAGAACAGTCTAGAAGATAAATTTTAACGAACTACAGAGAAAGGAAGCAATTTCACTGCACCCACTTCTTAAAATGTGTTATTAAGTTACTATCCTTAAACAGTTGAACATTGGCACACACACACCCAAACACGTATGTTTTCAAAGATGGGGTCATCATCTTATGGGGGCTTAAAGTGGTGTTGTTGTTGTTGTTCTGTCCGAGATGGCATATACGGAGGTAAGCTTGATGGGTCATTCGTCCCTTTATGTCGTTTTTTCGATCGCTTTGCATCCACAGTTAGCTTGCTTAACTCTTAGCTCATCGTACCACGAGAAACCAAGAAAGCCATTGACATTAAACACTTACCTCATCGTTCCACGAGAAACCAAGAAAGTCATTGACATTAAACACTTACCTCATCGTTCCACGAGAAACCAAGAAAGCCATTGACATTAAACACTTACCTCATCGTTCCACGAGAAACCAAGAAAGTCATTGACATTAAACACTTACCTCATCGTTCCACGAGAAACCAAGAAAGTCATTGACATTAAACACTTACCTCATCGTTCAATGAGAAACCAAGAAAGCCATTCAAAGAAGAGTCTTACCTCATCGTTCCACGAGAAACCAAGTAAGCCATTGACATTAAACACTTACCTCATCGTTCCACGAGAAACCAAGTAAGCCATTGACATTAAACACTCACCTCATCGTTCCACGAGAAACCAAGAAAGCCATTTAAAGAAGAGTCTTACCTCATCGTTCCGCGAGAAACCAAGTAAGCCATTGACATTAAACACTTACCTCATCGTTCCCCGAGAAAACAAGTAAGCCATTGACATTAAACACTTACCTCGTCGTTCCACGAGAAACCAAGTAAGCCATTGACATTAAACACTTACCTCATCGTTCCACGAGAAACCAAGTAAGCCATTGACATTAAACACTTACCTCATCGTTCCACGAGAAACCAAGTAAGTCATTGACATTAAACACTTACCTCATCGGTCCACGAGAAACCAAGAAAACCATTGACATTAAACACGTACCTCATCGGTCCACGAGAAACCAAGAAAGCCATTGACATTAAACACTTACCTCATCGTTCCACGAGAAACCAAGAAAGTCATTGACATTAAACACTTACCTCATCGTTCCACGAGAAACCAAGAAAGCCATTGACATTAAACACTTACCTCATCGTTCCACGAGAAACAAAGAAAGCCATTCAAAGAAGAGTCTTACCTCATCGTTCCACGAGAAACCAAGTAAGCCATTGACATTAAAAACTTACCTCATCGTTCCACGAGAAACCAAGAAAGCCGTTGACAGTAAAACTCTGAGCGACGTCATCAATGTCAACGATGGACACCACCTCAAAGCTGACATGGACGGCAATCACCTTGGACTGGTCCACCAGTGGTCTGACCTCTGTGTTGTAGGTCAAAGGGTCTAACTTGTCTTTGAAAATTGAATCGGTTTGAGAGTAGCTCTGGCCTTGAATAGGGCGGTACAGTCCAAAAAGCAGTAACACGGTAAAAACACTAGTAGATATTTTTCGGATGGCCATTATATTGTTCGTGTTCACCATTTAGGGCAGTCGTGTTAGTTTAATATTTTCTCCAATACTCGAGTGTTAAAGCACATCTTTACATAAAGAGTAGTTTATATATATATATAGAGAGAGAGAAAAAGAGAAATTCATAAAATGTAAAATTTAAAGATAACATTTTAAGTTTCTTTATAAAAAATAATGTTTTCCTTGAAACAAAGCATTTTTTTGCTTCAATTTTCTTTCTTTTTTTTAAATGCAACAGCCTTAATTAAATAGTCACATTCATTTTCCCGGTTGAATTGTTCTATATCTTTCATTTACTGTATCCTAATCACTGTGAGCGCGATACACATTCAATAAATGCAGTCAGGTGAACCACTCCGCATTGAGGCTGTTGAAGAAAGAGAACATAATTTATTAATGGAGATGGCGGGACGAGTTATTCATATTATAAAGATTTTTTTGCAAATAACTCCCTGCATGTTTATTAGGAAACTTCGCTGCTGCATAATTTGATTTCTGTTACATTTCTTTTCTGTTACATTTCTTTTCTGTTACATTTCTTTTCTGTTGCATTTAGTTCTGTTACATTTCTTTTCTGTTACATTTCTTTCTGTTACATTTCTTTTCTGTTACATTTCGTTCTGTTACATTTCGTTCTGTTACATTTCGTTCTGTTACATTTCGTTCTGTTACATTCCGTTCTGTTACAGGCTTGGCTCAGCCTGCACGTGACATTCGTGAAATCATCAGTTGAAAAAAAAAAGAATTTCATGTTAACATCGCTCAAGAATTCAAATCGGCAAAAGAATGACAGCTGTTCAATCTCAGCCTGCCGCCTGGCCCACTGGATTCGTTTATATCCATATCTAAAGTTCTATCTATCCCACTGGATGCGTTTATCCATATCTTAAGTTCTATCTATCCCACTGGATGCGTTTATCCATATCTTAAGTTCTATCTATCCCACTAGATGCGTTTATCCATATCTAAAGTTCTATCTATCCCACTGGATGCGTTTATCCATATCTTAAGTTCTATCTATCCCACTGGATGCGTTTATCCATATCTTAAGTTCTATCTATCCCACTGGATGCGTTTATCCATATCTAAAGTTCTATCTATCCCACTGGATGCGTTTATCCATATCTAAAGTTCTATCTATCCCACTGGATGCGTTCATCCATAATATCTTAAGTTCTATATACCCCACTTGATGGTTTATCCATATCTTAAGTTCTATATACCCTACTGGATGTGTTTATCCATATCTTAAGTTCTATCTATCCCACTGGATGCGTTTATCCATATCTAAAGTTCAAATTTGGGCGACTTAAAAAAAAACAAAAAAAAACACCTAAGCTCACAAGCTAGTAGACATCAAAACATCTCGAACAATTAGATTAGTTCTTCATTGGTTAACGTATTCAAAAATATAATGAATCTGTTATCTAAGTACCTACTTGAGGAGAGGCTTGAAATAAAAATGTGTCGTCAAATCACTTAAAGACTTCGATTGTGTTGTCGAGTAGTTCCAAAACAATTTTAAAAAACAAGCAAACAGGTTCACGTATTGTTTTACTTGCCATGACAACACATCAACAGACAAGGCGTGAGTTACAGGGCTGTAAACTGTAATGGACGACTCCACGCCTAATGACAGCCGACACTCCAAGGCACCGAAACGTACAGTCTGACATACTGAGAGCTGCAGCAGTGAGAAGCGAACCGTGGCGTCATAGGTTGCGGCTACAGTTAAAACGACGCTTGAAGCTGAACGGAATCCCCCGAGAGAATTGATTGTGAGAGACCGGGTCCTAATTCACCATGAGGTGTAACAGTTAATCGGTTGTCTATTGAATGTATTGAACGCCCCCTCCCCCGTCCCACCCTCCCCCAGCGCTTGTCGCCACCCACGTCCCAAGGTGTCTGTTTACTTAATTTGAAAAAAAACCAACTCTTAACTTGAAAATGTATGGTGACCATTCGTCAGCACAGTGACCATTCGTAAGTACGGCGACCATTCGTCAGTACGGCGACCATTCGTCAGTACGGCGACCATTCGTCAGTACGGCGACCATTCGTCAGTACAGTGACCATTCGTCAGTACAGTGACCATTCGTCAGTACGGCGACCATTCGTCAGTACGGCGACCATTCGTCAGTACAGTGACCATTCGTCAGTACGGCGACCATTCGTCAGGTGACCATTCGTCAGTACGGCGACCATTCGTCAGGTGACCATTCGTCAGTACGGTGACCATTCATCGCACATTGTGATGAACCATGATTTCAAAGCTGTTCGCGCCAGGAAGGATCCCCCCTAAAGCGTGACTTGTTGAAGTGAATCTAACCGACTGAAAAAAAAATAATAACTCGACAAGGGAGGAAATAACGTACAACAAAACCAAGACCACACACACACACACACACAATCATTGCTTAACGTCATTTTATGTCAGGGGCTGTTTCTTGATGGGAACGGCACGGGCCTTAAATTGATTCTTGCGACACCACGGGGGTAACTTTAACCCATGCCACGGTATGGGGTCATCACCCTTTACAATATGTGATCCATATGGTAATTATATTGAATCCCCAGTCACATGGATTCAAATGTATGCTTATGGGAGACGTATTACAAAATCAATGACTCTCTTAGCGGGCCTTGTTGTTCTCGGGGGGGGGGGGTGGTTTGTACGAATCGCTTGGGGGAGAACTATGCTTCGAAGCTTTTCAAACACTAACAAACTTACTGTAAGACTATCATATCAACGGTATAATTATGATTACACGTAATATTAATTTTAAAAAGTCGTAAATAGAGATTATTGGAATCATCGATATTCATTGAATACGTATTACTATAAAAATGTCTGCTTTAGGAAATCACTATGAACACCTGCCCTTTAAGCAACGTGATGCTAGACCAGGGGGTCTTAAGATGTGATCAGTGGACCCCCTAGGGTGTCTGTGAAGAGCTGTAGTTTATGATATTATTTTATGCAAAAAATAATTCAAGAGCCCCTCTGCTAGATATTCATAATACGGTATTTAATTTGAACCCAGAAAAACGATATATCGAGTAATTGGTTGCTCTGACACTTGTCAGATACGCTATTGTTCCAAGTAACATTGGTGGTTCTGACACTGCAACGATGTACGCTATTGTTCTAAGTAACATTGGTTGTTCTGACACTTGTCAGATACACTATTGTGCTAAGTAACCTGCTGCTCACCAAGCTCAATGAAAATCACGAGTGGTCGCTGCAGGTGGTCATTCTGGTGCTTGATACAAATAGAGCACAGTATCCTTCACTGGTTGAACAACAAAGGCAGCAAGATCAGTTCGTATGAACTATTTTGGGGCATTTTTCAGCCACTAAAATTGCTTAGTAAAGAATCTAAATTTGTCTCTGTGCCACCATATTTCTGACAGGGCTTGCACGACACGTGAGCTTATTGATAAGTGAGAGAAGTATCACAGCTAAGACCATGAACATCAGTTGGTCACACTAACAAATGTTTTTAATGTTATATCCCACCCACTTCATCATAGATACCTAAGATCAGCTCCATCGGGGGTGAATACTTTTTCTTTAAGTTAGGACCGAAAGAAATACGGTAAAGATTCATTTTGTTGCCCAGTCTGTACACATTTACCAGCGTGCTCCCCAATCGGTTACCAAATCTAAATGATCACTAATTAAGTCATTATTGTCACTAAAAGAGTTCATTTACGGCTGATTTCTAAGGTAGAAAAATGATTGTCCTCTTTTGAAATTGTTATAATTGTAAAATGTTATCTTGGTTAAAAATATGTATTTATTTTTGTGCTGAAAATAATTATGTACACTATAATAAAGAAAAAAATTCCCTTTATTTGGATCAAAAGAATCTTATCTTATCCTTTAGAGAATATTAATCTTCAGAACACTAAAGAACAAAGTATGCATAGTAAATAAGATTAAGTGTGGCCCCAAACTTAAAGTTAAGTCTTTCTCTTTCCAGTAAATATGAAATATTCGATTCTGTTATTCCGTGTCAGAAACACTTTGATCAAAGAAAACTTGAGAGTCGCCACTCTCAAACCTGTGTTGTCATTTTCCAGTAGAGGCGACGGGCTTGAGTAACATGTGAGATTAACTTCTCATTAGAAAGACGGTAAGGGAAAACTGAAAAAGACGAAACATAACATTGAACATTTCGGCAAGACGCTTTTCCGAAGAACAGAAAAAGTATGAATGAAGAATGGAAAAAAATAGCGTACATGAGATTGTGTCACAGAGAACTGAAACATGATGATAGTGAACTAGGAGTCGGTTAGGGAACTATTTTATGGGAATGTGGGGAAGAGAGGATGGAAAGAAGGTACGCGGTGGTTGGTTGTGATGAAGTAAAGAACGGGAAGTGGGGAGGGAGACAAAAAATGCTCGGAAGTGAAATAAATCTTGACCTTGATACCATGTTTGTCTTTATTCGAAAGCAGACGTATGTTTCTTTTGGTTATAAGTTGCTAATGCTTGTCACACTTTTGATGCTTTCGAATAAAGACAAACATGGTATCAAACCATCAGACGAAAGACACAACTTTTAAAAACTATTGCTTCATTAAATTAGATTTCATCGTGTGGTATTAGGGTCGTACAGTTTAAGTATAACATATGACTAAATTACTGCTGAAACATTTACACAATCTTTAGTCACTTAAAATGGAGGTATCATTTTTCCGCTATTACATACTTTTTTAGGGATTTTTTTTTCTGTGGGGGTGGACCGTTAAGTCTAACTGCATATTTTTTTAGATTGCAAATAAGACATTTAACTTTTTAAAAAAAGGGATTTAAGTACATTTCTATGATCCTGTGTGAGCTCCCACCACCACCCCCCCCCCTTTACCTTATATTTAAATACGGTTATTTATATTTAAAAATGAGTCCCAAAGTATGGGTGTACATAAAAAGCGAGTCCAATGTGATTTTGTCGTACTGAGATCTGTAGGACATCCGGCATGACATCAAAGGAGGACCACTCGCAAAAGAAACTGCCGTCATGTAAATGTCAGCATGACTTTTAACGATTGACAGGTGATCCCCGGTTTCCCAGATTGTGTCATAGTTTTTCAATCGTCATTGGCTTTCCATGCAGGCCTTTCCTCTCATGTGAAGGTAAAGGCCACAATCCATACAGGCCTTCCCTCTCAAGGGAAAGGGAAAGGCCCCATTCCATACAGGACTTCTCTCTCATGTGAAAGGCCCTATTCCATAATGCCTTTCATCTCATGTGAAAGCGAAAGGCCCCATTCCATACAGGCTTTCCGTCTCATGTGAACGGCCGCTCTCATGCTAACAAGCTTACCATTAAAAGTACAATTTAGGTCCATCCCCCAGGTGTGGTCCGATCGTTTCCTCCATGAGGCGATGTCGTTGGAATAATGTTTCTAGTTTTTAAATCACCACCAGCAACTGATCGATATTTATTGTTTAAATCACCACCAGCAACTGATCGATATTTATTGTTTAACTCACCACCAGCAACTAATCCATATTTATTGTTTAAATCACCACCAGCTACTGATCGATATTTATTGTTTAAATCACCACCAGCAAATGATCGATAATTATTGTTTAAATCACCACCAGCAACTGATCGATATTTATTGTTTAAATCACCACCAGCAACTGATCGATATTTATTGTTTAAATCACCACCAGCAACTGATCGATATTTATTGTTTAAATCACCACCAGCAACTGATCGATATTTATTGTTTAAATCACCACCAGCAACTGATCGATATTTAATGGTTTTGTTTTTTGTAAGCTTTTAACGTTCAGGTAAAAAAAAAATGCGTAGATCTTTACTTTATAAACTCCGTGTATAATAATTATGTTTTACACTCCCCGACGTATGTTAGTGTATCTGTTTGCACTCATGATTCGTCTTGTGTAATGCTAAATTTTTAAAGTCAAATTATGTTTGTTTTTAAAAGAAGACAAACAAAAAATTAGAAAAATAAATAATTTTTTTTTTTTAGATTAATTTTTTGTTTTACTTTACACTGTGTCTGTACGTCGTGTGTTGGTGTTATTGAGTACGAGCTGTTCAAACAGTAGATGAATGTGTGGCTGAACGGCACCTGATGAAGCTTATTATGCACATACGAGACGGCACGGTCTAATTTATGTGTGCGTTTGGGAATAATTCACGTTTTCAAACAAATGCACTCCACATAAATGTCCATGTGAATATTTGCGAGCTGCCAATCTCTGTGGTGAAAAGATAAAGCACTGAGCTGAGATGGACAATCTATTCACTATGACGTCATATTTTGTTTCACCGTTGAAAGATATTTCAATAAAATTAGTATGCTGATCAAGTAATTTAGATGATTGCTTTAATAATGCAATAAAAAGGGTTCATTCTACCGCTACAAAAATATATAAATGGAATTGGTCATTCGTATTCATCACAGTGTATCATGTTTAAACACTCACTATAGGAAATAAAATGTAAGGCGAGGGATGAGGAGGTTTGAAAGTGATAACAACACCTAGACACCAAGACACCAAGACACCACGACAGCACGACACCAAGACACCACGACAGCATGACACCAAGACACCAAGACACAACGACAGCACGACACCAAGACAACACGACAGCACGACGCCAAGACATCACGACACCACGACAGCACGACACCACGACAGCAAGACACCAAGACACCACGATAGCACGACACCAAGACACCACGACAGCAAGACACCAAGACACCACGACAGCGCGACACCAAGACACCACGACAGCAAGACGCCACGACACCATGACACCACGACAGCACGACAGCACGACACCAAGACACCACGACACCAAGACAGCACGACAGCACGACGCCAAGACATCACGACACCACGACAGCACGACACCAAGACACCACGACAGCAAGACACCAAGACACCACGGCAGCACGACACCAAGACACCATGACAGCAAGACACCACGACAGCACGACACCAAGACACCACGACAGCAAGACGCCACGATACCACGACACCACGACAGCACGACAGCACGACGCCAAGACATCACGACACCACGACAGCACGACACAAGACACCATGACAGCAAGAAACCAAGACACTACGACAGCACGACACCAAGACACCACGACAGCAAGACACCATCAAGACATCACGACACCACGACAGCACGACACAAGACACCATGACAGCAAGAAACCAAGACACCACGACAGCACGACACCAAGACACCACGACAGCAAGACACCAAGACAACACGACAGCACGACACCAAGACACCACGACAGCAAGACGCCACGACACCACGACAGCACGACACCACGACAGCACGACAGCACGACACCAAGACACCACGACAGCACGACGCCAAGACACCACGACAGCATGACGCCAAGACACTAAGACACCACGACAGCACGACAGCACGACAGCACGACACCAAGACAGTGATTGTAGTGATAAAAAAAAGGCGCAGCCTTTGTTGCTAGTTCTATTTGTCTTTTTTTGTTAATATTCAACAAATACTAAACTCAACATGCTACGAATTAGTTCTGTACTATTGTTAACTGTTCACATGAAAGAAAACAAGCGTCCACAATGTCAACGTGTTACGGCTTGGGTTCGGTAAGCAGTCGCAACCTCCTCTGTGTCAAAGCAACTAGCTATAATAAGGGAACTTGTATGAAATGTTTTGCATTAGAATGTTGGCATTTCACATCGCCCTTTTAAAATGTAACATTTTTATTCTCAAAATCTTTATCATAGTACTAAAATAATATAAACTGTTTGATTCATGATGTATTTCTAGATGATGTCCACTCGCCAAAAACTATGACCAAAAAATCTTAAACATAAGAATAAAAATCATACCAATAAGCGTCATTGCAAGTGAACATTTCTTCACAAGTAATTGAAAGAAAAAAATCAAAATCAAGAAATGCTGGCCAGGAGTCCCAGTGTTAGACCAAACCATACGAGAAAAAAGACAATAAATGAGACCGCATCTATGTACTTCCCAAGTCTCACGTATTTGCTATTGTTAGACATTCGGTTCACAGTCTCATCAATATTTCCCTTGCCGGAAGTTGATGCAAGTAAATCAAAGTGAGCAGCATCGTCCAAGCGGTTGTCCATCGTATGCGGTGAACTTGCGTTGACATGACCTGGGGCAGCATTATCATGTTGTTTGTTCGTGGTTTTGGCTTTCAGACATGGTGTGCTATTATCTTCTGTCTGGAAATATTAAAATTGCAAATATAAATTTAAATTCTTTTGTTATTTAAGGTTTTTTTGTTTTGTTTTTTGAAATTGTAGTCTTAAAAACTTACTTTTTACACTCAATGTTTTTCCATGTATAAAAATTTATATCAAGATATGGCTAGTAAATAAGACAAACAATATTGTTCCTTTTCTCAAACTAAACTATTAAGTATCACTTCTGTTGGGAGGAAATTGCACTCAAAACACCCATGAATCAAGACATATTTAATTGATATATCCATTTATTTATAAGTTAGTTTGTTATCAATCTAATAATTTATTGAATGCTCTTATAGATTCCTTGAAAACGTTATACATGCAAGATAAAGCTTGAGCATGGGTTCCTGCTATCATTAAAACATCACCAGACACAGATATTACAGATATTACAGATATTACAGATATTACAGATATTACAGATATTACAGATCGTTTAGGAAGTATGGACTTACTTTATCCAGATGAAATAGGAAGACAATGAGAATATTTTCTATGACGGACAGCATCGACAAAATCAGCAGGGTGAATAGGTAAACGATGACCGTTGCCATGGAGATGGATGACTTGGGCAGCATGCTGCTCACCATACTTAGAAACATGACGAGTGCTAGCAGGACTGTTATACCTGCGGAAGTTGAGCAAGGTTTTCAGGGAATGGTCGAGACATGACCAAAGCTAGCTGCGTGGTTATACCCGGGGGATGTCGAGCAAGGTGTTCAGGGAATGGTCAAGAGATGACCAAAGCTGGGCGGTTATACCTGGGGATGTCGAGCAAGGTGTTCAGGGAATGGTCAAGAGATGACCAAAGCTGGGCGGTTATACATGGAAACGGTGAGCCTTGTAGAGTGATTTTTTTTTTTAAATCTGAGCTCCGAGCCGTGTTCACAAACTGCTTTCTTGACCGACTTCGTCTCTCCCTGGTCTCGTTAGTATTTGTTGATGGCTTTATTTGGTCAGATTGTAACATCAATTCCCATTGATGTCATTTGAAGTGTTGTACATTTATTGAATATGAACTCAATGTTATGAATGTTTTCCGCATACCCCATACTCGTTTTTTTCTTTTCATCCCCTCCTGCTCAGTTCAACCGTCCTGTTATTTGTACCAGCCAAAGCTACTGCCCAGCACTGGTCTTTCATGTGGAAGTCGTTAAACCTCTGCTCACAGATTATGGGCAATAAACTTCAGCCCATGTCATAAATTCAGTTTTAATTCATTGGCCCTTCTTAAATGAATGACTGGGTGTAGAAGAAAAAAAAATGGGGGCCCGGGGGGGAAAAAAAAAAAGGGGGGGGGGGGGGGGGGGGGGGGGGTTCTGGCGGTTGATATGGGAGCTAAAGGTTTGAGCGTTCTATTGACAATAAAAGAATATTTTAAGGGTTTGTTTGCTAGTAGAGCAATTATGGTGTCTTAACAAAATTATATATCTTTTATTTGAATGGCTAAGCTATTGCTTAAACACTTGCCGTAGTTAATTTTCTGCCCAGATTCCACGGGGATGACGAACACAAGAATATTCAGAAATGAGAGGAAAATTACAGGTAAAATAATGTTGATGAGCAGAAATGTCGGCCTGCGCTGTATGGTGAACCGCACCTGCAAGAGACATATCAACAAACGGATGACGTCATTCTCGTGGAAAGACATAACACACATTGAAAGTAACATTATTACAATGAAACAAAAACATAACTTATAATTATAATGGAGATAATATTTGTTTAGAAATTGCTGTCACTGCTTTGATGCAGTAAGGGAGTCTTAGAATGTGTTCTTCACCCTGGAGACTGTGATCACAACGTCCCCCCGGTATCTCCCCTGTGTGCGCATTCCAATCATCACTGCACACTGACCTCAAAGCCTGACAGGACCACCGCCTCGGTGCTGTAGTTATCCACGTCGATACGAGCTTCCTGCAGGTCCCACTCGGAATGTGTGGAGAAATAGTGTGTGTTCACCTTGGAAGAGGGCGCTACGAATTGCAACTCATCTAAGGATAGCGTCATGGCGGCCAGCTCATGAAAAAACAAGAACACAATTTTTCATGTAAGAAAAAACAGTTTCTTTAATAGCAAATGTCTGTAGTAAATTAAGATAAAAGGGCGGGATTCATTACAAGCATACTCCTGAACTGTTACATGTGTTCTGATTGGACGAAAACACTCCTGAACTGTTACATGTGTTCTGATTGGACGAAAACACTCCTGAACTGTTACATGTGTTCTGATTGGACGAAAACACTCCTGAACTGTTACATGTGTTCTGATTGGACGAAAGTTTTACCCTTCTCTTTGTCCCACGCCTTTTTTTTTCTTTCGAAAATTTAACTTTTTCAATTAGTTAATTGGTAAATCTAATGTCCACCAAATGTACATAAGATTCAAAGACTAGTTTGTAACTGATTTATACCTAATTTCAGTTCTTTATCGTTCCGCAACCCAAAGATATTTTTTTTAAAGGACTTATCCGAGGGAGGAAATTTATGCTTATAAATCTACGGAATCAAAATTTATAGACTGAACCTCAATGTCAAGGTGATTAATTAATAGCAGAGGCGCCGTTTTTTGCGAGATTTACTTTCGTGGGGGCGTCAAGTTGTCAACATAAGAAACTTTGAGCGCAATTTGGGAGATCGACATCCAGAGCCGTATCCAATTTGAAAGCGCAATGGGCGTTCATTAGCAGCGTTGGACGTCCCCGCGTAGGACCGCACAGTGGTGCGTCCATCTCCTTAGTAATGTTGTAATATTGGATGCAGCGGTAGAGGACAAGAGACACGAGACAAGAGACATGAATAGAGACATAAAACAAGATACAAGAGACATGCAGATGAGCCTTAAATTCATTAATGCTCACGGCGTATTTTTTTAATACGTGTTACACTCTTTACCTTTATGGAGCAGACATGTTTGTCATACGGGTACTTGGTCATCTTCAGCTCACACGAAGCAGGGAACAGACTGCCAGGGGCCCACATCGCATCGCCCCCATTACGTATGAATACAGGGCTGCAGGTGTGAAGATGTCAAGATGAAATCTGTAACCACTAACTACAGCTTGGCCTAAATTGGTCACGGTTTGAAGTCTTAAAATAGCATCAAAGTCCTAAACAAATATTCATTTTTTAACAGCTTTTAAAGAGTTTTTGTTTAATCTTAAAACATTGATATACATAGGGACATGGCTTTTAAATGGCTACATGTAATAGGTGAATAGGCATTTACCGCACAAACTCAAGACACAATTTTATCAACTAACACGAGAGCGAGAGTATTCATTCTTGTTGTTTCTATAAATCAATAAGTTACAGATTGCATACAATTATTTCATTAAATTTGATAGCACTTGACTTGTTATTACTTACTTATTAAATGCATATTAAATTTGATATTGCCTAACGGTAAAAAAACTTTTTCTTTTTTTTTTTTTTTTTGGACCAGCGAAGCCAGTCTTTATTAGTTCTGTTCTTTACAAAAATGGGTAAAAACCAAATAGTGGCAGAATGTATACATACGATTTGTTATCGTCAAAAAGGTCTCTCTCTACGGTAAAAAAACTTTTTCTTTTTTTTTTTTTTGGACCAGCGAAGCCAGTCTTTATTAGTTCTGTTCTTTACAAAAATGGTTAAAAACCAAATAGTGGCAGAATGTATACATACGCTTTGTCATCGTCAAACAGGTCTCTCTCCTCCAGAGTATTGACCAGTACAACTCGAGGTCTCCAGATCTTCTCTGGTAGAGGGTGGATGACGGTCTGACCCCCGTAACTGGGCGGGTCCCATACTAACAGCTAAAGAGACAATTCATTAAAAATATATTCGGACCAAAAAACTATAGCAATGGCGTGCCACTCTAATAATAACACAACATGTGCGTCTGGATTGAGACTTAATGTGGTACTACTATTATATGCCACAGTAACAATATTGTTTTCAGAAAATCTTCATTTATTAATTAAATTACTTTTGATTATCGGTAAAATGTGGTGCAGCACCCTGGAATGGCCAAACACCATTGCGGAGTAGCTGGCCATGAATAAGGTGTGATGAATCTTATGCTTCCAAACACACTTGTTAATCACCAAACTAGGATGTGGTTAGGAGGTAAGAAAAAGGTGGTGGAAAATCTACAGCAGCTGGGAATCCAAGCATGGACAATGAAAATCAGGCCCAAGTCCTACATGGGGTGAAGCGCCATTGGGGTTGATTGGAGATAAGAAAAAGTAGTGGGTACATGTAATTACTTCGTCTAGCCAATTAAACTGAATGATACATGTACTTACTTTGTCTAGCCAGTCAAACTGAATGATACATGTACTTACTTCGTCTGGCCAATCAAACTGAATGATACATGTACTTACTTCGTCTAGCCAATCCAACTGAATGATACATGTACTTACTTCGTCTAGCCAATCCAACTGAATGATACATGTACTTACTTCGTCTAGCCAATCCAACTGAATGATACATGTACTTACTTCGTCTAGCCAATCAAACTGAATGATGCATGTACTTACTTCGTCTAGCCAATCCAACTGAATGATACATGTACTTACTTCGTCTAGCCAATCCAACTGAATGATACATGTACTTACTTCGTCTAGCCAATCCAACTGAATGATACATGTACTTACTTCGTCTAGCCAGTCAAACTGAATGATACATGTACTTACTTCGTCTAGCCAGTCAAACTGAATGATTGATGCACTTACTTCGTCTAGCCAGTCAAACTGAATGATACCATTGGAGACGAAGCTTTGCGCCACATCGTTGACCTCAACGATAGAAAGAAGAGCAAATGCCACGTAGACCTGAATGATCTTTGACTGGTCTTTGATAGGTCTGATCTCTGTGTTGTACTTTTCACTACTGAGTAGATCTGCGTGCAAAGCTACCGTCTCTTGGTAGGTCTGACCTTGTACTCCGAATATCGGCCACAGCACGTACAGAAAAAAAAATTTAATGATGGTGTAGCAAGCGATGGGCATGGCCTATGATAGCACAACATTTATATCATTAAACAAAAACATCTGATTTTATCGAATAAACACATTTGGTTGGCGAAATGTATTCTTTATATAAAAAAAACAACAATTTGTTTTTATGTAATACTTATGGCTGTATTATCATAGATGTTAAAATCATTTTGTTTAAGTATTTTGGTCCCATTAATCTTTCTTTTTTTAACACAGAATTTTAACTCTCATCCTACAATGTTTGTTTCGATATCATTAAATTGTTCTAATTTTCATGTAAAATAATAAAAATTAATCACTTTTTTCCTTGTTCCTCTTTAGAAATTATTAATGACAAACCAAACTTTAAAATTATGAAAAAATTAGATTCTTAACAAATGAAAATCATCTGTCGTACTTTAAAAAGAAGTACATATTATTTACTGATTTTCTCTATCTAATTAGTTAACGAGCAGGCAAAGCTAAATTGATTATATCAAGAACTGTAGAGCCAGACATGAACACTTCAAGAAAACAAAGTTATACTGAAACGCATTCACGATTCTTCCCACCGACATTTGTAGCAAGCAGATTTAGCCCTTCCGACCTCAGCTAATTCACCCCCCCCCCCCGGGCCGTCACACCCCACCCTTGTGTTCCATTGCGTGATGCTCGTTTCTGATCAATTCAGCCCCCCCCCCGACTGTTTGCTCTACCTGCAGTGGATCTTCATCTTCCTTCTTTGTTCTAATGATCGATCTGCTGCAATCGATTCGCCGAGCAATAAATAACAAACTTGAACGTTTATTTTTAGATGTTATGGACAAGGCCGATTCATTGTTTTATTCACAGAGTCATTTAGTGCAAAGACTTTGTATGGCTACTTCTGGTGTTACATTATTTTCTTATGGAAGTAGATTCATTATTTATATGATGTCTAATTATTTTGTGAATTTTTTAAAAACATGGACATTTTTTTTAAAAATCTATAATTGATCAGTGACAAAATACTGCTTTAGGCATTCATATTATGGTGTATCACGATGACAGAGACATGGTAATTGCAGATAAAAACTTACCTTTCAAATTATTTTCCCTTCCCTGTTCGTAGATGCTTTTAGGTATACTGTAGGAAACATTCAACCTTCTTAAAAAGCGTGGGAAATCAGTTTCTTAAAGTTTAGTGTTTTTTTACATTGAAAATGAAAAGTTCTGATAATATAGGCTTATTTATTTTTATTATTATTATTAAGGTGGATTTTATATAGCACAGTACCCAAGCCTATGGCTAGGCTCACTGGAGTACACCAGCCTAGGGTTAGGCTCACTTGGTACCCCAGCCTAGGGCTAGATTCTAGGCTCACTGCGGTTCGCAAAAAAATTATCAATTGCAGAAACGTATACATTTAAAAACAACAATTGTTGAAAAGCTTGACCAAAAAAAAAAAAAAACAACAAAAACAACGTAGTAATAATATAAAATAAGCGGCTTGGGGGTAAGTACCATTGGCTAAACACTACCCGTGAAATTAACCTAACTTCTAACATTTAAATAGCAAATTCAGTGTATAATGCGTCGCCTCCACTTTTTTTCAACAAGTACCATATATGAAGTAGGTCTGTTGTTGTCAACAAGTACCATACATGAAGTAGGTCTGTTGTTGTCAACAAGTACCATACATGAAGTAGGTCTGTTGTTGTCAACAAGTACCATACATGAAGTAGGTCTGTTGTTGTCAACAAGTACCATGCATGAAGTAGGTCTGTTGTTGTCAACAAGTACCATGCATGAAGTAGGTCTGTTGTTGTCAACAAGTACCATGCATGAAGTAGGTCTGTTGTTGTCAACAAGTACCATACATGAAGTAGGTCTGTTGTTGTCAACAAGTACCATACATGAAGTAGGTCTGTTGTTGTCAACAAGTACCATACATGAAGTAGGTCTGTTGTTGACGACTACGTTGCAGGAAGTAGTTGCATCCGATATTAACAGCAATGAAACTGTTAATAGCAACTTACGGTTGATAATGCTTATACTCTTATTCGTGACACGCGTGTCAAGGTTAAATATTCTTTAGCGAAAGTGAATTTTCAACTTATGATACTGCCATTAGGAAAAAAAAATAATTTACTAGAATTTCCGTGGAATGTCCATGTGTCTTTACTTCCTGTCCAACATCAGGGTTTCGCTAGATATCGGCTTGCAAATCAGAGCGCAGTGACTTATTTCTCTGTCAACTCCATATATTCGTAAATGCAAAACGTACATTCCTCCAGTTCATTTACATATTGCACTGCTTAACTGCTCCCGATCTTGAGAATATTGATATAGTTTTTATGGGTAATTTTGAATTTCAATTACCAAATAATGGTTTTACCTCAAATTTCTAAAATACATTTGTTATGCACATTCTATAGCCGGTAAACGCTAATAATCTTGAAACTGATTACAAGATCCTATTCCGTGTTTGGGGGGGGGGGGGGGGAGGAAGAATTAACATCCGTGCTTCCATTCCCCCGTGTGCATTTCGCCACATGACCACTTGAGTCTTGCGACAAACACAGTAACACGATGAATATCGACTGACGGACAGGAAAGATCATCGCTTTCCCAATACACAAGGCAAATAGCAGGAAACTGCAACCTGATTCCTACTGCTTGTTCATTATTGTCATACGTAATTGGGGGATGAGATACAAGATATTAAATAATCATGGAAAATGGTTATTGTTTCTTAATTAAATATAACTATTGATTTTACAGTTTCAATTCAATAATTCATTTGTACATCCATATATAGCATACATTGCCCTGAAAATAAATGATATATATATATATTTATATATATATATATATATATATATATATATATATTTGTGAGAACCACATAATACAGTCTACATCTTTAAACAGATTTATAAGATTATTTACAATTCTTAATGTATTTACAAACGACCAATTTTATTTCAACATTGTGTCTGTACTATTGATGTCATAACAGGACCTGGATATTTAACTATGTCAGAGTGATGAGGATATTTTCCACNTTGTACATATATATATAGAATACATTGCCCTAAAAATAAATGATATATATATATATATATATATATATATATATATATATATATATATATATTTGTGAGAACCACATAATGCAGTCTACATCTTTAAACAGATTTAGAAGATTATTTACAATTCCTAATGTATTTACAAACGACCAATTTTATTTCAACATTGTGTCTGTACTATTGATGTCATAACAGGACCTGGATATTTAACTATGTCAGAGTGATGAGGATATTTTCCACAATATATATATGTTGGATATATTTTTATATATATTAAATTTTCGTGATTGTAAACTAAACTATAAATTTTTCGTAAAGATTTGGAGATGTCGCCATTTCGGCCCCCATTTCAAGTTGTTTAGGGCTTATATTTAGTTGTCAAGCTACTATTTAAAAAAAAAATAATGAAGCCGTCCAATTTTCATCACATCTCTGATAGTACTAGATGATAAAACCCGATGTTAACGGGTAATAATGAAAGGAATATTGCTTGACTTTGTATCTGCTATTGCAAAGTCTAAATATCATTTTTAACAGGTGTAGCTGAACGACACATTGTGCTCTACAAAAATAGTCATCTATGTTTGGATGTTCACGTCTAACATCATTTGCTTTGGAGAATTGCTTTCTATTTTCTTAAATAATATATGCCTACTCAAGCCCCTTTTCACGCACCTCAACTACAAATAAAAAATATTTTCAAAAACTTGTAGGCACATTTTATATGTCCTTAAATCTACAGAAGAATCCTTCGACCAAGTTTCCACGTCAGTAACATTCACTTGTTATCGTTTTGTCATTGTTTTTTTCCACAAGTTTTCGTAACCTCACAAAAATCCACATGCCCTTTCTCATGACCTTGAACTGTAGGACCTATTTGCCTATAATTCCGATATATATTTGCTCTTACTTTTTAAGATAAATTAATCCGTATTTGTTCACCCCCCCTCCCCCAATCCCTATGTATTATATTTTCGGGAAATGACCGAAAAAACACATATCTAATTTTAAAGATTGAATTCTCATGTCTGTAAAAGTTTTCGGTGTTGAGATAATACATCTACATCATAATGTTTCTCCTGGTTCCACTCTCGGATACTTTTAAACGTGACATGTATTTTTAAGGAAGTTTTTACAAAATAATGTTAATATAAACAGATTGATGTCCTCGCCATGAACAAAATAATGTTAATATAAACAGATTGATGTCCTCGCCATGAACAACATAATGTTAATATAAACAGATTGATGTCCTCGCCATGAACAAAATAATGTTAATATAAACAGATTGATGTCCTCGCCATGAACAACATAATGTTAATATAAACAGATCGATGTCCTCGCCATGAACAAAATAATGTTAATATAAACAGATTGATGTCCTCGCCATGAACAACATAATGTTAATATAAACAGATTGATGTCCTCGCCATGAACAAAATAATGTTAATATAAACAGATTGATGTCCTCACCATGAACAAAATAATGTTAATATAAACAGATTGATGTCCTCGCCATGAACAAAATAATGTTAATATAAACAGATTGATGTCCTCGCCATGAACAAAATAATGTTAATATAAACAGATTGATGTCCTCGCCATGAACAAAATAATGTTAATATAAACAGATTGATGTCCTCGCCATGAACAAAATAATGTTAATATAAACAGATTGATGTCCTCGCCATGAACAAAATAATGTTAATATAAACAGATTGATGTCCTCGCCATGAACAAAATAATGTTAATATAAACAGATTGATGTCCTCGCCATGAACAAAATAATGTTAATATAAACAGATTGATGTCCTCGCCATGAACAAAATAATGTTAATATAAACAGATTGATGTCCTCGCCATGAACAAAATAATGTTAATATAAACAGATTGATGTCCTCGCCATGAACAAAATAATGTTAATATAAACAGATTGATGTCCTCGCCATGAACAAAATAATGTTAATATAAACAGATTGATGTCCTCGCCATGAACAAAATAATGTTAATATAAACAGATTGATGTCCTCGCCATGAACAAAATAATGTTAATATAAACAGATTGATGTCCTCGCCATGAACAAAATAATGTTAATATAAACAGATTGATGTCCTCGCCATGAACAAAATAATGTTAATATAAACAGATTGATGTCCTCGCCATGAACAAAATAATGTTAATATAAACAGATTGATGTCCTCGCCATGAACAAAATAATGTTAATATAAACAGATTGATGTCCTCGCCATGAACAAAATAATGTTAATATAAACAGATTGATGTCCTCGCCATGAACAAAATAATGTTAATATAAACAGATTGATGTCCTCGCCATGAACAAAATAATGTTAATATAAACAGATTGATGTCCTCGCCATGAACAAAATAATGTTAATATAAACAGATTGATGTCCTCGCCATGAACAAAATAATGTTAATATAAACAGATTGATGTCCTCGCCATGAACAAAATAATGTTAATATAAACAGATTGATGTCCTCGCCATGAACAAAATAATGTTAATATAAACAGATTGATGTCCTCGCCATGAACAAAATAATGTTAATATAAACAGATCGATGTCCTCGCCATGAACAAAATAATGTTAAAATAAACAGATTGATGTCCTCGCCATGAACAAAATAATGTTAATATAAACAGATTGATGTCCTCGCCATAAACAAAATAATGTTAATATAAACAGATTGATGTCCTCGCCATGAACAAAATAATGTTAATATAAACAGATTGATGTCCTCGCCATGAACAAAATAATGTTAATATAAACAGATTGATGTCCTCGCCATGAACAAAATAATGTTAATATAAACAGATTGATGTCCTCGCCATGAACAAAATAATGTTAATATAAACAGATTGATGTCCTCGCCATGAACAAAATAATGTTAATATAAACAGATTGATGTCCTCGCCATGAACAAAATAATGTTAATATAAACAGATTGATGTCCTCGCCATGAACAAAATAATGTTAATATAAACAGATTGATGTCCTCGCCATGAACAAAATAATGTTAATATAAACAGATTGATGTCCTCGCCATGAACAAAATAATGTTAATATAAACAGATTGATGTCCTCGCCATGAACAAAATAATGTTAATATAAACAGATTGATGTCCTCGCCATGAACAAAATAATGTTAATATAAACAGATTGATGTCCTCGCCATGAACAAAATAATGTTAATATAAACAGATTGATGTCCTCGCCATGAACAAAATAATGTTAATATAAACAGATTGATGTCCTCGCCATGAACAAAATAATGTTAATATAAACAGATTGATGTCCTCGCCATGAACAAAATAATGTTAATATAAACAGATTGATGTCCTCGCCATGAACAAAATAATGTTAATATAAACAGATTGATGTCCTCGCCATGAACAAAATAATGTTAATATAAACAGATTGATGTCCTCGCCATGAACAAAATAATGTTAATATAAACAGATTGATGTCCTCGCCATGAACAAAATAATGTTAATATAAACAGATTGATGTCCTCGCCATGAACAAAATAATGTTAATATAAACAGATTGATGTCCTCGCCATGAACAAAATAATGTTAATATAAACAGATTGATGTCCTCGCCATGAACAAAATAATGTTAATATAAACAGATTGATGTCCTCGCCATGAACAAAATAATGTTAATATAAACAGATTGATGTCCTCGCCATGAACAAAATAATGTTAATATAAACAGATTGATGTCCTCGCCATGAACAAAATAATGTTAATATAAACAGATTGATGTCCTCGCCATGAACTCTGGGTTTTCGACAATGGAAAACAATAAAAGTTGTTTTTAGTTTCAAATACAAATGTATCCACATTTTTCTCATTTCCAATTGAATAGAAGTTTTACTGAAATTGTCAGCAGTGTGTCATCGCCAGTGTACTGTGTCTTGCGTACTGCTTCTTGTGTACTGTGTCTCGTGTACTGTGTCTTGTGTACCGGGACTTGTCTACTGTGTCTTCTCAACAGTGTCTCGTGTACTGTGTCTTGTGTACTGTGTCTTGTGAACTGTGTCTCGTGTACTGTGTCTTGTGTACTGTGTCTTGACTACTGTGTCTTGTGAATTGCGTCTTGTGTACAGTGTCTTGTGTACTGTGTCTCGTGTATTGGTTCTCGTTTACTGTGTCTCGTGCACTGTGTCTCGTTTACTGTGTCTCGTGTACAGTGTCTCATTTACTGTGTCTCGTTTACTGTGTATTGTCTACTGAGTCTCGTGTAATGTGTCTCGTGTAATGTGTCTTGTGTACTGGGTCTCGTGTACTGTGTCTCGTGTACTGTGTCTCGTGTACTGTGTTTAGTGTAGTGTGTCTCGTTTACCGTGTCTCGTGTAATGTGTCTTGTGTAATGTGTTTCGTATAATGTGTCTCGTGTAATGTGTCTCATGTACTATGTCACGTTTACTGTGTCTCGTGTAAGGTGTCTCGCGTAATGTGTCTCGTGTAATGTGTCTCGTGTAATGTGTCTCGCGTAATGTGTCTCGTGTAATGTGTCTCGTGTAATGTGTCTCGTGAAATGTGTCTGTGTTATGTGTCTCGTGTAATGTGTCTCGTGTAATGTGTCTCGTGTAATGTGTCTCGTGTAATGTGTCTGCGTTATGTGTCTCGTGTACTGTGTCTCGTTTACTGTGTCTCGTTTACTGTGTCTCGTGTACTCTGTCTCGTGCTCTGTGTCTCGTGTACTGTGTCTCGTGTATTGTGTCTTGTGTACTGTGTCTTGTGTACAGTGTCGTGTTTACTGTGTCTTGTGTATTGTGTCTTGTGTACTGTGTCTTGTGTACTGTGTTTTGTGTACTGAGTTGTGTGTACTGTGTCATCCAACATTCGTCTTATCAAGTATTTACTACATCACAACGTTCATTTAGGAGATGATAAACAAAATGAATAATGAAAAAAAAACATGAGCTAACGTTGGAAAAAACAATACTTTGCTGTATGATCGATAACATGTGTTTTTGTTTTTTCTTCAAATTTAGACATAAAAATTTGATCAACAAAGTGTCGAGCCCAACAAAATGATATTTTTGTAAATAAACTCAACCTAAAACACCAACTGACAGAATATTGTCATGTAGCAGTTTTTACTTTTGTATTTTATTTACATCATCAAAGTTAATTCAAAAAACATGGGGTCAAAAATAAACTGTCAATAAATGTATTTTAGTATACAAATCAAAAGTGAAATCAAAAGCCTAAACTCAAACCCTATCTTTACAACATAAACTTTCAAGGCACATAAAATTATTGGTTAAGAAATTAATCATGTCTTGGAATAGTGTTTTATCAGAGGCCTTGTCTCACACATCAGAGCCACCAAATTATTCATGATTCAATCACTGGTCTATTTTTTTTAAAAATAATATATACATACATATATATATATATCTGAACAGCGATGACTTCTTGGTTGGAACATGCGTAGCACTATTTTGTAACTTCTGCAAACTTTGCTTTTCCGTCATACAGACTTTCAGTTTGTAATGTTTTTTGTTTTTTTTAAGAAATCTTGAAGTTATTGTCGTATTTTCAGTGTGTTAAAACTCGTATCAGGTAGAAAGTCTTTATTTTAAAGTTAATTTTTCTTTCCATTTTTAGTATCTTTTAAAAAAAAAAAAAAAAAAAAAAAAAAAAAAAAAAAAAAAAATTTTTTTTTTTTTTTTGTTGTTGTTGATATCTTCTCAAATGACTTAAGTCTCCTACCTAGGCATTAGACTAAAAAGTAGATCTGAGTACAAGGCTGCCCACCATTCTCCGGCCGTTCCAAAACGAAACAAACGCCATCAACCACGGTCATTTGAGGGAGAGTGTCATCTCGCGTCTGCCGAGCCAGCCATGCCTGGGAGCGTTTGTTCTTCCACCCCCACCCTTCTCCCGACGTTCACTGAACAAAGTAGACGCGATTGCCCGAGATAGAGTCACGCGGGCAAACAAACAAAAATTGTTTTAATTGATTTGAAAACAAGATGGAAATGGGAGTAGAAAAAAGAAATTCTTTTTGGAAAAAAAAACAGATAATAATGCAATATTCGACTAAAAAATTATTGGTTCAATCTTGCAACTTTTGTCTTTCGCCAGTGGTATAATGAAGCATAAAGGACTCAGAGTAAAAATAGAGCAATGATTAATTAACAACGGCTGTGATAGGGTTTTCGGCCATCGGAAGTTCAAGAATAATTTCTGTCGCACGTAAGGGTTTGTTTGTTTTTTTTAAATTTATTTAAATCTTTTTTTTAAATCTGAGTTCACTGTTAAATCGCTATTTCAAACAAGAAGCGGGCAGTGATGACGACCCAGATGAGGAAAAATACTATAAAAGAAAATAAATCGATGTGATCCCCAATCAGCTTGAACTTGTTGACCTTAAACACTTTTTTGGGGCGCAGCGTAGCTTTTGCGAGAATCCTTGGATGGACACAGATTTCCCCGGGGACGTCGACGTCGTCTCCGATGTGGGTCTTGGAAGCGCGTGGTGTCTGCGGCTTAGGGTTGATGTCCGTTAGAGAATCAGAGCTAGGAGCATCCGACTCGGCGCTGAGCGCCAGGTTATTATCTTTGTCGAACACGGAGGACGTCGTTTCGTAAGAACTCTCCTCGCCGCTACCCTCGTGCTGCGATTCTTCCACCGACGGCTGGGCCGGCGTGTGGGCCGTCGGCTGAGGACCGCTGCCACGCGCCAGGTTGCTGGGGCGCGGAGAGTCGGAACGAAAGATGGAGGACATTAACCCGATGGATAGCGGAGGTCTGATGTCGGCGGGCGAAATGGTTTTGGATTCGTCATCTTGAGTAGTCTTCTCTTGTTTTGTGTGAAGCATTAGATTTTCCTCAGCTTTTTTGCTTGCTGACATTATCTTAGTCATGACAACGGCGCTCCAGTTTTCCTTCCTGGCAAGTTTTTTCACTTTGCGTTGTTTAGACCTGTTCTAAAAAAATATATATATAAAAAAAAAAGAAAGAAGAAAAAGTCAATTTAAGTTTTAACACTAAAGCTGTATTCTTACAGTTGGTTAAAATGAACGCGTTTTTTTTAAATGTAAGGAAATGTGTGTGCATCATTTTTCTTATGTGGTGGGGGGTGCGAGACTGTTCAAGGGGTTATCTCTCTTAGCTCTAGTTCAAAGACAGACGCACGAAATTGAGATGTTATTATTACGGCTTCAACGGGTGCAGTTTAGTTTTTACAACCGGTGGGTCCGAGTGTTAAGAAAAAGAGTTAACTTTTCATTTCCTGTCATTCGTGCCAGCCTTTAAACAACAGGCCAAACTGTCTGTCCTATTCCCTACCTGCGACCGTTAAACAATAAGGTCTTCAGGCAGTAGTACGCTCTGCCTTCCGACCTATAAGCAATAGGCAACTCCTACAGACAGCCCCACACCATACGCGTGACTCTTTATTGATTAGTGTAATAGCTGCCTCCTGAACTGAAACTTTTTCCCCGAGTTCAACCGTAACGCATGACGCTCGCTGCTTGGCTGATTTTTCTCACTCAGTTCTTTTAACATAAATCATGTCAAGTAGGGGGGCAGGCGGTTGTGAAAAGGAGGCAGGCACACCGGAAGCAAAATATATATAAAAATAAATGCTTATTCCTACTGCAGTTTTGAGTGATCTTCGCAGTCTAGAAAACACAGCTTTCTAATTTATTTATTTTTTTTAATATCAACTCATTAAGTTAATAGGATATACGAAGCACAAGCATGTTTCCTTTGGAGAATATCAGGTATTTGAGGGACATTTTTTTAATGATTATTAAATTTCGAAATGAAATGATGTTTACAGAGAGATATATCTCAGATCTGGTACACATATCTTACCTCTCAGAGAGAGAGAGATATCTCAGAACTGGTACACATCTCTTACCTCTTTGAAGTAGTATAGGAACTCAATGATTATACTGTTGATCACCGTTAGCACAGAGATGATTAACAAGACGAAGACGTATTCAGTGACTCTTGGCATCTCAAGAGATGACCTCGGCAACATGTTGCTGACCAAACTCATAAAGACGGTCAGAGACATTAGGACAGTCACACCTGGATGATGAAGAATGATATTCAGAGACATTAGGACAAGTACACCTGGATGTTGAATAAAGACAATCAGAGACATAAGAACACGTGCACCTGGATGTTGAAAAAAGACAATCAGAGACATTAGGACAGGTGCACCTGGATATTGAATAAAGACAATCAGAGACATTAGGACAGGTGCACCTGGATGTTGAATAAAGACAATCAGAGACATTAGGACAGATGCACCTGGATGATGAATAAAGACAATCAGAGACATTAGGACAGGTGCACCTGGATGTTGAATAAAGACAATCAGAGACATTAGGACAGATGCACCTGGATGTTGAATAAAGACAATCAGAGACATTAGGACAGGTGCACCTGGATGATGAATAAAGACAATCAGAGACATTAGGACAGGTAAACCTGGATGATGAATAAAGACAATCAGAGACATTAGGACAGGTACACCTGGATGATGAATAAACACAATCAGAGACATTAGGACAGGTGCACCTGGATGTTGAATGAAGACAATCAGAGACATAAGAACAGGTACACCTGGATGTTGAATAAAGACAATCAGAGACATTAGGACAGGTACACCTGGATGATGAATAAAGACAATCAGAGACATTAGGACAGGTACACCTGGATGATGAATAAAGACAATCAGAGACATTAGGACAGGTACACATGGATGATGAATAAAGACAATCAGAGACATTAGGACAGGTGCACCTGGATGATAAATAAAGACAATCAGAGACAATATAACAGGTGCACCTGGATGATGAATAAAGACAATCAGAGACATTATTACAATAACATATGAATGTTAATATTTTTATTTATATGTTGATGGACATGGGAAGGGAATGAAACTTAATATAAAACGTTTAACTTAGTGACATGACATGCAAGATCTTTGTTGTACGAAAATATAAGATATTATATTTGTATAATTATAAGATCTTAGTGTGATGAAAGAGTTAGATCTTAGCATGATGAAAGAGTTAGATCTTAGCGTGATGAAAGAGTTAGATCTTAGCGTGATGAAAGAGTTAGCTCTTAGTGTGATGAAAGAGTTAGATCTTAGTGTGATAAAATTGTAAGATCTTAGTGTGATAAAATTGTAAGATCTTAGTGTGATAAAATTGTAAGATCTTAGTGTAATAAAATTGTAAGATCTTAGTGTGATAAAATTGTAAGATCTTAGTGTGATAAAATTGTAAGATCTTAGTGTGATAAAAATTGTAAGATCTTAGTGTGATAAAATTGTAAGATCTTAGTGTGATAAAATTGTAAGATCTTAGTGTGATAAAATTGTAAGATATTAGTGTGATAAAATTGTAAGATATTAGTGTGATAAAATTGTAAGATCTTAGTGTGATAAAATTGTAATATCTTAGTGTGATGAGATTGTACGATCTTAGTGTGATAAAATTAAAAGATCTTATTGTGATAAAATTGTAAGATCTTAGTGTGATAAAATTTTAAGATCTTAGTGTGATGAGATTGTAAGATCTTAGTGTGATGAAATTGTAAGATCTTAGTGTGGTGAGATTGTAAGATCTTAGTGTGATGAAATTGTAAGATCTTAGTGTGATGAGATTGTACAATCTTAGTGTGGTGAGATTGTAAGATCTTAGTGTGGTGAGATTGTACGATCTTAGTGTGGTGAGATTGTACGATCTTAGTGTGGTGAGATTGTAAGATCTTAGTGTGGTGAGATTGTACGATCTTAGTGTGGTGAGATTGTACGATCTTAGTGTG
>CAXITT010000189.1:266647-356856 GCA_964033795.1 Lymnaea stagnalis | reverse complement strand
GATCTTAGTGTGATGAGATTGTAAGATCTTAGTGTGATGAGATTGTAAGATCTTAGTGTGATGAGATTGTACGATCTTAGTGTGATGAGATTGTAAGATCTTAGTGTGATGAGATTGTAAGATCTTAGTGTGATGAGATTGTAAGATCTTAGTGTCATGAGATTGTAAGATCTTAGTGTCATGAGATTGTAAGATCTTAGTGTGATGAGATTGTACGATCTTAGTGTGATGAGATTGTAAGATCTTAGTGTGATGAGATTATAAGATCTTAGTGTGATGAGATTGTAAGATCTTAGTGTGATGAGATTGTACGATCTTAGTGTGATCAGATTGTACGATCTTAGTGTGATGAGATTGTAAGATCTTAGTGTGATGAGATTGTAAGATCTTAGTGTGGTGAGATTGTAAGATCTTAGTGTGATGAGATTGTACGATCTTAGTGTGATGAGATTGTAAGATCTTAGTGTGATGAGCTTGTAAGATCTTAGTGTGATGAGATTGTAAGATCTTAGTGTGGTGAGATTGTAAGATCTTAGTGTGATGAGATTGTCCGATCTTAGTGTGATGCGATTGTACGATCTTAGTGTGATCAGATTGTAAGATCTTAGTGTGATCAGATTGTAAGATCTTAGTGTGATGAGATTGTCCGATCTTAGTGTGATGCGATTGTACGATCTTAGTGTGATGAGATTGTAAGATCTTAGTGTGATCAGATTGTAAGATCTTAGTGTGATGAGATTGTCCGATCTTAGTGTGATGCGATTGTACGATCTTAGTGTGATCAGATTGTAAGATCTTAGTGTGATCAGATTGTAAGATCTTAGTGTGATGAGATTGTCCGATCTTAGTGTGATGCGATTGTACGATCTTAGTGTGATCAGATTGTACGATCTTAGTGTGATCAGATTGTAAGATCTTAGTGTGATGAGATTGTAAGATCTTAGTGTCATGAGAAAGTAAGATCTTAGTGTGATGAGATTGTAAGATCTTAGTGTGATGACATTGTAAGATCTTAGTGTGATGAGATTGTAAGATCTTAGTGTGGTGAGATTGTAAGATCTTAGTGTGGTGAGATTGTAAGATCTTAGTGTGGTGAGATTGTAAGATCTTAGTGTGATGAGATTGTAAGATCTTAGTGTGATGAGATTGTCCGATCTTAGTGTGATGCGATTGTACGATCTTTGTGTGATGAGATGGTAAGATCTTAGTGTCATGAGATTGTAAGATCTTAGTGTGATGAGATTGTAAGATCTTAGTGTGATGAGATTGTAAGATCTTAGTGTGATGAGATTGTAAGATCTTAGTGTGATGAGATTGTAAGATCTTAGTGTGATGAGATTGTAAGATCTTAGTGTGATGAGATTGTAAGATCTTAGTGTGATGAGATTGTAAGATCTTAGTGTGATGAGATTGTAAGATCTTAGTGTGATGAGATTGTAAGATCTTAGTGTGATGAGATTGTAAGATCTTAGTGTGATGAGATTGTAAGATCTTAGTGTGATGAGATTGTAAGATCTTAGTGTGATGAGATTGTAAGATCTTAGTGTGATGAGATTGTAAGATCTTAGTGTGATGAGATTGTAAGATCTTAGTGTGATGAGATTGTAAGATCTTAGTGTGATGAGATTGTAAGATCTTAGTGTGATGAGATTGTAAGATCTTAGTGTGATGAGATTGTAAGATCTTAGTGTGATGAGATTGTAAGATCTTAGTGTGATGAGATTGTAAGATCTTAGTGTGATGAGATTGTAAGATCTTAGTGTGATGAGATTGTAAGATCTTAGTGTGATGAGATTGTAAGATCTTAGTGTGATGAGATTGTAAGATCTTAGTGTGATGAGATTGTAAGATCTTAGTGTGATGAGATTGTAAGATCTTAGTGTGATGAGATTGTAAGATCTTAGTGTGATGAGATTGTAAGATCTTAGTGTGATGAGATTGTAAGATCTTAGTGTGATGAGATTGTAAGATCTTAGTGTGATGAGATTGTAAGATCTTAGTGTGATGAGATTGTAAGATCTTAGTGTGATGAGATTGTAAGATCTTAGTGTGATGAGATTGTAAGATCTTAGTGTGATGAGATTGTAAGATCTTAGTGTGATGAGATTGTAAGATCTTAGTGTGATGAGATTGTAAGATCTTAGTGTGATGAGATTGTAAGATCTTAGTGTGATGAGATTGTACGATCTTAGTGTGATCAGATTGTACGATCTTAGTGTGATGAGATTGTAAGATCTTAGTGTGATGAGATTGTACGATCTTAGTGTGATGAGATTGTAAGATCTTAGTGTGATGCGATTGTACGATCTTAGTGTGATGAGATTGTAAGATCTTAGTGTCATGAGATTGTAAGATCTTAGTGTGATGAGATTGTAAGATCTTAGTGTGATGAGATTGTAAGATCTTAGTGTCATGAGATTGTAAGATCTTAGTGTGATGAGATTGTAAGATCTTAGTGTGATGAGATTGTAAGATCTTAGTGTGATGAGATTGTAAGATCTTAGTGTGATGAGATTGTAAGATCTTAGTGTCATGAGATTGTAAGATCTTAGTGTGATGAGATTGTAAGATTTTAGTGTGATGAGATTGTAAGATCTTAGTGTGATGAGATTGTAAGATCTTAGTGTGATGAGATTGTAAGATCTTAGTGTCATGAGATTGTAAGATCTTAGTGTGATGAGATTGTAAGATCTTAGTGTCATGAGATTGTAAGATCTTAGTGTGATGAGATTGTAAGATCTTAGTGTGATGAGATTGTAAGATCTTAGTGTCATGAGATTGTAAGATCTTAGTGTGATGAGATTGTACGATCTTAGTGTGATGAGATTGTAAGATCTTAGTGTGATGAGATTGTAAGATCTTAGTGTGATGAGATTGTACGATCTTAGTGTGATGAGATTGTAAGATCTTAGTGTGATGAGATTGTAAGATCTTAGTGTGATGAGATTGTAAGATCTTAGTGTGATGAGATTGTAAGATCTTAGTGTGATGAGATTGTAAGATCTTAGTGTGATGAGATTGTAAGATCTTAGTGTGATGAGATTGTAAGATCTTAGTGTGATGAGATTGTAAGATCTTAGTGTGATGAGATTGTAAGATCTTAGTGTGATCAGATTGTACGATCTTAGTGTGATGAGATTGTAAGATCTTAGTGTCATGAGATTGTAAGATCTTAGTGTGATGAGATTGTAAGATCTTAGTGTGATAAAATTGTAAGATATTAGTGTGATAAAATTGTAAGATCTTAGTGTGATAAAATTGTAAGATCTTAGTGTGATAAAATTGTAAGATCTTAGTGTGATAAAATTGTAAGATCTTAGTGTGATAAAAATTGTAAGATCTTAGTGTGATAAAATTGTAAGATCTTAGTGTGATAAAATTGTAAGATCTTAGTGTGATAAAATTGTAAGATCTTCGTGTGATGAGATTGTACGATCTTAGTGTGACGGATGCTGTAACAAATGCGTAAAAAAAATATTTCTATAACGTACCGTAAGTAACTTTCTCCCCTGATTTTACGGGAATGAAGAAGACTAGAAGGTTGAGGAAAGAGAGAAAAATCATTGGGTAGATGATGGTGAGTAGGACATTTTTGGGTCGCCTCTTTAGAATAAATGTCAGCTGTGGATGAAAAAGAACGATTCAAAATGTAGGGTTTAAGTGCACAGAGTTGTACGGAGACGTATCAGAACTTGTACAACAGTGATTTATGGAGACGTATCAAAACTTATACAACAGTGTTTTATGAAGACCATCAGAACTTGTACACCAGTGTTTTATGGAGACATATCAGAATTTTTACACTAGTGCTTTATGGAGACATCAGAACGTGTACACCAGTTTTTTATGGAGACATATCAGAAAAAGTACAACAGTGTTTTATGGAGACATATCAGAATTTGTACACCAGTGTTTTATGGAGACATATCAGAACTTGTACACCAGTGCTTTATGGAGACGTATCAGAACTTGTACACCAGTGTTTTATGGAGACATATCAGAACTTGTACACCAGTGTTTTATGGAGACACATCAGAACTTGTACAAACAGTGCTCAAAACGCTAATCATTCATGGAGTTGTTTGTTTCATTCTTTGTTTTTTTTTTCAATTTCTTTTTAAAAAAATATATAAAGCCTAATCCAACAAGTGACTGTGATTGGGTTGAGTAAGTCAAGACTGTGGTGTTTCTACGGCAACCCAATCCTCTCCAAAATTAACACCCCCCCCCCCCCCCCCCTCCCCCACAAAAAAAAAACCAACCACAAAAAAAAATCACAATGGAATACATTTCTAAGTTTGACTTTTGTATAAAATTTAAGAAAATTCAGAGACTTGGCTGAATTTCATCCATCGTGCAAAGAGTTGTTGTTTTTTTCGGGGAGTTGGGGGGGGGGGCGGGCAGAGGAGGAGGAATAAGTATTTAAGTATAATTTTTTTAAAATATTTTTTGTCAATGCACAATTTCTTTTAAACAATGCCAGAGGCGAAGTTGTTCATATAACAGTGACTGACATTTTATTATCCACATTCAGTGACATTCACAATAGGAAATGAATCTCACTAAAGTAAATCCGAAATGACTTGGAAGGTGTTATGGGAATTTCAGTGCGAGCTTCTGGGTAATTTTCTTTACTCAATAACATGTCAACACACTATCAAATCTTCATTTAAAACTTAAACGATCTACGTTCAATCTTCTGCAAAAAAAACTTTATAAATCAACTGCCCCATGATTCAACTTCCATCTTGTTTCACTCTTTGCTCCCATCGGACAGTTTTCGCTAAGTTTCCATACTCTGTATAATGTATGAGTAATAACTACCGTATTACTATCTCCCTGTTGATTATCTCCCACACATGCCTATTCATAGCTGTGACATGTGCTATTATTTTTCAAATGAAGAAAGTATGCTTTTAGAGAATGAGTTCATTTCCATGAATTAAAATTGTTAGAGGGCGTTAAACCTCACTACATACATATCATTACATACATATCATTACATACATATCACTACATGCATATCACTACATACATATCATTACATACATACATATCATTACATACATATCATTACATACTTATCATTACATACAACCTATTAAACATTGGCGCAATTTCAGGTTTTTCGGGGGAAGGGGGAGGGGGGCGGACAAAATCAAAACTTGGTCGGCTTGTTGTCTTTTGTTTGAGGCGCCACAGTACTTAGAAATTTAAATAAAACCTGCAAATTCAAGGGGTGGGGCGTGGCAAATGCCCCACCCTGCCTTACCCAAATGATGTCACAGCTATAACATACAATCAATTACCAATAAATTATTGCATACGAATTCATTAAACACAAATTATCACTTAGGATTCGCTACCGACTGGTTGTTTAAACAATACAGATCGCTGGCGGCACGAACCTTGACGGAGGAGAAATTCATCACGCTGGTCGTTATGTTCCTGATGATGATGTCCCTGTCCACCAGATCCCATTCCTCGTGAACTGTCGCAGACGTGATGCCAAAGCTGTTGGGTGATGCAACAAACTGGAGCTCGTATTTCGACAGTGTCATAGATGCCACCTGCACCGGGAAGAAGGGCGGGAAAACGAGAACTTTTGGGAATCTTGTTTCATAATTTAAAAAAAAAAATAATGTTCATGAAATGCAACATTATAAATTTATACTTTTAATCCAGCATGATTGAATAAAAAGGGAAAATAACGATGGCCTCCAGATCAAATTATGCAGGACGCTTTCCTTGTCCTCAGCGACACTTTATCATAGGACCGGACATGGGACAAACGGAGAACATGACCACAGCTGTTACTTCTTCAGCGGAAGGACGCACTGGGATGTCACAGGCAAGGCTATCAAATCCCCCGTCCGGCCGATCGTTCTTGTCCCTACTGACAGATACGCCTATGCGCCTGACGACGGCACACACCTTCTCCAAACCTAACAAGGGCCACATCGGTGTGGGGTGAGCATCGATTTCCCCGGGATACCGACCCCCCAGTGGAAATCATTCATCAATTTATAGGAATCGTTAAATGAGAAAGGAATGGGAAAAAGTATATTTTTATAAAGGACCGTGTTACCAGTATGGTGCAGTTCTGTTTATCAAAAGGAAAGTTAGTCATGTCTATCTCGCATGCCGCCGGGAACAAGCTTCCCGGAATCCAGACGGTCTGTCCATTGGATGATATATCAACGGGGCTAGAAGTTGGAAAAAATGAAATAGCGTATAATTAGAAAATATCAGGATGTGACCCTGATACCAGCACACCTTAATCTTTAACTAATAGAACAAGTGTACAACATGGAGCGACCTAAAATGTTATTATTCTCCAAGTAGAATTGTTCCAATCCCATGAAATTGAAATATGATAAACCTATTTTTCCTTCCTAGGGTTTGTTATTTCTAAGACCGGAAAACGCCACATCGCATTATGTAATGTTGCTATTTTTAGACAATGATTTCGTTAAGCATAACTTCTAACAATCTATTTCAGCATATATATAATAGTAAGAATTTGTTTATAAATCTTTCGTACAAAAAATGTGTAAGCACGTTTTCATCTAGTTAAAGCCCACTGCGCTGGCTCACATTAACGTAGAAATACCGAACAGCTGTTGAGGGAAAGGCCAAACGATATACCCCATAATATCGGATTTTTTTAAAAATTAGTATCTTAATGAGATTGGCCCGACTGTACGCCCGGATATTCTATTAATAGATTTGCGCCTTTAAATCGCATACCCTATTGCTGCAGTAACTTTCATTTATTCGGCATTGATGGGAAAAAATAACATGAAGAGGCAATGGATATATTATACAATAGTTTCAGCTTGTCTATTGACAATATACCAGCTGAAATATCCTACATAAACATGTCCTGTCAGGAATCGCGATCACTTTACTGTCTTAAAGTAGCTCTGAATAATATACAGCTAAACAACTTACGCCTTGTCATCCCTGAAGAGATCCCTTTCTCCGAGTGTATTTAAGATAACAACCCGGGGTCGCCATATGTGCTCTGGCAAAGGATGAATCCTGGTCTGCCAAGAATAATTCGCCGGGTCCCACAAGAGGCGCTTAGTTTATAGAGAGATAAATTTTCGTTACAGTGAATTCGTTTATTCAGAAATTCATTCGTTTGAATTAAAACGAAAGAAGTAAAAAAAAAAAAAAAAGGTAGCACTATATTGAGAGTCATTTTGATTTATGTAAGGGCTGTAATGAGTTTAAATTCGCCGGGTCCCACAAGAGGCGCTTAGTTTATAGAGAGATAAATTTTCGTTACAGTGAATTCGTTTATTCAGAAATTCATTCGTTTGAATTAAAACGAAAGAAGTAAAAAAAAAAAAGGTAGCACTATATTGAGAGTCATTTTGATTTATGTAAGGGCTGTAATGAGTTTAAATTAAAGAAAGAAATGTTAGCCAACATAAAGATAAGTTTACCACTTTCTCCTTTGCGTACATTAAATATTTATCTAATAAATTTTCTTTTTTGAACTTTGGATTCTTTTATTTTTTAAATGGTGCAGTTATCCTAAAGGCTTATTTTACATATATAGGCGTCCTATTGTTACTTTCATTTCATCTTTTCCTGGAAAACGACCTTAAGCTGACCCCAATTCGCCTGCGTTATTATTGGGCGTGTCTTACTATTATAGTTTTCCCTTTCATCTCGGATACAAACCAATCTATAGCCTGTTTCTTGACTCGAATTCGGTAGAAAATCTTAGAAACTTTGAGTCACTATTACAATGTGTAGTCATTCCGGACTAATCTAAGAAAACGGCTATAAAAAGGCGAGTGATCGAATGATACAGGCCAGAAAGCAGCCCGTAGCGCACGACAAGAGAGGGTTCTTTTGGAACGAATTCTATTTTCAGATAGCAGCCCATAGCGCACGACAAGAGAGGGTTCTTTTGGAACGAATTCTATTTTCAGATAGCAGCCCGTAGCGCACGACAAGAGAGGGTTCTTTTGGAACGAATTCTATTTTGCTAGAGCTTTGTTTACAGTGTGTCAGTAGATTTCTCTTCATCATTTCTATCCTTTTTGCACAGTGTGTTTTATTCAACATTTTACCGGTACCAGCCAAACAGTATTCTGTAAGTCAATAGTTTTTAATTACATTTCTTTTTGATTTTGTAATTTATTGTTAACTTAATAAATTTTATTAATTGTAATTAGCCCTGGTTTGAGTATCGCATTCATTTTTATTGTATACATATCATTTGGTATCGTAGTTTGTTGTGTACTAATTTAGAAGGAGCCAAACACTGAAATAGTAGATTAATTTCTCCCTATTGACAACAGTGCGTAACACCTACTTAACCTTGTTTCAAGTAGAGCATATTATTCTTTGAGTCCGGGAATAGCCTTGTGGTATTCACTAAGCGTTACATAAATATCCGTTTCGTGTCAATGCAACTTCCGGACATTTAAAAATGTTTGGTATTCCGTGTTTCTCTCTAAAGAATTTTCAGTAAATTAATGTCAGTACTGTCTCAAAGGCAGTGCAACTATTAGTCTACTCAAAGCCATGCAATGAATCCGTCCGTTCAAAGCCATGCTAGCAGACGTCTGTGTTAAAATAGGAAGCATGCATTCATTTTTTTAAAAAATATGATTTTACATTCAGTTCTACACTTCAATGCGTACATCGTGCGGAAAGACAGTTAAGAGCGTATGATATTCTCTACACCCACCAGCGGTTCTCACCTCATCGGTCCACGTAAAAACAAGAAACCCGTTACAGACAAAACTTTGCTTCACTTCATTGACCTCCACAATGGACATCAGCTCGAACTTGATGTTGATGAAGATGACGCGCGACTGGTCATTGAGTGGTCTGATCTCCGTTCTGTAGCGGTCACTCGCCAGCTTGTCTCTGTGAATCGCCATGGCGTCATCGTACTTTTGAACATTGCAGACCGGGAGCTGCATCAACAGTGAAAGAAAGCAGGATAGAATGCTGAAGTCGTATCCAGATTCCATTTTGGGTGATCCCCCATTGTCCTGTGGCTCATGCCTGTGCAGAGTTGGGAAATGGTCAGATGAAAAGGATTCTATATTAATAAACATTTAAAAAAAAAAAAATGATTTGCTTTAAAAGATAGTATTAGCTTTTCAACTTTCTGAAATATACAATTGGGTTTTTATTATCATTCTGTTATACTATATTTATATAACACCATAATGTGTTTAAAGAACAAAAATCCTTTTTTTTTTCGTTGGTAAAATATATATTAAAGATAATGCTGTTGTTGTTTGTTTTTAAATGCAATTTCGGTAGTAACCAATTTTCATCTACGAAATTTGAAAGAAGCCTTACCTTGGACTTGTGTAGAATTATAACCTTTATTGATTATATTTAGACGTGTAGACAGTAACGTCAGAATCTTACAAGAGCAAAGCGAAACTAAGATATGGAGCTGGCAAAGCCCTCTTATTCAATATGAAAACGAAAAAAAAGTAAGAAAAATATAGGGTCATTTAAATTGTACTAGTTGTTTTCGTTGCACGGAATATCTCGATAACAAATGCATATTTTTTTTAATACACAACCAGACCATCATCCAATTCATAAAGTAGCCATCTTTAGGCGGAAATAAACATTGAAGAGAGAGAAAAAAAATGCTTAAAAAGTCGGAATAGGAAGTGTTAACGTAAGGAAATTTTGACAAAACGAAAGGTTTGTAAATAGACGTGAAACTGTGTACCATATTATGGGGGAAAGATGCAAACTGCAAGCTAGAAATGCAGGCAATCAAAAGGTTGGCGCTCCAACCTCTTACATATTTTTAGTTGATATCAGCTGTTAACAATTAAATGGGTGTGGTGGAGAAGACTGAAGATAATAGATTAAAAAAAGAAGTCTCATCAAGCCAACAAACAAACACAATCTATTGTATGGCCCACATTTTAGAATTCTGAAACATTATAAACTAATCCGTTATCATAATTATTTTTATTGAAAAGACAAAAATATGTCAAAGGAAAAATAACTGGCTTTCAGCATGCGTTTATTATGACTGACCCTACAAATTAGTACATATAGATAGATATATATGTATATATNATATAGATATATATATATATATATATATATATATATATATATATATATATATATATATATATATATATATATGTATATTGTATAAGCATCTTGGGTGGATTAACCTTGGATGGAAACTCATCTGTGAGAAGGAGATTCATGAATGAATTCAATACCGGAGATGGAGTGCTGATATGATGCCAGCTGTGCCAAGAGATGGTGCCAGCTGTTCCAAGAGATGGTGCCAGTTGTTCCAAGAGATGGTGCCAGCTGTGCCAAGAGATGGTGCCAGCTGTTCCAAGAGATGATGCCAGCTGTGCCAAGAGATGGTGCCAGCTGTTCCACGCTAAAAGCCTTCAAGAGGCGGACATGCACAAAGTATATGTAGGTGCATTACTAAACTATGTGGCCTCAGTGGGGACATCGTTGACAAGCTGTCCAACTCTGCGATAACAGAAATGTGTCAGAAGCAGATAGTTAATGTGGAACAAATACACTCGAATTGGTGCTCCAGACGGTTGTTTGCTTTGCTTGTACCAAAGCCCTTCCCGCTATGCTAAAAGTCGGTCCTCTGTATCAAAGACCTTCTCTCTATACCAAAGGCCGGTCCTGTACCAAAGACCTTCCCTCTATTCAAAAGACGGCCCTCTGTACTAAAGGCCTCCCCTCTGTTCCAAAGGTCGACCCACTTTACCAAAGCCCTTCCCTCTGTACCAAAGGCCTTCCCTCTGTACCAAAGGCCTTCCCTCTGTACCAAAGGCATTTCCTCTGTACCAAAGACCTTCTCTCTGTACCAAAGACCTTCCCTCTATTCAAAAAACGGCCCTCTGTACTAAAGGACTCCCCTCTGTACCAAAGGTCGACCCACTTTACCAAAGCCCTTCCCTCTGTACCAAAGGCCTTCCCTCTGTACCAAAGGCCTAACCTCTGTACCAAAGGCCTTCCCTCTGTACCAAAGACCTGTCCTCTGTATCTAATGCTGGCCCTTGGTACAAAAGGCCGGGCCTACGCTTATGTTTGTAAAAACAGCATTTAATTAAAACAAACATTGATTAATAATAATTACGTTTTTTAATGGGAGTTACTTATAGTTTTCGCTAAAGTGAAAATAAATTAAAATCAGATGTGAGCTCCAAGTGATATTTTCAGTGGGTCAACCTCACTGCCCAAAATTTAATTTTCTTAATTAATCAACATCTATTTGGTAAAAAAGAAATAATTTATTGACAATATTTTTTTAAATACTTTATGTGCATTAAGATCTTAATTCTATCCAAAAAAAAATCTAAAGAATGTATTAAATAACAAAAAAAAATGGTTAGTATGGAGACTAAATTTATTAAGCTAATTTTTATGACATCATTTCATCCCTAATGAAACAGTGTTGGCTTTGATAGGAAGACCAGGACGTCACTTCCTCCAACCTGTTCAATAAAATCATTGGATATAAAGGGAAACAACAATGAGTTCATAAATACAAGGGGAACTTGGTTCCCCATTTATTGTTATAAATATTGTCGTGCAAGCAACGAGTCTGAATTTAAAAGTTTGTCAAGTTGTATTTATAGACAATTTTTTTCCAGTTATGTTTATAGACCAGCGTAAAATAAACATTCATAAAATAAACATTCATAAAAAATGTGTCCAGTTATATTTATAGACAATCGCACAAATTTTGTCCAGTTATATTTATTGACAATCGTAAAAAATTATGCCCAGTTATATGTATATGCAATCGAAAAAAAAATTATCTCATGCATATGTTCACATTTCACAAAGTTTAAAAATTATCTCATGCATATGTTCACATTTCACAAAGTTTAAAAATTATCTCATGCATATGTTCAAATTTCACAAAGTTTAAAAATTATCTCATGCATATGTTCACATTTCACAAAGTTTAAAAATTATCTCATGCATATGTTCACATTTCACAAAGTTTAAAAATTATCTCATGCATATGTTCACATTTCACAAAGTTTAAAAATTATCGAAAAGAAACAACTATTTTTAAATCAAGTCATGGATGAAGAAACAAAAGTGTAGTAGTGCTAAAGAAAACCAGGTCAAAATAAAACCAAATATCAAAACAATTCATGGTTAGGAAAAGTCTGAGAATTATCGTGAATCAGTTCATGGGGGAGATAACACGATACGCGATTAGCGTCGCCTTCAGTCGGAACGGTTTTGTTATTTTTAGATTCTGTCTGGATTTTCAATGATTCATTTGCTAACAAAATATATAAAAAATGTAATAATTTTCATGTAATTTTTTTTTAATGCATAAACTAAATAATTTTGTGAGATTTCACTTTTTCTCAGAGTTGATTGGCAAAAAATTTCAAGAGTTCCGTGTATTTCTTTCATTCCTTGACAACCATCACAGAGTAATATCCAGGAGGAACCCCGATGTTATGGCGACCCAAACAACGAAAAACACCAGAAATGAAATGAAGTCAATGTTGTCGCCGATGACTTTGTACTTGTTGACTTTAGGTTTCCCCAGAAGGATCGACTTAGAGCAGGCTCCCTTGAGTGGCTGAGTCTCCGGCGCCCCTTGCTCTAGTGACGCTCGTCTGCTCTCCTGCGTTTTAGGCAGCAACGTCTGAACGCGCAGGGGATACTCAATGCGCTCTTTTAGCGTATAGATACCGTTGTCATTCTCAGGTTTGTTTCTGTGGACCGACGAGTGTAGGAGAGAACAATCCGGGGCGCAATCTGAGTCGTTCGTGGCTTGTGTTAGAGTGGACAGGGACGACAACCTGCGCTTTGCCGAAGGACGAGCGTTGCCGTTGGCGTTTGTAAATGTCTGAAGCTCCTCATCTTCGCTCAGTGGCGCCTCTTTTGTGCTTTGTGGTATCTCCGATAAATCGTAGCTTTTAGATTTGTCCATTTTTGGAATGATTCGACGCAAGTTCGTGACTTTTCTGTACAGTCTCTGGAAACTTGTTTTGGCTTTTTGGTGAATTGATTTCTTCTGGTTATAGGACATAAAATGATTAATAGTGAAAATAATGAAGATGCTTTAGAGAATTGAAATACAAATTTTGAAATAGTTTATATCAATTTTGCAAACAAAGACAAGCAAACTGCAAATTATTTTTCCTACGTATTCACCATTGTTATAGCCTCTGTGTTCATCTCATTTTAGGTCAATGTAGAGTTAAAGCTTCCCCCTCTTCCCCCTTCCCTTTTTATATTGATATCACCGATTAATTGTGTAGCGCTGTACCCACCCCTCCCTTGATTGGGAAAAGGAAATTTATGTTCTTATTTGATTTTAAGAATTATATCGGGTGACGGAATTTCTAGAATTTCTTTTCTGGTGGGTTCCAACTCTATACCTCTAAATGGGCCGACTGCTTTCTTAGCCTGAAGAGATTTTTTTAATAAATTTCCTAGACATTAATTTACGTGACGCAAAATACTTATAGTAGCATTACACGATGTTACTCTTCGTTTATGCGTTTATTGATATGTGTGTCTTTCGGGGTCTATACTTTTTCCTTTGCTGTGCTTTAGTTGATATAGTTTGTATTTCTGTCTATTTGATCTTCAATTTTTATATACATTAAATAGTATAATCATTCTGACTATTATTCCTATGACGAGCTTTGATATCGTTTTTTTTTTTGTTATACTGGTTTTCCGTCATTTCTTACGTGCTGTTCATCTAAAGAGCCAAAACTTAACACAGATTCAATTTCATTCGCAAAAGCCAGATTACTGTACGTAACAACTATACAAAATGCTTCAATTATTGTAATTTTTTGTTTGTGTAAAAACTTCGGATATCTTCTATATTCAAGCCGTGGGAGCATTTGTTTTATTTTGACAAAGTGAATTCGTGGCATATTCAAACACTTAATCGCTGTAAATGGTTTACGGTTTTAAGATATTATGCGATCTTATATTAATGAAATGAGTTAATTGGTAAATATTAAAAATTTGATCACTGTAATTGTTTTTTTTTGTTTTTTTTTTGTTTTTTGTTTTTTGTTCGCTTGGGCATAAAATAGATAGTTATTTACAGTGAGATTAGCCATTTGCTTTCTTGCAGCCTTCATACTTGACCAAACCAGCGGTTTACTCACCTCATCCATGTGATGAAGAAAAACGATGATGATGCTGTTGCACACGGTCAGCATGGAGATGCAGAGCAGGATGAAGATGTAGATGGTGACCTTGGGCATCTCGAGGGACGACCTCGGCAGCATGCTGCTCACCATGCTCATGAAGACCGTTAAGGCGAGCAGGACCGTTATGCCTTTTGGGGTTGGTAGGTAGAAGAGGACAATTTTTCAGGGGCGTGCATCTTATAAACGTCAACAAAAATTTGTATTTCTCACATGACTTACCCCACAACCCATTCTTAAGGTGAGTGCTCGTCTTGAAACATTATTTTCTTTTTAGTTTTATTATTAATATATTTTTTTTTAAAGTTTAAATCGGCATAATAACAAGTTGAAAAGAAGTTAGTGAAAATGATTCATTGTCGTTGACGTTAACGATCGGTTCGACCCTGATACAATGTTGAGTATGATATAACTTTGAACACCAAGGAAGCCATGGGCGGCACAAAAGGGGTAAATCGCCAAAGACAGTCAATCTTACCATAAGAAATCTTCTCTCCAGACTTGACGGGGATGAAGAAGACAAGGAGGTTGAGGAACGAAAGAAAGATGACTGGTAGGATGATGTTGATGAGGACGTGAGAAGGTCGTCTCTGGAGCACAAAGGTAACCTGTGGACACAACAAAAACATACAATCTGAGAACCACTATACACGGCCTTAATCACAGAAGTAAATTAATTTATGGAGACACCATTTGTAATGAAATTTTTTAGTTTAAAAAAAAAATAATAAATTTGTTTCTTTTTTGATCCATACCTCCTGTGTTTAGATTGTTCTATTACACACACAAAAGTGATCAAAAATTAATAGTCATTAGTTGGGAAGAGATAAGTAAAATTATACTATACATCAGCCAACAAAACTACACGATACATTAGCTGACAGAACTACACAATACATTAGCCGACGAAACTATACAATACATTAGTCAACAAAACTATACAATACATTAGCTAACAAAACTACACAATACATAAGCCGACGAAACTACACAATACATTAGCCGACGAAACTATACAATACATTAGCCAACAAAACTACACAATGCATTAGCCAACAAAACTACACAATACATTAGCCGACAAAACTACACAATACATTAGCCAACAAAACTACACAATACATTAGCCGACGAAACTATACAATACATTTGCCAAACAAAACTATACAATGCATTAGTCAACAAAACTATACAATGCATTAGTCAACAAAACTACACAATACATTAGCCAACAAAACTACACAATACATAAGCCGACGAAACTACACAATACATTAGCCGACGAAACTATACAATACATTAGCCAACAAAACTACACAATACATTAGCCAACAAAACTACACAATACATAAGCCGACGAAACTACACAATACATTAGCCGACGAAACTATACAATACATTAGCCAACAAAACTACACAATACATTAGCCAACAAAACTACACAATACATAAGCCGACGAAACTACACAATACATTAGCCGACGAAACTATACAATACATTAGCCAACAAAACTACACAATACATTAGCCAACAAAACTACACAATACATAAGCCAACAAAACTACACAATACATAAGCCAACAAAACTACACAATACATTAGCTAACAAAACTACACAATACATAAGCCGACGAAACTACACAATGCATTAGTCAACAAAACTACACAATACATTAGCTAACAAAACTACACAATACATAAGCCAACAAAACTACACAATACATAAGCCAACAAAACTACACAATACATTAGCTAACAAAACTACACAATACATAAGCCAACAAAACTACACCATACATAAGCCAACAAAACTACACGATACATGAACCAACAAAATTGCACAAAACATTAGCCAAGAAAACTATACAATACATTAGCCGACAAAACTATACAATGCATTAGACAACAGAACTATAAAATACATCAGGCATTCACTTTTCAGACTGTATCCAATATTTAAGCATACACACTAAGACTCTTAGAGATACAATGTTTCTGAAGCATTTTAAAAAAAAAAGAAATACATATTTAACCTTCCTATCATACTCCAGGTGGCCATACCACTAGCCACCTCTGCTGACCATGTATCCCACATTCATATCATACTCCAGGTGGCCATGCCACAAGCCACCTCTGCTGACCATGTATCCCACATTCCTATCATACTCCAGTGGCCATACCACTAGCCACCAATGCCGACCAGGTATCTAGCTTACCCGACTGTCATGGCTTGCCACTAATTGTCAGCCTCATATAAATTACCGCTCTTCACTAACCTTCTAACCCATTACCAATTACCTCTTCCAGGTGATCCCTTTACAATGATTTACTTAAGAGCAGTTTACTCATAGGGTATACGTTAAAATTGCTTCCTGTGCTCTCACAATAAAAAAAACCTTGTAACAGACCATGTTTGCACACGAAACCATTGAGTCAGGGTGGTGGCATAATTTGAATATTGTACTATGTTAACGTGTATTTTTCACGGGAAAAGAGAGTGAATTATGTGAAGTAATTGCATTCTGGATTTTATTACCTGGATATTTGTTCAAGGATTATTATTATTGTTGTAGAAAAGTGATATAATAAAGTACTGTGAATTTAACTGGAAAGCGATATCTATTTCTTGTGTGACAGACTGATAGAGGTTAGGTGTGAAAGAGTGAAGTAAGCATTACATTACACAAGCCGGCATCCTGAACGCACATGATAGACGTAAAGTAGTTAACCATGCTAACACCCTAATAAAATAGCATGTGTTACAGACCTGTATAAAGCAAGTAGAGACATATAAGAATCTAAGTGTCACCATATGGAGCAAGTAGAGACATATAAGAAGTACCTAGGTGCCACCATATCAATCAAGTAGAGACATGTAAGTACCTAGTTTTCACCACATAGATAACGTAGAGATATGTAAGTACCTAGGTGCCACCATATCAATCAAGTAGAGACATGTAAGTACCTAGTTTTCACCACATAGATAACGTAGAGATATGTAAGTACCTAGGTGTCAACCTATAGAGCAAGTGGAAACATGTAAGTACCCAGGTGTCACCATTAATAATAAGCTGACATGGAATGAAGACAATCAAATTATGTATTTTTAAAAAAAGCAAACCTGAGACTTTTCTAGTTAAGAAAACTGTATAATTTTAACGTAAACAATTTATTAACATATTCTACAGTGCAAAAAGTGGAATCCTGCTGAAGTTCGATGTTAAAGGTTGGGCTGGTGTGTGAAATCCTTAACTGACACCAAACACCGACTGAATAGACCACTCATAATAGCTGGTAATATCATACAAACTAAACCATCCCTTCACTTGGGAAGCTATTTGAAGAAATATGCTGCTGTAAAACTAAACCTATTTGTATGATACATCCTATAACCTCTTCATCACAGATACTTGAGATCAATTCGATCAGGGCGAATTCTTTCTCTTTAAGTTACGACCAAAAGATATAAAACATTCTTTTGTTCTCCAGTCTGTATGAAATTACCAGCGTGCTCCGCCAGCAGGTGTTACCAAATGGAAATGTCACTATTTAAGTCAGTACCGTCACTAAATAAGTTCATTGATGGCTGATATCTACGCTTAGGAAACACTGTAGATGTCTTGTTTTCAAATTGTTATAGCTGTAAAACATTGTTTTGCTTAAAATGTGTCTTATTTATGAGCTGAACATGAACATGTACAGCGTAAGCAAAATGATTTCCAATTATTTTGATCAATATATAATCTTATCTTATCTAACCTCATCTTATCTAATCTTTAATTTTTTTCTAATTTTTTCTATCTGATCTTATGCAAACTTATCCTATATATTTCTTATATTATCTTATCAAATTTAATTTTATCTTATCAAATTTAATTTTATCTTATAAAAATGCTTACATAGTCATAAAAACACAAGTAGGAAAATAGAATCAAAATAATTAACAAACAAAAAGAATGATACACATGAATACTTAAAAGAATTAAAAATGAAAAGAATCATTATGGTTTTATTTATGTTAGACACAATAAAAACGTTATTGATATTATTATATTGGTTCTTTGGCAACCATGGAATATTTATTGTGCACGCTTCGAGAAACGCTCTATTTATATACATTTTTTTTGGTTGCTTAGATAGAAATCAACTGATCACCACGTTCATATAGTCAGTTGATATACATAAGGGGAAAATATTATATAAATGTACAGGAGATCAGATTTTTTAAAAGCCCAAAAATATCTGATGCAAACGATAACAGCTGATAAAAAAATAAAAAACCATACATCCTGACGATAACAAAAGTTGTAAAGTCCAGTTAAAGAAAACACCCCCAAATAGTTTCACTCAATGTACCCATGTACCTTGGTAGAGGAGACTTAGTTTCACTCAATGTACCATGTACCTTGGTAGAGGAGACTTAGTTTCACTCAATGTACCATGTACCTTGGTAGAGGAGACTTAGTTTCACTCAATGTACCATGTACCTTGGTAGAGGAGACTTAGTTTCACTCAATGTACCATGTACCTTGGTAGAGGAGACTTAGTTTCACTCAATGTACCATGTACCTTGGTAGAGGAGACTTAGTTTCACTCAATGTACCATGTACCTTGGTAGAGGAGACTTAGTTTCACTCAATGTACCATGTACCTTGGTAGAGGAGACTTAGTTTCACTCAATGTACCATGTACCTTGGTAGACGAGAAATTCATGATAAAGAGGGCCATGTACTTGGTAGAGGAGACTTAGTTTCACTCAATGTACCATGTACCTTGGTAGAGGAGAAATTCATGATAAAGAGGGCCATGTACTTGATATAGGAGACTTAGTTTCACTCAATGTACCATGTACCTTGGTAGAGGAGAAATTCATGATAAAGAGGGCCATGTACTTGATAGAGGAGACTTAGTTTCACACAATGTACCCATGTACCTTTGATAGAGGAGACTTAGTTTCACACAATGTACCCATGTACCTTGATAGAGGAGACTCAGTTTCACACAATGTACCCATGTACCTTGATAGAGGAGAAATTCATGACACCGGTGGTCAAGTTTGTGGCCTCAATGTGTCTGTGTATTAATTCCCACTCCTCGTGTGTGGTCGAGAACTGGACTCCCACGCTGGACGGTGACGTGACGAACTGCAGCTCATCTTTGGTCAGTGACATGGCGACAAGCTAATGAAAAAATTAAGAAAATAACTACGGCTACAGTACAATGAAGATAGTCTATGAAAACGATCCAAGAAGTTTTGCTTCAGTCATAATTAAACTGATTCTTAATGATTTGATACACTTCATTAACATTATCATTTAAATTGTGTTTCTTATTTATAGTTTAGCCGGGAGGGGGGGGGGGCAGCTCTTGATTTATTCCCAATTTTTTTTTTCTTTTTTATCAAGACATTTTACTTCACATTCTTTAGTCAAATGAAATTTTAGAGTTTTAAAACAGATAATGGATTAAGTTTCATTATACTAATGTACTATTATGGATATTGTTTTTAATGCCAGCACAGTGCATTTCAGAGATAAAGAGGGGCCCGATATACTCGACTACTAAAGGAAGCTGATAGATTTGAGTCTCTGTGAATGTGAGACCCTGTGAATGTGAGAGCCCTGTGAATGTGAGACCCAATGAATGTGAGACCCTGTGAATGTGAGACCCTGTGAATGTGAGACCCTGCAAATGTGAGACCATGTGAATGTGAGACCCTGTGAATGTGGGACCCCGTGAATGTGAGGCCCTGTAAATGTGAGGCCCTGAATGTGAGGCAATGTGAATATGAGACACTATGAATGTGAGGCAATGTAAATGTGAGACCCTGTGAATGTGAGGCCCTGTGAATGTGAGGCCCTGAGTGTGAGGCAATGTTAATGTGAGGCCCTGTGAATGTGAGGCCCTGTGAATGTGAGGCCCTGTGAATGTGAGGCAATGTGAATGTGAGTCCCTGTGAAAGTGAGGCCCTGAATGTGAGACCCTGTAAATGTGAGACCGTGTTGATGTCAGGCCCTGTAAATGTGAGACCCTATGAATGTGAGACCATGCGAATTTGAGACCCAGTGAATGTGAGGCTCTGAATGTGCGACCCTGTAAATGTAAGACCCTGTGAACGTGATGCAATGTGAATGTGAGACACTGTGAATGTGAGACCCTGTAAATGTGAGACCCTGTGAATGTGAGGCCCTGAATGTGAGGCAATGTGAATGTGAGACCCTGTGAATGTGAGGCAGTGTGAATGTGAGACCCTGTGAATGTGAGGCCCTGAATGTGAGGCAATGTGAATGTGAGACCCTGTGAATGTGAGGCAGTGTGAATGTGAGATCCTGTGAATGTGAGGCAGTGTGAATGTGAGGCAATGTGAATGTGAGACCCTGTGAATGTGAGGCAGTGTGAATGTGAGATGCTGTGAATGTGAGGCAATGTGAATGTGAGACCCTGTGAATGTAAGACCTGTTTATGTGAGATACCGTGGATGTGAGACCCTGTGAATGTGAGACTCTGTGAATGTGAGACCCTGCGAATGTGAGACCATGTGAATATGAGACCATGTGAATGTTAGACCCTGTGTATGTAAGACCCTGTTTATGTGAGATCCCGTGGATGTAAGACCCTGTGAATGTGAGACCCTCTAAATGTGAGACCCTGTGAATGTGAGGCCCTGAATGCGAGACAATGTGAATGTGAGACCCTATGAATGTGAGGCCATGCGAATGTGAGGCCCTGTGATTGTGAGGCTCTGTAAATGTGAGACCCTGTGAATGTGGGGCCCTGAATGTGGGGCAATGTAAATGTGAGACCCTGTGAATGTGAGACCCTGTGAATGGGAGGCAATGAAAATGTGAGACCCTGTGAATGTGAGACCCTATGAATGTGAGGCCTGGAATGTGAGGCAATGTGAATGTGAGACCCTGTAAATGTGAGGCCCTGTAAATGTGAGACCCTGTGAATGTGAGGCCCTGTAAATGTGAGACCCTGTGAATGTGAGACCCTGTGAATGTGAGAACCTGTGAATGTGAGGCCCTGAATGTGAGGCCCTGAATGTGAGGCAATGTGAATGTGAGACCCTGTGAATGTGAGGCAGTGTGAATGTGAGACCGTGTGACAGATAATGGACTAAATTTGATTATACTAATATACTAATATAGATATTATTTTTAATGCCAACACAGTGCACTTCAGAGATAAAGAGGAGCCAGATATACTCGACAACTAAAGGACGGTGATAGATTTGAGTCTCTGTGAATGTGAGACCCTGTGAATGTAAGACCCTGTTTATGTGAGATCCCGTGGATGTGAGACCCTGTGAATGTGAGACCCTGCGAATGTGAGACCATGTGAATATGAGACCATGTGAATGTGAGACCCTGTGAATGTGTTACCCCGTGAATGTGAGGCCCTGTAAATGTCAGGCCCTGTAAATGTCAGGCCCTGAATATGAGACAATGTAATGTGAGATCCTGCGAATGTGAGACCCTGTGAATGTGAGGCCCTGAATGCGAGACAATGTGAATGTGAGACCCTATGAATGTGAGGCAGTGCGAATGTGAGACCCTGTGAATTTGAGGCCCTGTGAATGTGAGACCCTGTGAATGGGAGGCCCTGAACATGAGGCAATGTGGATGTCAGGCCCTGTAAATGTGACACCCTTAGAATGTGAGGCCCTGAATGTGAGGCAATGTGAATATGAGACCCTGTGAATGTGAGGCCCAGTAAATGTGAGACCCTGTGAATGTGAGGCCCTGTAAATGTGAGACACTGTGAAATTGAGACCCTGTAAATGTGAGACCCTGTGAATGTGAGGCAATGTAAATCTGAGACCCTGTGAATGTGAGACCCTATGAATGTGAGGCCCTGTGAATGTGAGGCAATGTGAATGTGAGTCCCTGTGAAAGTGAGGCCCTGAATGTGAGACCCTGTAAATGTGAGACACTGTGAAATTGAGACCTTGTGAATGTGAGACCCTGTGAATGTCAGGCAATGTAAATGTGAGACCCTGTGAATGTGAGACCCTATGAATGTGAGGCCCTGTGAATGTTGAGGCCCGGAGTGTGAGGCAATGTGAATGTGAGACCCTGAAAATGTAAATCCTTGTAAATGTGAGAACCTATGAATGTGAGGCCTTGTCAATGTTAGACCCTGTGAATGTGAGGCCTTGAATTCGAGGCAATGGGAATGTGAGACCCTATGAATATGAGACCCCGTGAATGTAAAACCCGAGCCAAATATACCTCTCCTCCAATTTTATCAATACACTGGTACATTCAGTTTGGTCATGCTCCAATTGTTTTTTAAATATGTCAATAACTCTTTAATGGTAGGCTTATCTTCTGTTAATCACTGGGACAAAAGCCTGTTCCACGGGTTATATCTGGCATAACGGCTTGAACTCGAATATGTGTTTAAAAATTTCCAGTACATGAAGGTTCAGGGTGGGACTTCTTTTCTTTAGGTTTTTGATTCCAATAAGGATATCTTTACTAAGCTTGAGACAGTTATATGCAATAGCTCACCTGTATGCTACAAGATTGCTGATCAAATGGGTAATTTTCCATGTGGAGCTCACACGAAGTCGGGAAAATACTCCCAGGAACCCAGGAGGTTTTCCCATTGTGAAACATAAAAACTGGGCTGTGGAACAATCGGCAGAAGTACGAGTAATTACTCAAAGTGACATCTGAACAGTCCGTAAAAGTACCAGTAAATACTCAAAATTACATCTGAACAGTCAGTAGAATTACCAGTAAACACTTAAAGTGGCATCTGAACAGTCAGTAGAAGTACCAGTAAATAGTCAAAGTGACATCTGAACAGTCAGTAGAAGTACCAGTAAATGTTAGAAATATCATCAAAATGAATATGTCTAGTAAACACAATCGATAACTTTGTAGATACGTTTTACTATACGCCATTGACCAGCACACCTTTGTATTGTTTTACTCTGTAGTAATATAATGAAGTACGTAAAGTATCAAGAGCTCGACGATGTAATGTATGAGCAAATCACGTGTAATGTAAATTACGCCCAAATTAAACAGCTGCGTTTTTGTGATGAAGGAATGTAAGGCTCAATGATAATATTCTACATGACCCCCATGCAAAATACACATAATGTCATAATCCATTGCAACACAAACCTGTACACACCCGACTCTTATTCAACTTAAACATAATACAACATAAACCTATTCAAAATGCAACATCTAACCATACAATATAAACATAATATGCCACACGGACCCATACTCGACGAACCCTTACAACATGAGCCAATATAGCATCCACATCAACCTATACGGGATCCACATCAACCTATACAACATCCTCATGAACCTACACAACATCCACATGAAAATATACAGCATCCAAATTAACCTATACAGGCTCAACATCAACCTCTACGCCATCCACATCAACCTACTGAACATAGGGCGTATAAATATATATTATATCTCATAAAGCCCTTCAACACTACACTAAAAAAAAAACCAATGAAATTTTGCATTCCATTTTTTTTTTGGGGGGGGAGGGGGGACCGAGCTATTGCTCTTTAATGGCCCCGGCAAGTATGGTACCGTTCTGCCTCTTCTGCTGGGCTTTTCCGTAACCCAACTTTCGACATGGCTGGCTGACAGCACCCAACACTACACTACACAAAGGATTCAATAAGCCACTCACGCTTTGTTGTCATCAAAGAGGTCTCGCTCTCCGAGTGTATTTAACAAAATCACTCGTGGTCTCCAGATCTTTTCCGGCAAAGGATGGATGACCGTTTGTCCGTGATGGTCAGCTGGGTCCCAGGCGATGCGCTGTGGAGGAATGGCAGAAGATTTGCTAGTTGTCAAGGTCATGACATCAGAGAGAATGTGTGGGTTTTGATTATTGGTGACAAGTGGGGCTTGTGTGGGTTTTGATTTTTGGTGACAAGTGGGGCTTGTGAGTGAGTGTGAACGATTGTCATGTCACGAGTGCATGAGACTTGGGGTTCATAAAGGGGAGGCAACTTTTTGAGTGGGGGCCATATTATGTTCACAGACAGGAGAGTGAACTGGAGATGGAGAGTGAGAGAAGTAAAAAGGGAAAGGCTACACTGGGCAGGACACGTGGAAAAAAAGATAAAATGGCAAAGAGGTGAAGTGGGTGCATCACCAAAACCCCAGAGGAAAACGGCTCAAAGGCAGACCTAGGTTGAGATGGATGGATGATGTGGAAAAAGATCTATAGCAGCTGGGAATTAAAACATGGAAAAGAAAAGCATTAGTTAGGTCTGATTGGAAGGAAGTGATGACGCAGGCCAAAGTCCTTGTTTTGTTGTTCATCGGTCAAAATTGATTAGGACCATCGAGTTATCCGATTTCGGGGGGAGGGGGTGGGAGGTGGTTACGGTGAGCTTGTAGGTGGCTTGCTAGACCGATCCGTGCTCGGAATAATCTCTGGCACCGTGGGCAGGGGATAGGTGCTGCAGACGGTGATCTAATGTTGCTCTTTCGGGCCAGCCTGCATTTCTCAGCTGTAGTTATCCTACTGGCTTCATGGGATTTAGCCCCCTTCTTGAAAGCTTCACTCCACATGGCTCTGTCCTGGGTTGTCTGCACCCATCCAATAGGGTTGATGCTGAAGGCTTTAGTGACACTTTCAGTGAGTCTTTGTAACGCTTTTTTGACCTCCTTGGGAGCGCTTGCCTATCGTGAGTTATCCAAAGATTATCTGTTTTGGGAGCCGGTGGTCTTCCATACGGGGCTACGTGTCCTATCTAATGGAGCTGATACGCCATCAGGGTGGTGAAGATACTAGGTAGGTTTGCTCTAGCAAGGACCTCGGTGTCCGAGACTTTGTCTTGCCACCTGATGCCGAGAAGTTTCCTGAAGCATGTTGTTTGAAAATGGTTCAGTTTCTTGGCGTGACGCTGGTAGACTGTCCACGTTTCACATCCGTAGAGCAATGTCGAGAGGATTGCTGCGCTATATAACTTGATCTTCGTTTCTCGCCTGATAACTCTCCTGTCCCAAACAGTGCTGCGGAGCCTGCAAAATATAGCACTAGCTTTTGCGAGTCTGGCACTTATTTCGTCATCCATGACGACAGATCAGGAGAGGGTGCTGCCCAAGTAAATGAATTTATCCATCGCGTTAAGACGCTGTTCGCTGATGATGATGTTTGGTTCCACGTAGGGCTTACTAGGAGCTAGCTGATACATCACCTGAGTCTTCTTTGTGCTGATTGTGAGGCCAAAGTTATGCAGGCCTCCGAGAAGATATCAACACTGTGTTGCATGGCTGCTTCTGAGGAAGCGTTGAGGGCACAATCGTCCGCAAACAGACGCTCGTTGATGGTGTTATGTTTGACCTTGGTCTTAGCTTGATGTCTCCTAACATTAAAGACTGATCCATCAGTGCGAAACCAGATTGACAAGCCCGTGGTGCAGAATAAATAATACTGAAGATTGTGGGAGCCAGGCGAAAGCTCTACATCGGCTGTAGCGCCACAGGGATGAATGGAAGGAAACATTCTTGTGTTTACATGCATTAATTTGTTCGTTTGTTTGGTGTTTTTTTACTTATTGTTATATTAATTGTTTATTTGCATTGACTGTAAACAAACAAAGCAATTTGTGAAAAGTTCTTACCTCGTCATTCCAGCTGAAGACCAGGAAACCATTGCAGACAAAACTCTGAAGGACGTCGTTGACCTCCACGATGGAGACCAGCTCGAAACTGACGTTAACGAAGATGGCTCGCGATTGGTCTTTGATGGGTCTGATCTCGGTGTTGTAGTTGTCACCGCCGAGCTTGTCACGGTAAATGGCCATGGTGGCCTCGTAGGTCTGATGACTACCACCAGTGTCCATTTTGTGCACAAACTTTTTTTTTTGGTTGTTTTTTTTTTTTTTACAATTCTGAATCCGATGTTACATAAATAAATACATAAATAAGTATAAATTTATTCAAATCCAAACGTTAAAAAGGAAAACTAGACACACAAGTAAACATTCCTTTTAATTAAAATATGAAACATTCAATAATGTCTAATCGAAATTTTTGTATCTTCTTTTTTAAAAAAAAATACTTTTCTATGTTTAATTTGAATTTATGTTCGTCTTTTTCACACATGAGTTTCCATACATATTTCTTCATATATATTTTAACATATTTTTTGCATTTATTCATTATTTATTTATTTATTTTTGTTTACTTTTGCTCTCCAAAACGGGTTCGAATAAAGCAAACATAGCATTATATGTTTCGATAAAGCAGATAATATGTACATTATTTTATTTACGTGGTAAAGTTCACTACAAAGAATGCTGTTATTAAATGTCCCATTATTATTTTATTTTATTTTTTTACATTGATTTGACGTAGTTAAATTTCAAGTTTTAAATCTTATAAACTGCACCGAAAATATACATTTAGAAGTTTGCATTGAACTTAACACATTAGGTAAGCTCCGGTCCAGATTGTACGATAAGTTTATTTTAGAGAACTTGAACAAAAAAAAATCCTGAGAAACGGTATGACCTTTAAGTCGTGGATTTATCAGCAGTCCTATTTTAGCAATTCCATAATTGTGCCGGTACATGTCTCATCTTTTTATTTGTATTAATTTTAGTGAAGTGTAGGTCCACAAAGTTCCAACACAAAGAAGCACAAGGATATGAACAAGTCACAGATGTAGCAATATTTTCAGGAATATTCACTACCAACATTATGTTTTCTGCGATAACCTCAATATATATATATATATATATATATATATATATATATATATATATGTAAATAAATAAATATATATATATATGAACGTTTTTTTTTGAAAACTTAAAGCGAGAAATTTGCCTAATGACTAATGAAATGAAGCACCTATGAAACCAAATAAACTCAGTTTAATTATTCGTAATCTATTCTAAATTGACACAGCTTCTTTTTCACAAACAAAAACCATTTCAACTGCACATCTTATGAAATTGTAATCATTATTAACTCCATAAATTAAACAATTTTAGTCCCGTAATACATTTCAGAACATGTTGATTTTTCTTTCAAATTTGAAAAAGTTTGTTTTTTCTAATTGGGTTTATTGTAACTCTATCTGACAACAGACACAATGTTATACATTAACTGTAGCCACAAGCACTGATTGATTCTGGTTCCCCCCAAAAATGTATGACAGCCTTCGACACACACAACGATAAAAATTAAAACACGTCACAGGGGTGTGTTTGTCTAGGACTCACCTTTGAAACGCCGACTTGACTATACAAATATATATCTCAAGCTTCTAAACGTCCTAGATACCCAAGGGTGTTGTAAGAATCGACCCACCAGATACGCCTCTGTGAACTGTGTGTGTTGGATTAATCCAATCGATAGCGTGTTTCCATTGGCGCCGCCATTGTCTGTTTAGCTTTTTTTCCCCGCAAGACAAAGCCACGGGTCTAACAAGACCCTAAATTTGTGTTCAAGTAACACGATACCACCACTAATTGATCTGCCCTAAATGTATGTGTTGAGTGGCGGAACTGTCCTATCCGTACCAGTCAAATAAAGTAACTTAATTCAGGCGTGACTTGAAGGGAATCAGAACAAATGGGAGGATTTTAGGGTATTGTTGTGTGGAAGGGGCTTGCCTTAAACTGAATTGGTTTGATTAGAATATCCTGTGGTTTACATTAGGCTATATTGATTCAGTGTTGTTGTGTGGACACGTTAGTTTTCAAGTTTATCACAATGCGATGTATTAAAACTAATTGCTGAAGCTCCTTGACCCATCATTGAATCAGAAGTAATAGACACAAAAAATAGTGGCTGTGTCAAGATGCGCGGGTTGAAAACTACTGGTCAAAATTAATTTTGGACTCAAAGCAGCCGTTTTAAAATCACTTCTTTGTTACTGTCCTCGATTAATCCTTTTCAAGAGATCATGCAATATTTTTGTGTAATATTTATTACATTGTTTGTCTATATTACATAATAAACTATATGCCCAAATGGGGGTCGAAAACTTCATATGTTTTTCAGCAACTTCATACCAGTCGCAACCTATGAATATGACAGACGTGAAAATATTGGGAAATGACCAAGAAACCAAATCAAGATTTAAATTGTATTCCACAGCACGTGTCGCTGCTTATGATTCATTGGGACCAAATCCAGGAATCCCGTGTGGAGTAACATCACGAGTGGTGCTAAGAAGCTGGAAGGAGTGGATTTGTTGCTTTAAAGTTGAGTAGGAACGACAAGCCAGGACCGAGGCTTGGGCGCCAGGACCGGCGCCAGGGATTCAAATGTGGGAGAAACATTCTAATATACACCTTCATGTCCTACATTTAATTTTTTTTTTTTTAAATTGAATGCTGTACACATATGCAAAATACAATTTCACAAAGATCGTTTTATTTTCATTGCAACTGAATTAATACGTATCAAAACAAACTTAATTTTTAATAAAGTTGTTATGAAGAAAACCCTCACCTGGCCTTCATCAGAGAATGGAAGACGAGCAACACAAAGTATGGGTAAACCTGAGATAAAGAACGCAACAAAACCACGATCGTGTCGGCAGGAAGACTTCTGCAACGAGCAAACAACATAAAAAAAAATAGAATTCAATTAAAAATGGCAATTAGCTGAAAAAGTAGCACCAATCGAGGACACTGATTACTCGCTGATCTTTAATGTGTATGCACAGCTACGTGGTACTTGTACACATACACTGCGAGGTACCTGTGCACGCACAACTGCGAGGTACCTTTGCACGCACAACTACCAGGTACCTGTTCACATACACTACGATTTACCTGTGAAGGCACATCTGTGAGGTACCTGTGCACGCACAACTAAGAGGTATCTGTGCCTATCAAACTTGAATTCAAAACTTTTGAGGGTGTAACGAAATAAAGTTTACGATTTTTATCAACGATAAATGCAGATTCAATCAAATTTAATTTTTAAACTTTTTTTCAAGTGAAAGTAGTAAATAATAAATAATTTCACCTTCGCCTGTTAACTTCACAAGTGTCTGTAAATTTCATGCCCACCTTTTAATTTAACCTTTGCCTCTTAACTTCACCTTCTACTATTGGAAGCCTGCTTAATTTCAGTATTACCTGCTGGTGTGGAAATTCAACGTCTGATATTAAACACCGCATAAATCGACTAATCAAGAAAGTTAGGAACATAACACAAACTAAACATCCTTCCCTTGAAGAACTATTTGAAGAAAGATGTTTTTGTAAAACTAAACACATTTTGGATGATACATCCCACCCTCTTCATCACAAATACTTAGGATCGGGCCGTTCGGGACGAATTCTTTCCATCAGCGCGAGGACTGAAAGCTATAACAATTCTTTGTTCCCCAATCTGTACAAATTTACCGGCGTGCTCCCTCTGAAGGCACACCTCTTTATGAGAACTAATAAGTCCCCGATTTGGCTAAGAGAACTCACTGAACGGCTATTTGAAATAATTTATTATAAATGCCTTGTGTTCAAATCGTTTTATTTATGCGCTGAATATGTACAATGCAATCAAAAACATTTTCATTTATTTGTATCAAAAGAATCTTATCTTATCTTTTCTTATCTTATAATTTTAACTTTCTCTGTTAATTTGACCTTTGCCTCTTAACTTCAGCTTCTACTCTTAATTAGACCTTTGACTGTTAATTTGAACTTTGCCTCTTAACTTCACCTTCTACTCTTAATTTGACCTTTGTCTTTTAATTTGACCTTTGCCTCTTAACTTTACCGTCTACTCTTAATTTGACCTTTTCCCCTTAACTTCACCTTCTACTCTTAATTTGACCTTTGTCTGTTAATTTGACCTTTGCCTCTAACTACACCTTCTACTCTTAATTTCGACCTTTGTCTGTTAATTTGACCTTCGCCTCTTAACCTAACCTTCTACTCTTAATTTGACCTTTGACTGTTTATTTCATCCTCGCATCTTAATATTTCATGCAGTCATTGGGTTTAAACAAGTGAGTAAATGACTATGATCCATAAGGATAAGAAGACACATGTAAAATATCATGCTCTAACTCCAACGGAAGAAAGAGATGAAAGCATGAAGGAAACTTTCTACTGAACGCGCGAAAGAGTATTTGATGAGGCACCACGCCATGAAACCAAAATATTCCTCAGCGATTTCAATGCGAAAATCGGGAAAGAACCTGCTTACAGACCAACAACCGGAAAGGGAAGTCGGCATGATGAGAGCAATGAAAACGGAACACGTCTTAAAGACTTCGCTACAGGAAAAGGGTAGACAATCACTGGCATATTCTTCTTCTTCTTTATTTTAAGGGCCCACGATCAATGAATTGATCATTCTGGCTCCTATGTTTCAGAGGGGTTTGCGATGTTACTGTCCATGGGTTTCAATGGGATACTTCACTGGTTGCAAGGGCGACTCAGCAGTGGTGTTATGAACTGGGGGTTGGAATACAGGAGGCAATAGACACAAATGTCTCGAGTGTAGCCGCCTCAACTGTTGCTTTTGGAAGCTTGTTCCAGTCCCCTATTGTCTTCGGCAGGAATGAGGAGCTTCTGTACTTTGTTCTTGTTTTTACCAGCCGGAACTGTTTGTCGTGACTTCGTCGCAGTCTGGGGGGAAGATGAACGAGTTTCTGTTTGATTCCGGAGCAGTGCACCAGCCCATTTGTTATCTTGTACATCAATGTCGACCAGCCCAGTGTTTCCAGCATGCTACCAACACTCGAGGTGCTTCTGTAGCGGTTCATGACAAAGCGTGCTGCCCGTCGCTGGACCGCCTCCAACCTGTCGATGCTTTTCTGGGTAAATTGGTCCCAGACTGTAGAAGCGTACTCTAAAATATTATTCAGACACAACAAAATACATAAAGCGACATGGATCTCTCCAGATGGATTTACCCGTAATCAAATTGGCCACGTACTCATTGACTGGAGACAAGGATCGAACGTATAAGATGTAGAAAGTTGTCGAGGTGCGGACATAGACTCAATGCTCAGATGGAGGAACCAATGGGGATTACGCTCTACCACAAGGAGGAACGGACCCGTTGGTCAACCACCCAACAATGAATAAAGTGAATGATGTGATCTTTACAATAAACATAACAAACCCTAGAAGTAGGCATTATAGCTGGCGAACTGATAAAACTAGATGGAAACGAACTGCATAGTCAAATGCACCACCTCATATCAAGAATCTGGCAGGAGGAAGAAATGCAAATAGAATGGGACACTGCAGTCATAATTCTTATCCACAGAAAAAAGGATCTAAATTGGTCTGCTCAAACTACAGAAGAATCTCTCTCCTTAAAGTAATTTACAAAATCCTCACAAAACTTATAGTGAGAAAACTAGGAGGTATAGTGAACAGATACTAAGGGACTACCAATGCGGACTCTGACCAAATATGTCAAACACGGATAATATTTTTACTATTAGTTTTCTCCTGGAAAATGCTATGAATATAACATAGAAACACACCAATTATACGTGGATTACAAAATAGCATACGATAGTGTAGACAGGAATTACCTATTCAAAGCTCTACAGGAAATTGGTATTCCTAACACACTTACTCGGCACGTACATATGACGATGGCTAACTTCAAAATTAAAATCGAGGTGCAGGGAGAATACTTGAAGGAGTTCCAAGTCAATCAGGGCCTCAGATAAGGAGATTCACTATCAAGTACCCTGTTTAACATCACGGTAGAAAACATTATTAGAAGCATACGCACGAGCATCAGTGGAAACATTACTAGCTACCTCCAGAGTGGTTTGACATAACAACATATTTCAGGAACTTTAAATATAGCCAGCCATTGCAGTGCCTGGCATACGCAGACGATATAGCGCTACTGGGCAGACACAGAAATGGCATACTTATAGATTTCAGGGAACTTGAAAATTGCCTCAGTCAAAGCTGCCCGTGATGTAAATGGAGCAAAGACAGGATATATGATAATGTACATCAATTTAAACGACCACAAGTTTGAGAGAGTGGCTACTTTCAAATATCTAGGGGCGACTATAAACGAGCGCAATGAAATAATGTCGGAGGTTAAAGAAAGGATAACAGCACCACAACCATTCTTATTTCAGTCTGCAGGAGCTAATGAGAAACAAACGCCTCTAATGGGGAACAAAGAAGACAATATACAACATTATCATAAAACCATCAGTAACTTACGCTAGTGAGACTTGGTCATTTAGCAGAAAAGCAGAGAACCTGCTCAATACATGGGAGGAGGAGATCACCAGGAAAATATATGACCCAGTGATAGACAATAAGGGCGTCATACTCCAAATTTGCGCACAACCGTCTGAGGGGATGCCCTACAACTCTCATGGAAGCTGTCATTGCTTGTTTAAGGTAACTAAACTTTATGGATCTCTCCACAGTAAATTCTGGTCCTTCCCGGGTATATTTTCCCCTGGCACTCAGCCATATCTGATGAACTTTCCTCTATCTGCCATATCTGATGGGCTTTCCCCTATCCGCCATATCTGATGGGCTTTCCCCTATCCGCCATATCTGATGGGCTTTCCGCTTTCTGACATATCTGGTGGGCTTTTCCCTATCCGCCACCTGGGGAGTGTTCGAAGGAAGATCGGTATCTCCACACGAGGTTGAAAATCGATTTTGCTGCCCCATTTTCTCTGACATTCCGTCTTATGTCTTATGCTTTCAGAGAGGGAGACGTTATCGAATACAAAACTGACGGCTTTGTCTTTCGTGTCAGTGTAGTGATACTTAATTATCGTTATAGATTCTGAGGAACTACTTACGCAGCTATAATGTTATAAAGGTAAAGAATTGCTATGTGAAGACTTTCGTTTCGTGTTATTTAACCAGTGTACGAGAAATACTTAATTAGTAGTTAGCCCTATTTGATAATGACTAGGATATCCGCTCAGATCATGACAACTTATAATAGCAAAAGTGATATCACAAAAGAGAAACGTTATATTACTCTTGTATCGAATTTTTATTGGAAGATAGTCAATGCCACCTGTCCCCTTTTAGAGACAACACACGTGTACTTGGACACCCACCATTCGATCTATCCAAAGTTTTAGATCTCTACGTTAGTAGTACTAATCATGATCCCAACAAGCCCTCTTTCCCAGAACTTTTCTATATCAGCCTCTGCAAACGAGAATCTCAAAATGTGTGCGATATCTATCAATCAAAAGAGCTGACTCTGAAAACAGAAGTCAGAATTTTCAACATAAATTTCTAAACGATCCTACTCTATGAAGACGAAACTTAGATAACAACAGCGAGCATTACGCATTCATAAACACTTAGAAAGATTCTAAAAATCATATGGTCCAGAGCCATCACCAAAAAAGATAGAATGAAAAGTACATACCAAGAGCCTATTGCTTAGGACATCATAAGGAAATGATGGAGCTGAATGTGGCACACACTTCGTAAAACTCCAGAGAAAATCAACAGGCAATCCCTAACATTAAATCTGCAGGGGAAAAGAAAGAGAGAAAGGCTTAAAAATACTTGGAGACGCAAGCCAGATACAAATACTCCAATTAATATGAGATACGCCTGAAAGCATCTGAAAAGTAAAGCACAGGACGGAGACGAATGAAAAATTATTGAGGACCGTCTGTGCACCAGACTAGATAAAAGGAATAAGAGAGCGAGAGAGGGAGGGGGAGAGAGAGAGAGAGAGAGAGAGAGAGGGGGGGGGCGAGAATGAGAAGAACTGTACATTTAGCATAAAATTAACTTAACACTTCTAGAGATGCAGATATTACATTTCATTACTGGAGAAAGTATTAAATTATACAAATATTAAATAATAAGTTGTACTTTTTATAGTATGCCCTTGTGCTCCTTATCAGGCTTTTAGAAGCTATTAGCGTTTGCTGCTATTTACATTAAAATAAAAAATGTGCGCATCTTTATTTTTTATTTAAAAATTTGAAACAATGCGCACCGTTCATTACGCGTTCTTTAAAACCAAAGCGACTAGCTGCCATTTGTAAGTATTAATTTTTATAGAAATGGGAGTCGCTTAGTCAATTATTTTGTGACGTGATGTGAGTAAAAACGAGTAAGATTTACGGTATACTGTATACAACACACTAGTGCTTGACAACAGTAGCCCGTTACACACTACAACTACACTACATTTCGTCTAATGAAAATTAACAATAAAATAAACAAAGGGGAATGACTCCTGCATCAATATTGAATAAAAACGCAAATGACGTCATGAGCACGCACGGAGCTCAACAACATCCTGCCGATAATAGTATTGATAGTTCCCATCGAATATCGCTCACAAATTTTTCTTGCAATAACTTTCTTCCTTTAATCATAACTGACGTATATTTATTGTCACATTTATGTATTTCATTTTAAAAAACGCTTGCATTCCATAATATTACGAAAGGTAAAATTTTTAATTAACATGAAATTGGGGAAGCACTGATGAAGTATCTTTTGTTGTGTGTAGCAGCCTAGTGATGGCTTACTCACATCACGTGACCAAACAAGGAAGTGACTAAGCGACTCCCATTATTCAAAAATGGAGATAATTAAACAACCATTGTCTGGAACAGCTGGTCAAAGAACCCACGAGACAGTTAAACACTCTTGACCTTCTAATCACCAGCTGTCCGCATCGTGTCCAAAATTTGAGGTCATCCCATGGATATTAGACCAATTTATACCATATTTAGAATTTCAGGTCAACACACAGAATAGCGGTGGGTGTGCAAGACAGCAATCGCTGATTCAGTGAATAAATTCATACCACACAAGACCACCAAACCTAAGATACGTCAGCCAAGGGTCACGGCTGAAATCCGTAGGCTTATCCACAGGAGAGACCGCCAATACAAACGATTGAAAAAAAATGGTGCTGTTGAACTGAGAGAGGAGGTACTGAGGCTCCGCCGAACCAGCCACCGCTTATTGCGAAGATGTTATTTGAAATACCTGAACTTCATCGTCTCAGAGGAAGACAGCCCGACCAAGGGTGTCAAGAACAAGCGCTTCTGGAGCTATGTAAAGCATAAGAAGTCCTAAAACGCTGGAGTTTCCCCCCTGAGGTGGGATGGCGATTTGAAATCTGACCCAAAAGCAGAGGCTGACATACTCAATCAGCAAGTCCAGTCGGTCTTTGGTGACGGTAGTGAGTACTCGGAGGCTGAGTTCCTTCTTAAGACCAATATGACGAACAGAGCCTACCCTATCATGGAAGATAACCATGTATTAACATGGCTCTCTAGCTTCCTCAGCCACCGATGCCAAGCAGTAGTGGTGGACGGTACAAGCTCCTCCTTTGTCGATGTGAAGTCAGGGGTCCCCCAGGGATCAGTGCTAGGCCCCTGTTTGTTCCTAGCATACATTAATGACCTACCCGAGAAACTGACATCCCAAGCAAGACTGTTCGCAGATGACACCACTGTGTATAGTAAAATGCCAAAAGATCTTACCAGGACCAGCTAGAACAGGATCTCAATCTTTTAGCTGAGTGGGAGATGAGCTGAGACATGGAATTTCACCCCGCCAAGTGACAGACACTATCAGTCTCTAGAAGATGTACTCCTCTACACTACCAATACGAACTGCATGGACATATTCTTGAGCCAATTTCCTCCTTAATATACCTTGGTGTTACAATTCAAAGAGAGGTCCATTTTCCAAAATTGTATGCCTAGAATTAGTGAGCACAGTAACGTAGCGTAATTTTAATCACTACTTTGTCTATATCTGCATAATTTTAAAGTACCCAATAGAGAAAATATTTTTTTTTCTTTTTTTTCTTAACATTTCCATCATTTTTACATTTTCAAACGCTTAGAATGACGCTTGGAAGTAAAACGTCAATTAATTATTATCATAAACTTTAAGGTGTACTTTAATTTCTGTTTATTATCAACCAAAATTGTGTGTAACATCTCCTCGATTCTGAAATATCCCCTCGCCGCCACGTCTTCTAATGAACAAACGTATATTTTTCAACAAATGAATTACAATTAAATGTTTATATAAAAATATACAGTTAATTATTTCATTTATATGAAAATGATCTAAGAAAACTAACACAAAAACACTTTTTTACTAAGCATTCTTTCGGCGTTCTAACATAAATTTTAAAAATTCTCCAACAATAAACAAAGTGGAATGAATCCTGCAATTATCTTAAACAAACACACACATGATGTCATGGCCACATCTCTTTGCATTGGAAAAACATTTTAATATTTTAAAAAATAGGCCATATTTTTTTTATCTCTAGCTATCTCATTGAGCATTACATTACCTACAAAGTGTTTTTTACACACACAAAAACTCTTTATTTCCACTTTGGCAGTTTTACAATTGCACTTATCAAATGCTTCCCAACCTCCAGTAGATTGTTGAATTGCCAAGTTCTAGTAGCTTTTTGTCTTCCCAATGTCCAGTAGGTTGTTGTCTTCCCTGGTCCAGTATATTATGTCTTCTCAGTTCCAATAGATTGTTGTCTTCCCCAGGTCCAGTAGATTGTTGTCTTCCTCATGTCCAATAGATTGTCGCCTTCCCCAGGTCCAGTGTATTGTTGTCTTTCCAGTTCCAATAGATTGTTGTCTTCCCAAGATCCAGTAGATTGTTGTCTTTCAGTAAAGTTTCAGCTGACCTTAGATAGACTGGTTAGTCCATAGGGAAATTTTCAATAAAATTGTTTCTAGGAAGACTTTAATGAGCTTGTTTCATCAGTTTAAGGATCTTCTACTGCTCTAGATATCTCATAGAAAGCATGACGATTCTAGTCAAAGTGTGAAATACTTGAGACAGGATCCACTTATCCTAGTCATACCAATACCAAAGAACTTCAGAAATTCACACTTTACCTGTACGGACAAATAGAGTTCACGATGAATATAAGGGCCATTTAGTTGAATACGACACTGCTGGTGGGACTTTAAGCAAATCTTTTTTAATAGTAATAAAATATATAAGATAAGAAATAATTTGGCAACTGGACATTTATCGTCGCATCACAGCACATGAAAAAATGGTTACTCAATGTAGGCGATATTATGTCACCATTTTCATCATTATAAATGTGTTTTAAATGTTTCTAAAATATGAAACACATTCTGACATAATTGAAAAGTTTTTTGTTTTTTTTAATTAAAAAAACCTAGTGAATTAAAAAGAAAAGACTGTCACAAATGGATAATTATGCAAGGGAAAAAAAATTAAATTTTATTAAAATCTTATTTATATGATGCATTGATGCAAAAAGATAAACGGTATATAAAAATATATGCATCATGTTATTATTATACTTTTTGGTCCTCATTGTCTTCAAACTCAAACATGTGACAGTTGAGAACTTTTGACCCAAACTGTTTGTTGTGGAAATGCAGATATTACCTGGCCTGCTTTCGGGGATCGCTCTGATTTGTTTCATCGAAAAATCTGGTAAGATTGATTGAATTCAAATCTATTAAAACTAAGATTTTGAAATTATAAATAAGCTTTAATGGTGCTAAAGGGTGTTTGAATTCTTAAACCAGAAAGTATTTTTTTCAAAAAAAGTTGCATAAGATCACTCTTAAATGATAAGACACTTATTACCTAATGGAGTATTGGTAACTTGTGCTTACCCTAGGGCCCAAAATCTGTAAAACTTTCTATGAAAGACCGCTAACATAAATCAAACCGTCATATGCTGCGATCGCTTTCTGAGGCGTCACATAGTTGTTGTTTTTCTTACCATGGTTACAATTAGATATTTACCTGCAACAATCAATTAAGGATTAATCTCCCTTGAGCATTTCCTGCATCTATGGGGCTATCTAATTTTTAAAAATTCACTTAACCTTACCGGGGATAAATATATATTAAGAGAGTTTTTTTAATGTAAAATAAAGTTTATATTTGAAATTCTATACAAAAACAAAATGTAATGGGGGCTTCTGATTGTAAAATTTTCTAAATGCAATTGAATTTCTAGGCAAGCTTGCTTATTGAAGATGCCATAAGTCTTCTTTAATTTCAGCAATGTATGTGTTTTACGCACTGCCTTCTATAGTGAGGAATTAATCTCTTAGCTTAAGTTGTTGGCTCGTTCTTAACAATGCCTAACAAAGGACGATACCATAGAGATAACAAAGGACGATACCATAGAGATAACAAAGGACGATACCATAGAGATAACAAAGGACGATACCATAGAGATAACAAAGGACGATACCATAGAGATAACAAAGGACGATACCATAGAGATAACAAAGGACGATACCATAGAGATAACAAAGGACGATACCATAGAGATAACAAAGGACGATACCATAGAGATAACAAAGGACGATACCATAGAGATAACAAAGGACGATACCATAGAGATAACAAAGGACGATACCATAGAGATAACAAAGGACGATACCATAGAGATAACAAAGGACGATACCATAGAGATAACAAAGGACGATACCATAGAGATAACAAAGGACGATACCATAGAGAAATACAATATCAGAAATACAACACTCAGAACAGTACCAATTAATATTAATAAGATTAATTTAAGTATTGATAAAATCACAAAATAAAAGAAATATAATTACAAATCATCAACTTGAAGAGTATGGGGAAGACTTGTACCGGCACACAGTTAGTACAATGTGCCACAAAAATAAGTCACAATGATGATTGCGAACAAACACATATGAGTACACAAAGAATAATACACTTGTCTCGTAAAGTCAAAAATCTATTACTCCATCTCTCTCCCGTCTTTCAGTTCCCCGGCCTTATATATGTGGTTATCGCCTGTTTCTAAGAAGATTCGGGGGCAGAATATACATTGTAGCCGCGACTCGAATATTCTCAAAATTTCTGTAATTTACTACAATTCGGTACCCCATTCGAGTCAAGAGGAATAGGCCGTAGATTGTTTTGTGGTAAACAAAGATCAAAAGAAATGGGCCACGCCCAAGACGAACACAGGGAAATATGACGTAAACACGTCCTACATAACAATGTGTAGCTGACATTTTACATTTGGAACAATGTAAACCAAACCAAAATAACACAAATATTATTTTTTTCCACAGAATGTAACGATATATGGCGGTATGACTCTGACCTAGTTTTCTTGGATCCTATTGATTACAACCTGGGGAAGAAAAGTTGTATCGACGGCTACGTCCATGGCATTGACCATTTTATTCTCACTGGTTTCATCAACGTAACCGGGTACACGCTTCCGCAAATACATGCTCATTTTGTCTTAAGGTACCTTAATACTCGTCGCCCATTTGCTCGCTTTTATAAAGTAAGTAAAATTTAAAGTTTTTTTTCCCCGTTGCTTCTGTCTCAAAATGCATGGTGGGCATTTGTCGTTAGAGTGGCCATGACAATCATGGCACTGGCTCTCTTTCTATGTAACATCAAAACCTCAGAACACGGCATCGTTGGTAACATGGAAAATTGTATTAGACGGCAAAATGTGTAAGACGGAATAGCGTGTAAGACGGAAAAGCGTAGTAGACGGAAAAGCATGTAAGATGGAAAAGCGTGTAAAATGGCAAAGCGTGTAAGACGGTGAAGACTGTAAGACCTCAAAGCGTGAAAGATGGAAAAGCATGTAAGACGGAATAGCATGTAAGACGGCAAAGCGTGTAAGACGGAAAAGCGTTTGAGACGGAAAAGCGTTTCAGATGGAAAAGCATGTAAGACGGCAAAGCTTGTATGACCTAAAATCGTGTAAGATGGAAAAACGTGTAGGATGGAAAAGCGTGTCGGGCGGAAAAGCATATAAGTAGGAAAAGTGTGTAAGACGGCAATGCGTGTAAGACGTCAAAGCGTCTAAGATGGAAAAGCGTGTAAGACGACAAAGCATGTAAGACAGAAAAAGTGTAGGAAGGAAAAGCATCTAAGACGGCAAAGCTTGTAAGACCTCAAAGCGTCTAAGACGGAAAAGCTTGTAATACGACAAAGCGTGAAAATTTGTATAAGCGTTTAAGAGGGAAAAGCATGTGATACGGAAAAGCGTTTAAGACAGCAAAGCGTATAACATGGAAAAACGTGTAAGATGGAATTTCGTAGTAGACGTCAAAGCGTGTAAGATTGAAAAGAAGGAAAAGCGTGAGAGACGGCAGAGCTTGTAACACCTGAAAGCGTGCGAGATGGAAAAGCGCACAAGACAGCAATGGGTGTAAGATGGAAAAGCGTGCAAGACGGCAGAGAGTGTAACACGGAAAAGCGTGTGAAATGGTAAAGCGTGTAAGACAGCAAAAAGTGTAAACAGGAAAAGCGTGTAAGATGGAAAAGAGTGTAAGACGAAAAGGCGTGTGAGACGACAAAGCGTGTGAGAGGGAAAACCGTTTAAGACGGAAAAGCTTGTGAGACGACAAAGCATGGAAGATGGAAAAGCATGTAAGATGGAAAAGCATGTAAGATGGAAAAGCATATAAGATGGAAAAGCATGTAAGATGGAAAAGTGTGTGAGATTGAAAAGCGTGTTAGACGAAAAAGCGTGTAAGACGGAAAAGCGTGTAAGACGGAAAGCTTGTAAGGCCTCAAAGCATGTAAGATGGAAAAGCGTGTAAGACTGCAAAGCTTGTAAGACCTCAAAGCGTGTGAGTCGGAAAACGATTGAGATGGAAAATCGGGTAAGTGTGTAAGACGGCAAAGCGTGTAAGACGGCAAAGTGTGTAAGACGGCAAAGTGTGTAAGACGGAAAAGTGTGTAAGACGGCAAAGTGTGTGAGACGGAGTAGCATGTTAAGATGGAAAAGCTTGTGAGACGGCAAAGCGTTTGAAACGCAAATTAATACTGAATAGACAATGCAGGGAGCTCGAGCCACAGATACATGTAATGTTTATTCAGAAAAACAAGAATCTTATTACATGAGACACACTGCTTCATTGAAAACACTAACATTTGAGTTGCCTTCAACGTACAATGTCTATAATTTGAATTGAATATAAAATAGTTATCATATCGGATTCTTTTGACTAGAAAATATGGATGTATAGAATTGGGTCATGTACAATAATAATTGATCAATAATATTGTATATTAATTCTTTAAATATATAAAGCTTGTATCTCTGGACAAATAGTTTTAGTACAACTTCCACGTTTTAAGGAGTGTATCTAAAAAAATTGATATTCAGATGGGAAATATAATTATTTAGTTATTCAAATAAGAAATGAACACTGTTAACCCTTAAAACGAATTATAAGACTCTTAGTTTGTTTTAAAAAAATTAAATTTTAGTGTATGACATAGCTAAAACATCGTGCTGGCGACAGCCACGGTAGAAGGGCGCTAAACTATTGGGCTGGCGAAATGGGCGACAGCCACGGTAGAAGGGCGCCGAAATATTGGGCTGGCGATATGGGCGACAGTCATGGTAGAAGGGCGCCGAAATATTGGGCTGGTGACATGGGCAACAGTCATGGTAGAAGGGCGCCAAAAATTGGGCTGACGATATGGGTGACTGCCATGGTAGAAGGGCGCCAAAATATTGGGCAGGCGACATGGGCGACTTCCGTGGTAGAAGGACGCCTAAACTATCACGTGTTTTCCATTTTTTAATTGAATATTAATATAGCGCTTGTATCCATGCTACTATAACATGCTCACGGCGCTCTGATGTTCTTAAATCTGTTGAAACAAAAAAGTCTTTAAATGTTTCTTAAAAGATGTTTTATCGTTGGCAATGTCCCTCAAGGATTCGGGCAAACTGTTCCACAATTTTGGTGCTATCACTTCAAAAGAGCGCACTCCGTAAGACTTTTTTCTGTGTCCATCCACACCTGGAACACTCAGTAAGGACTGCCTTGAAGGCCGTAGGCTCTTTAAGGATGCGTGTTTAGAAATCAATTCTTTAAGGTATTCCGTCGCTGAGGCATCTATACAGCTGTACGCTATGGACAGAATTGTGTAGTCAATACGCTCACAGTACAGGAAGCCAATGGAGATCTCTAAGAACTGGTGTGATGTGGTCAGATATCTTTATTCGCGATACAATACGTGCTGCAGTATTCTGTAACGTTTGGAGTCTGAATTTGGTTTTGAGTTAAACCCCACAAACAACTGTTACAGTAATCTAATCTTGATTAGATGAGAGTTACTGCCACGGCATTGGATGTTCTCTTATTGAGTTGAGGACGCAGCTGACCCAGGGCGCGCAGATGACAGAAGCATGCCCTGACGACAGAACTGATACGGGGAATCATGCTAATTTTACTGTCAATAAAAAAAGTCAAGGTCTCTGACAGAGGAGGACAACGGGATCTCAGATTCACCAACTTTTATTGATGCCAAGGAAACCTTCCGAAAATTGGCGTCCGAACCACAGATAATTGCCTCAGACTTATCGTCATTTAATTTTAGTCTGTTTGATGATATCCATTCTTTCAGAGCAATACAGAAGTCCTCGACAGTCTGAACAGCAGAAGCACACTCCAACGGATCAGGGCGGAAACACTTGTATAATTCTGTGTCATCCGCAAACAATTTGCGGGAAATAGCATGAATTTCAATAATTCTGCCAAGCTGGCTAGTGTACATGGAGAACCAAATAGGTCCTAAAACTGAGCCCTGTGGCACACCACAGGTAACGGAAGTGTCCATGGAAGATGCTTGCTTCACTACAATACGCTAAGTCTTGTCAGTCAGATTAAAAGAAAACCGGCGAAGTGTAGTTCCAGATATGCCTGCCTCATTCAGAAGTCTTGACAGAAGAAGCTCATGGTCAATCACATCAAAAGTAGCACTGAGATCCAACAGGACCAATAGAGTCAGGTCGCCGTGGTCAGCACTACAAAGAACATCATTCATGACACGGAGCAGTACCATCTCACAGTTGTGTCCAGGTCGATATGCAGATTGAAACTTATCAAGTAAGTCAGAAGTGCTAAAATACTGCACAAGCTGTTGTGACACAAGTCTCTCAAGAATATTAGATACAAAGGGCAAGTTGGAGACTGGGCGAAAATTCTTGCGGTCATTTGGGTCCAGACCACTTTTTTAAAGCAAAGGCTTAACGATAGCTACCTTGAAGAGCAGTGGGACTGTAGCAGACTGAAGGCTTAACGATAGCTGTCTTGAAGAGACGTGGGACTGTAGCACGCTGAAGGCTTAACGACCGCTGTCTTGAAGAGACGTGAGACTGTAGCAGACTGAAGGCCTAACGACCGCTGTATTGAAGAGCAGTGGGACTGTAGCAGACTGAAGGCTTAACGATCGCTGTCTTGAAGAGACGTGGGACTGTAGCAGACTGAAGGCTTAACGACCGCTACCTTGAAGAGACGTGGGACTGTAGCAGACTGAAGGCTTAACGATAGCTGTCTTGAAGAGACGTGGACTGTAGCAGACTGAAGGCTTAACGACCGCTACCTTGAAGAGACGTGGGACTGTAGCAGACTGAAGGCTTAACGATCGCTGTCTTGAAGAGACGGGGGACTGTAGCAGACTGAAGGCTTAACGATCGCTGTCTTGAAGAGACGTGGGACTGTAGCAGACTGAAGGCTTAACGACCGCTGTCTTGAAGAGACGTGGGACTGTAGCAGACTGAAGGCTTAACGACCGCTGTCTTGAAGAGACGTGGGACTGTAGCAGACTGAAGGCTTAACGATCGCTGTCTTGAAGAGACGTGGGACTGTAGAAGACTGAAGGCTTAACGACAGCTGTCTTGAAGAGACGTGGGACTGTAGCAGACTGAAGGCTTAACGACCGCTGTCTTGAAGAGACGTGGGACTGTAGCAGACTGAAGGCTTAACGACCGCTGTCTTGAAGAGACGTGGGACTGTAGCAGACTGAAGGCTTAACGATCGCTGTCTTGAAGAGACGTGGGACTGTAGAAGACTGAAGGCTTAACGACAGCTGTCTTGAAGAGACGTGGGACTGTAGCAGACTGAAGGCTTAACGATCGCTGTCTTGAAGAGACGTGGGACTGTAGCAGACTTAAGGCTTAACGACCGCTGTCTTGAAGAGACGTGAGACTGTAGCAGGCTGAAGGCTTAACGACCGCTGTTTTGAAGAGACTTGGGACTGTAGCAGACTGAAGGCTTAAAGATCACTGCCTTGAAGAGATGTTGGACGGTAGCAGACTGAAGGCCTAACGATCGGTGTCTTGAAGAGACGTGGGACTGTAGCATACTGAAGACTTAACGACCGCTGTCTTGAAGAGACGTGAGACTGTAGCAGACTGAAGGCTTAACGACCGCTGTCTTGAAGAGACGTGGGACTGTAGCAGACTGAAGACTTAACGATCGCTGTCGAAGAGACGTGGGACTGTAGCAGACTGAAGGCTTAACGACCGCTGTCTTGAAGAGACGTGGGACTGTAGCAGACTGAAGGATTAACGACCACTGTCTTGAAGAGACGTGGGACTGTAGCAGACTGAAGGCTTAACGATCGCTGTCTTGAAGAGATGTGGAACTGTAGCATACTGAAGGCTTAACGACCGCTGTTTTGAAGAGACTTGGGACTGTAGCAGACTGAAGTCTTAAAGATCGCTGTCTTGAAGAGAGTTGGGACTGTAGCAGACTTAAGGCTTAACGATCGCTGTCTTGAAGAGACGTGGGACTGTAGCTTACTGAAGGCTTAACGACCGCTGTCTTAAAGAGACGTGGGACTGTAGCAGACTGAAGCCTTAACGACCGCTGTCTTAAAGAGACGTGGGACTGTAGCAGACTGAAGGCTTAACGATCGCTGTCTTGAAGAGACGTAGGACTGTAGAAGACTGATGGCTTAACGAGCACTGTCTTGAAGAGACGTGAGACTGTAGCAGACTGAAGGCTTAACGACCGCTGTCTTGAAGAGACATGGGATTGTAGCAGACTGAAGGCTACTAGTCACGATGTTGACCAGTACAGGAAGCAAGACTTCCAGACGGTCGAAAACAATCTCGGTGGGGATGGGGTCAACAATAGAAAATGTAGGTTTCAATACCATGATTATTTGTCGTAACTGTTCATTGGAAACTGAGGAAAATTTCGCTAGAGGATTCCCTTCAAAAACATCCTCCACTGCAGACTAATCACAACGTTCCCCAAAGCTCTTTCTGTTTTTTTTTTTTGGTTTTTTCAGTGAAAAAATCGCTCAGTTTAACTGCAGCTTGCTCGTTCTCATGTCAGGCAAAACAAGGGTTGATGTATTTTTCCCCGAGAAGTTCATTCACCACAGAGAACATCTTGCGAGAGTCAGTAACGATAGTTTGTCCAGTTCACGACCAATTCTTCTCCAACGCTTCTCCGCTATACACGCCTAACATGCTTTGCTCTCCGCACTGTGGGAGTTAACCAAGGGGAATTAGATCTGTCAATAACACACTTACTTGACACTGGGGCATATTTTTTCCAACAGAGGAGTGAGAGTCCGGTTTTAGAGAAGGATTAGTTGTTGAATATCTTGAGGTGGTGACTTCACTAACTTAGTCTCAGAAAGACAATTCCGAAAAGAATTCATGTTCATCTTCTTCAAGTTCCTCAATTAAATTCTCTCCCTCTGAGCAACAGTTCTAGCCATATGTGTTGTAAATCAAACAAGGAAGTGATCAGACAATAGAATATTATCCCCATTCACAGACTGAACTAATAACGCTTTGTTGGATCTTGAAAGAACCCAGTCCAAGATATGACCATCCCTATGCGTTGGTTCCGAAACATGCTGGACTAAATCAGATGAGTCAAACAACTGTGTAAGAAGACGACTATTACTGCACTTTGGATCGTCCCAGTGAAAGTTAAAATCACCCAGGATGAGTGGATTTTTGTTGCTAATGGTTGTTACAAGTCCTCATGAAACGTGTTGACGTTGAGCTTATTAGCAGCAGAAGCCGGCGGTCTGTACAGAGCGACAGTTCGTACCGTTTGTTTGCCGTGAGAGATTACAAAGCTTAAACCCTCAAACGAAGCAAAAGTAAGCTGATTACACAGTCTCACAGTAATGGAGGATCGATGGATGATAGCCACCCCCACCTCTCTGACCAGAAGACAGATGACGGTCGAAAAAGACGTAGTCGGCAGGGGTCATTTCTTTAATTGCTGGCTCATCACCACCTTCATGAAGCCCTATCTCCTTGATGATAATAATGTCAAGCGATTTCTCAGTGATAAGATCACTGATGACCAATGCTTTCTTTACAGATGACTGCGCATTAATGAACCCAATGGTAACTTTGCCAGTCTTTTGATACACTTTCATTGTGGGAGCTGAGGGACGAAATCCCATCTTTTTTCTAACCCCACGAAAACCTCTTTCTGTGTTTCTTTTTTTATTAAACACAGTGTTCGAAATCGAGCAAGAACTTCCATTCTAAGGAGATAGCTATCAGGGGTATGCAGCTGACGCAGTGTAGTAGATGAGTGGTTAAGGGTTTTGCATTTCTTTGAAGTTAATTAGTCAGACTGTCAAAACAACTTGAATCAGACAGACACTATTGTGGCCCGACAATTGCTACACAGCGTCGCAAATAGTCCTGTCGAGGATTACACACTGTTACCTCAGAGCTTCAGCACGGTGGTTTGTTATGAGTGAGAATTTCAACTACAAAACATTGAATCAACAAAGTTACGGATGGATCCAACAAGGAAAACAGAATGTAAAAACAATAATTGCTTTTAGTGTGTATTGTGAATTTTTTCTGTGTAGACTGTACATCTAGAAAACTGTCAAAAGTTGGTGCAACAGATAAAAATGCACGGTCAACAGTTAGTACAGAATTGCCAATACACCGAATGCAGGTCATCATTCAACTCCTGGCAGTTCATTCCAATAAGAAGATTACTCTAACAACTAATTAGTAATTTGTGCAATCGAACAAACCGCATTCTTTCAAATAATTATAAATATACGCTACAGCTGTTTGAAAAAATAGTATTACTTAAACATTTAAGTCTTATAGTGTTACAGTTTATTTAATATTTTAATCTTTGCATTTTCTTTAAGGATTGGGGTCGTATTTGGGGTTGCTGTTGAGAGTGCGCGAAATTTTACAGATGGCCTAGGGCGCTGGAAAGCATGGTTTCGACCTTTGTGCATGCATTTCAGAAATTGAACCTTTGTTTGTAAATCATTTTTCCTCCCTTGATTTAGATGTGGAATACCTTCTTTAACTTGTGGGATGAAAGATGCACTGATGTACAAGAAGTCCCATTAGATAAATGCCAATGTAAATATGAGTCGGCCATCACCATACGTGTCAAGTGTAATTTGACGGCTTATGACGTATACTCGAACAAACCGTTTCAATTGCAATTTCAAACTCCTTCTTATTTTTATATTTCTTCTAATAAGTTCATGACCAAGGTGTACAGTAAGTGAACATATTTCTATTTTGTTTTGAAAGTGTTTTAAAACGCATTTATTAATCTCGCTTATTCATAAATACCTTTTGGTGTATATAAATAACAGCAGAAAACCAAGTGCCTGGTCAGCACCCTAATCTAGTACAGCGGTTCTGTAAAGTCCTAAAATGTTCTCATGAGCTCATCTCTTAGCAAGAGGCACCCTTCTATTGTCTAGGTCAGGTGTTTCAAACTCACTTGCTCGGCGGGCAAAAAGTCAAATCACATGTAAGGTTGCAGGTCAAACGAGATAAAAATTCAATAAGTGGCAAATGAACATTAAAAAAAAAACTCTATCTATAAATAATTAAAAATATAAGAAAAAGAAATAATCAAAAATCAATGGCATACCCATTTTCGTTCTTATGATGCCAATTTGTCAGAACTGGATTTTCTTTGATACAGAAACAAGTACGTTCGTTTATAAAGGGAGTAACGTTCTGTGTCTTAGAGTATCTCATGATGGATTGCAAGTGTTCATCAGTGAGACGGCTACTGTGTGATGTTTTGTTAATCCTCATAACAGAAAACAGGTGCTCACACACATGTGTGCTAGCCAACATGTTGAAGTTTCGAGCCTCATATAGACGAAGTAGGGGCATCTATTCAGGAATGATCCTTTAGTGTCCCATTACACTGCAGATCTATTAGCTCCATCAGAAAATTTACAGATGCAACGCCGGCCTTTAGGGTGTGTGACCTGTGCCCTCGCACATGGCGCTAAGGCCATAGGGGCGCCTTGGGCGCCCAGTAAATATTTAAATTCCTTAAGTTTATTATAATGAAGTGTAAACCTAGGGTCTGGCGTCGAGAAACTGTATTGTAACTTCTATACACGTGAGTTTCATAAAATGAGATTTCATACAATGCAAGTTGCATTCTTAATTAAGATACTAACACTGGAGTTGTTACCAACCGAAAGGGTGTAGAAATTTAGTTTATTAATACCATATTTCCTTGTCCCTCTTACAATTTTTTCAGCAGAAAGAATATGGGGAGCAAAAAGCTTTCCAGTGCGAGAAATCGCAAGCACAAAGCAAAAAAAAGTACGTCGTAATCGGGAAAAGAGGGAGCCATACAGGGACAGTGAAGATTGCGCTGAAAGAGTGTTTTACACGGGGCGAAAGTTTACATAAGGTCGGCGTTGACAGGTGCAGTTTCCACGTCTATGACTAATGGGTTACGAAACCGATTGAAATTACATTTCTATGCTTCAAAATTGCTAAACCACCATGCGAACTGGACGCGAAGTAAGCTAAGTTTTTCAGCAGAGTGTGCATTGGTAAACGGCATAGCTTTTACTTGTATATAATTGTACGCCGGCCAAGACCTCACCTGATATAATTTAACGGCGGGCCGGATGTGGCCCGTGGGCCTTGAGTTTGACACATGTGGTCTAGGTTATGTAAATAGAATGGAGTAAGGTCACACTTTTACTTCATTGGCATTGTAAAAGGCTTTAAGGAAGGTCTTAACCTTACTATACAGCGTTTGTAAAGAGAATAAAGAAAGGTCTCGCGTTTACTGTATAGGTGATGTAAGAGAATGGATGAAGACCGTATTACGCAGGAAATGCCGTACGGAGAATTGCCCTACGAGTCAAGACTTATTGAACGGTCGAGCGGTGCTATAAAGAATCATGCAAAAGAAACATGTGGGGAAAACAGCATTGAAATGCACGAGTCGGAGATGATCAATGAATCCTTTTACGGTCTGTGAGTCTACGAGGAAGTCAAACAGGCAAAAGATGCGCGAAATAAAGGCTTTGCAAAAAAAAATATGATAATAACGTTAGACAAACCTTAAAAATTAGCTTTTCGTATAAATCATTTATTAACAGTAGTATTGAGTAATAGAGGTTTAAAATTTGTCAAATCATGCATACAAGTAACGCACTTTTAGGATTCCCAATGTATGCCCCGCTCATCCACCCCCCAACCCCAAACCCTCAAGGCCCTCAACCCTTCACACAATTAATATTCTAATGACCCAACTGCTTTTACGATACAGATTAATTTTACCAAGAATGTTAGAAAACGAAAGAAAATAATACACACCAAACTCACTTGGGGTATCTTTTTAAAGAGATATTTAGCAAAGTTATCGGGAATCATATTTTACCTACTCGTTGAAAAGTAGCAGAAACTGATATTTGGGTGTTGGGGTTAGAAGTTCACCGCTGAAATTTTAAACAATTTGTTTCCATCTGCAATGAGTTTGTGGGCTAAGTTTCAGCCCAATAGCTTGACGGGATTTTGGTCAATTAGCCAGGCAGTCAGCAAGCCAGCCACCCACAAAACGGGGGTAAAAAAGTCAAGTTTCTCCTGCAGGACGTGCAGCCCAGATGATCATTCTAGGATCAGCTTCATTGGCCATTCTAGGATCAGCTTCATTGGCCAGTCAAGGAGCAGGAGCAGCTTCAGTGGCCAGTTTAAGACCAGCTCCAATGGTCATTCTAGGACCAGCTTAATTGGCCAGTCTAGGACCAGCTTCATTGGTCATCTAGGACAACTCCATTGGCCATTCTAGGACAAGCTTCATTGGCCATTCTAGGACCAGCGCCTTTGTGTAGTCTAGGACCAGCTTCATTGGTCAGTCTAGGGCCAGCTCCATTGGCCATTCTAGGACCAGCTTCACTAGCCATCTAGGAGCTGCTTCATTGGCCAATTTAGGACTTGCTTCATCGGCCACTCTAGGACCAGCTTCAAATACCATTCTAGGGCCAGCTTCATTGGCCAATTTAGGAGCAGCGTCATTCGCCAATTGAGGACCAGCTTCATTGGCCATTCTAGGACAATCCTCTTTGGCCAGTCTAGGGCCAGCTGCAATGACCATTCTATGATCTGCTTAATTGGCCAGTCTAGGGCAAGCTTTTAACGCTATGTTAGGACCTGCTTCAATGGTTATTCTAGGATAATATTCCTTTTTTCCATTCTAAGACCATCTTCTTTGGCTAGTCTAGGACCAGCCTCATTGGTCATTCCAAGTCCAGCTTTATTTGTCAGTCTCGGGCCAGTTTCATTGGCCATTCTAGGACCAGCTTCCTTGGCAATTCTAGATCAGCTTCATTGGCAAGTCTAGGAGCAGCTTCATTGGCCAATTTAGGACATGCTTCATTTGAAAGTCTATGACCAGCTTCATAGGCCCTTTTAGGGTCAGCTTCATTGGCCACTCTAGGAACAGCTTCTTTGGCTAGTCTAGGACCAGCTTCATTTGTTATTCCAAGACCAGCTTCATTGGCCAGTCTAGGACCAGCTTCATTGGCCGTCTAGGACCACCTTCATTAGCCATTCTAGGACCAGGTTCATTGACAATGCTAGAATCATCTTCCTTGGCCATTCGAGGGCCAATTTTATTGGCTAGTCTAGGACCAGCTTCATTGGTCATTCATGACCATTTTTATTGGCCAGTGTTGCACCAGCTTCATTGGACATTCTAGGATCAGTTTCCTTGGCCAGGCAAGGACAAGCTTCATTTGCCAGTCTAGGAATAGATTCATTGGTCATTCTAGGACCAGCTTTTGTGGAAATTCTTATACCAGCTTTATTAGCCATCTAGGACCAGCTTCATTGGCTATTAAATGATTTTAATAGCTATCCTAATTTGGCAGCATGTCAAATTTTTAAAACAGAACAAATTTTAGATAACATCCATAATTTATATTGATTGAAATGATAGTTTTCATATTTGCATAAAATGGGTGTCATCTTATATGTTAGCCTTATTTGAATTCGCCCTAAGAGCGTTGAAGATTTAATAAGCAATCACTTATTAAGAATCGTATAACAATCCCTCGTGTTAATGGGTATTCTCTAAAACTTAAAGTGTAATCACTGGGGCGCTTAATGAAAACATAATCAGCCAGCCCTGGTAGTTTATCAAATAGTTCGTAGGTAAGCACGAATGTAATTCAAAGTGCTGATTTCAATTATGCGTCAAAGAATTTAACAAAAGACATTTAAACCAGTGAGCAGAGCTGCCCCTGGACGGTAATGGAGAATATCGACTGCTCGAGTAGATTTATTAAAATAGTTCGTCAAAGCATGAGGATCCAATGAGTAGACAAATGGATTTGGGGGGTGGGGCTGTGGCTTTTCAGGTAATTAATTGCGTTAAATAAGGCTAATTCCTAGCCCCCCCCCCCCCAACTTGGTTTTATCAGCCATGCATTCCGTTCCCAGACAGTGATAACGGGATTCCCATAAGTTACTGTACTCGTCGAGGACTATTCAGTCTTCGAATATTGAAAGCTATTTCAAAAGTCAAATGAACGTTTATTATTATCATTAGGTGATTGTTTATACAACGCAGTGCCCCAGCTTAAGGCTAGGCTCACGGCGCTTCAAACAAAAATTAGCAATTACACAAACGTATACATTTAAAAAGAACAAGCGGTAAAAAGCTTGAGCTCACCCGTCCACGTACTATCTACCTCTAGCCGTGGATAGCACCCAGCGGCATCGAGATTTGTTTATCAGTTAGAGGGGGTGAGAATGAGTCGGTGTAGTACAGTTAAAAGAGATGGCTTTTAAGGGCACATAGAAAAAGTTCACTAAAATTGGAAGGGAGGAAACCAGAGAAGAAGTTGCGACAGAGAACAGACAGCTTGTAATCAATGCGTGCCTGTATTGGGAGCCAATGAAATGAGTGAAGTAGTGGAGTGATGTGATCACGTCTCTTTGCCTTTAGAACTAAACGAGCAGCTGAGTTTTGTACTTCCTGCAGTTTTTCTATGAAATGTTTTGGTGAGCCTGACAGAAGAGAGTTACAGTAGTCAAGATGAGAGAAAACAAAAGCGCGGACTAGTGATTTTCTTGCGCTGGCTGTGTGTGATGTAGTGGCGGTTGGAGCTGATGTGACGGATAGATGTGTACGCAGAGCGACAGATGGGAGAAATTAGTTGCTTCTTACCAGCTGATCCTTACGACCTAAATGGAAAATCAGAAGAGAAAACTCGCAAAATACTTCAATTATTTTCTATAGCTAACGTCGGCAACGATTACAACCTCACCATCCATATAACAAAACAGACATAATACACAGGAACTTCCAGAACAACCTTAAAATGAACCGAACGGATGTGAGGAGAAAAAAACTTCAATAATTGAAAAAATCACATATTTAAGTACAACACTCTCACAACGAATACTATTAGATGATGAGATAAACAACATAATCTCTACGTCAAATGTTGGATGTGGAATACTTCAAAGGAATGTCTGGGAGGAAGAGGACTCATCATTTTCACTAAGCTGAAAGTATGTAACGAAATCGTTTGGGCAACACTCCTTAACGCCTGTGAGACATGTACAGAGTAAAACAGACATCCTCGATAACCTGGCTATTTCCAAGTACGCTGAGTAAGCAAACGTCTTGATAACTTGATCATTTCCAAGTACGCTGAGTAAGCAAACGTCTTGATAACTTGACCATTTCCAAGTACGCTGAGTAAGCAAACGTCTTGATAACTTGACCATTTCCAAGTACGCTAAGTAAGCAAACGTCTTGACGTGCAGTTGTCTGACAAAATCCTTGTAACTACAGTCCTAAAAGGCTGGCCTTAGCAGCATCCATATGGTCTTACATCAAGGACCGATCCTTTAACTTTATCAATTCTAGACTTGATTGTCCTCGTTTTAAAAAGAGTTTAAAAAATATGTCTATATTATTTTTAGGTAGCACTTCTTGCAGAACGGGAGCCTCAACAAACGGAGGTAACTACACTTATTTAAAGTAAACCACGTCAGATCTTTATTATTGTCACCTTTTATTATTCCAAAACTTTTATTTAAATTAAACTGATCTTTACAATCCACCCGCCCCCCCCCCCACCTTCCTAAAATTTCTTTAGTGGCTCCCATTACTTGAGGATACATTCATCATTGACTGACGGATTTTAAGAGTGTAAAAACCTTTTGTTTGATTTATTTACAGGCATGAGTCCACATGGCAGAAACAAAGGAACCCCTGGTAGGTATTTTATACTATGTTGATATGGCCAGTGGGGTTAAGAGTCTCTTACTAAGAGATATAACATCTAGATTTGTTCATTTTATAAAATTGCTATAAGATACATATGCATTTTTTTTTTTTACATTCTAAATTTGATTGTAAGTTGTAGTTTTGTTTAATGGTGGGGAGGGCTGGGTGGTTTCCCTATTGTTAAGACATAAGATCTGAATGACATGTCATCGTTGAAAATAAATTTTTGCAGGGGATATTGGATTTCACGAAATGGTTTCGTCGAGAAATGTGGTGCTAGAACGAGTAGCTTTAGGCTAGAGACTGGGAACTCGATCCCAAACATAATGTGCACAAGAGATTTATTTGATACACGTCATAGCATGCGTCATTATGGTTTAAGTAAAAAAAACAAACTTACACTATATTTAAAACACAGATTGTCCTGAGCGCGCTCAACGAGTCAAAGGTCACAGATATGTTACAGTTGTCATCAGGGGCGGAGACTTGGCAACATAAGGGATCTGTGTTACTGTTCATTCTTTGTAAATTCCTTTGTATAATAAATGCATATTTCTTTTGCTATGGGGAGATCTTGGTTGCTTTTCATAAATATCTATATATTTTGCGAAGGGAGAACTTGGTTGCTTTTCATAAATACATTTTTATTTAGGTAAGAGGGAACTTCGTTGGGGTTCCTGACTTTTTTTTCCAGGAAGTCCCCTACTTCTAATGTGATAGATTTTAAGCCACCTTTCCAGCTCCTCCACTCCCATCATAATTAATATGCTAATAAATATATCCTTTTATTGTCTTAACAGGTCACATCTTTCTCGTCATGGCTTTGGTCTGCTCTGCTGCATCAATGGTTTCGAATGGCCAATGAACTCACCGATGGTACTATCCTTTTATTGTCTTAACAGGTCACATCTTTCTCGTCATGGCTTTGGTCTGCTCTGCTGTATCAATGGTTTCAAATGGCCAATGAACTCACCGATGGTACTATCCTTTTATTGTCTTAACAGGTCACATCTTTCTCGTCATGGCTTTGGTCTGCTCTGCTGGATCAATGGTTTCAAATGGCCAATGAACTCACCGATGGTACAGCTGGGTGCTAGGGGGCGGTTTGGATCAACGGAAATATGTGATCTCTTCATAACGTGCAGTTCATTAGATTGGGCAATAAAAAACATTTTAAATAACAATTTAAATAAAATAATAAATTGGGAAGCCACCATCATAAAATATGTCAAGTATAACATGTATAACAACACGGAACTGCAACAAAGGTGGGAATTAAAGATGACATTAAAAAAATATAATTCCAAAAAAAATCTTGATTACGAAAGAAACAACTTTATTTATTTTTTAGAATATAATTTTTTACAATTATTATTAATTTGTATATATAATCATCACAAATATAAATAAATTACATCTTAAATACCAATAAGAAATCCAAATAAACGAATGGTGGCATGAAATGTCATAAGCTAATAAAATAATTTTGCAAGATGTTTGGAACTTCACTTTAATTTATCATTTTTTTTAAATTTTATATATGTTGTTTTTGTATGAGTGCGGTGGGGGAAGTACAAATGGATTTGTTCAATAACTTAAGAACAATCTGTAAATGGATCGTCTTTATGTTCTTCTCAGTAGCAACTCCCATCGGGACCATATTGTATAACCCCTCACAATCTTTATTACATTTTTCGGAATTAACAATTGCAACATTGATTGATATAAATAATAAATACATCAACAAAAAGATATATTAACATAAAGAACTTGGAATCACTTTCTAAATGGGCCTTCCCCCAGCACTCCCGAATCTGCCAGGAAGTTCTGAAAACGTAGCCCCAAATGGAGCCTGGATAGTCGCTGTGATGTGCGTCTTTGAACTCTTTCTGAGAGTGATTTTTGTAGATAGAATCCGTTTTCCAAAGTCGCACTATAAATTGATGAATAGACCTTAAGGATGCCAACCTGGCGGTTTTAATGGTATATTTACTTACCAAATCATTCAGGGGGACCTTGTACTTTGCAGACCACTTCCAACCGACACAGCATGTTGGAAAATATGCCATATTTTGTTTGACGTTTTAAACATTTTCAGATATAAAATTTATGATAAAAACGCAATGATGAGTAACATTGCTGGAGCCCTTTTTAAAAACAAATATAGTTCTTTATAGACAGGTGCTAGCCGCTAGAAATATTAATAAAAATTAAATGATTCCGTCAAAGTAAAAAAACTATATTATATCAAAACCTCTAAAAAGCAGTATCTTCAAGCTAATGTGCCAAGGTTTGGAACGTTAACAGTCCCTTCAGTTGCATATTGAAGCAAAGTCATTGTCTCGAGGAAGAGCCGTGAGCGTTTGGTGGAACTCTTTGCTGAAGTGAAAGCAATTCTAATGAACAGCAATAATTTATTGCTGACAGTTTGAAATTTTCACTGGGTCAACATTTTCGGCAATATGAACAAAATGAATCAATCATTGCAAGAAAGAACTGCTACAGAATTAACTAAAAAGTGTGTTTAAATAGTCATATTTTCCAGCAATATGAACAAAACGAATCAAGTCCTATTCTTCATCATCAATCCATCTGTGTCTTGGGCGACCGCTGAACCGTCTGGCCCTAGGTTTCTTTCGGTAGATCACATCGAGTAACGGGAACCCATCGAGTAACGCGATCCCATCGAGTAACGCGATCCCATCGAGTAACAGGATCCCATCGAGTAACGCGATCCCATCGAGTAACGTGATCCTATCGAGTAACAGGATCACATCGAGTAACGCGATCACATCGAGTAACGGGATCACATCGAGTAACGGAATCACATCGAGTAACGCGATCCCATCGAGTAACGCAATCCCATCGAATAACGCGATCCCATCGGGTAACAGGATCCCATCGAGTAACGCGATCCCATCGAGTAATGAGATCCCATCGAGTAACGCGATCCCATTGAGTAACGCAATCCCATCGAGTAAAGCGATCCCATCGAGTAACGCGATCCCATCGAGTAACAGGATCCCATCGAGTAACTCGATCTCATCGAGTAACGGAATCACATACAAAAGGTCCAGGGAAGGAGTGTGTTTTTTTTGTGTTTTTTTTTTAATCGCCTTTACATATTTCGCCATAACTTACCACACCAACACCGTCGACGCAGCATACCGGGGCTGTAGCTCTGTGTTATCACCTTAGATACAACCTTGCAGGTCAGCGCGAGGGCGACTGGATCAACCGAACAAGAGGGCTTCGTGTGTCAACTAAACAATTGCACCAGACAAACAATGTGGAAATGCAAGTGGAAAGAACGTTTTTAATAATAAAGCTGCTTTTATGTCTGGCTCCGGCGGAATATGTCAACCACGGATCATATTTTTACTATAAGATGCCTCCTAAAGAAATGTTACGAATATAACATCGACATACACCAACTATATGTGGATTACAAAACAGCATACGATAGCTTAAACGGGAATTACTTATACATGGTTCTACAAGAACGTGGAGTCCTTAACAAGCTTACTCGACACATACATATGACGATGGCCAACTCCAAAAGTAGAATCAAGGTGCAGAGAGAATCCTCAGGGTAGTTCCCAGTTAATCGGGGCCTCAAGACAAAGTGACTCACTATCATGTATCCTGTTTAACATCACGGTAGAAAATGTTATTAGAAGCATACGTGTGAGCACCAGTGGAACCATAACAAACTACTTCCAGAGAGGTATTACAGAAAAAAGAAAAGCAGGATCCTTATATAACCAACCATTGCAGTACCTGGCATATGCAGACGATATAGCGCTACTGGGCAGTAACCGTAAGGACATAATTAAAGCATTCAGGGAACTCGAAAATGCCTCAGTCAAAGCTGGTCTTGATATAAATGAACCGAAGACAAAATATAGGATAGTGTCAAGATACTCCCATGCTAATGTTAACATCAATATAAACAACCACAAATTTGAGAGAGTGGCCACATTCAAATATCTAAGGGGAACTATAAACGAGCACAATGAGATAATGTCGGCCTTCCAAATTTTCCCTAGTATGGCTTGCGCTAGACTGGGGGAAGTTCGCATCACTTTGCTGGAGGTAGTGTGCACGTGATCTGCCTCTTCGTGGCGTGGAAGACCAGTACGGACATGCTTCCGGAAGCCAAAGATCACACTGTCCCAGACCGGAAGACCCACTGAGCTAGGGGGGGGGCGACGCAAAGCCCTCTTCCACTGGGAGGAAGATATTTTGCTCAAACCAATATTACTCATGAACATGTCAGATTTGTAATTAACGCAGGTTCCACTGGGGGGGCTTGGACACGATCCTTCCCCTCCGACCGCGGCAACCTTAAAAAGCCCTCGATACCCACTGTTGGGAGACTGGGTGGGACCGAGTAATGCTACAGTTGTGGTGCGTGGACTGCATCCTCTCCCCGCGGATGTCCCCATGGGGAAGGCGTCCCCTCTCGCACGTGTGACGCTCGACAGGCGCGTGCGAGGCCAACAAGCGACTGTTCGAGGTCGAAAAGGTGGCACGGGACACCTAAAACATTCCCTGGTCGTGCTCCAGTTGAATGTGTGTGGTATCAGGCAAAAGTCACACGAAGTAACCAAACTACTCCACGAACACGGAGTGGATGTTGGACTGTTCCAAGAAACGATGCTTCATGGGAAGCCGTTTCATATCACTGGTTACTCGCTATACCATTGCAAGTGTGGGCGATGCCAAGGCATAACCACAGCGGTTCGTAATGATCTCACGGCGGAGATCATTGAGTGCAAACGTTACGCAAATACTGACACGTTGTCGGTAAAAGTCACTAAATGTGGGAAAACGTTCGCCGTGACTAACATTTACAATTCTCCAAGCAATGTGATCACGATCCCCACCCACGGGGAGACGATCTTTAAACGGACTATAATTGCAGGAGATTTCAATGCCAAATCCCCCATGTGGGGTTATCCAGAGCGGAACGGCTCAGAACGGAACGGCTCTGGTAAGCACGTGGAAGAGGTCTGTCTCGAAACCAATCTTATCAGGCTTCAGGACGAGAAAAGTGCGCCCACTCTCCTTCACTATGGCCATGGAACGGAGTCCAGGCCTGATCTGACGCTCGTGTCCGCTGATCTCACGGGACATCAGAAACTTAGTGTCCTTGAAGAGATAGGGAGTGACCATCTCCCCTTATTATTAGAGATTGACTTGGGACGGGCCAAAACCAAGTGCGATAAACGCCACTGGCTCTTTCGCAGAGCCAACTGGCAAAATTTCCAAAGTCAGTGCGAGACCAAGCTCGGACTAATTGCAGTCGACGTGGCCGACTCAGACTTAGATGGTGCTTTCGAGAAGTTCAATGGCGCCCTCCTAGAGGTCGCCCGTGTGACGATCCCGAGAACGACCGGGAAGCGACCATACAAGCCCTTTTGGAACAAGGAGCTTGCGAAACTCGTGAAGCGAAGAGCGAAGGCTCGGAAAGAAGCCGCGAGAAAGAAAACACCGGCTGCTCGTGCTGGTTACAATAAACTTACGGCTGAAGTCCGGGCAGCTGTTCAAAAGGCGAAAAAATCGAAGTGGGTAAGTGCGTGTGAAAAACTCAATCTTCTAGACGGTGGGAAGGTGTGGAATCTGCTCGGAAGTCTCTCTGGTGCGGGGAAGGCCAAAAACCCGCAACCATTACTATCGGACAAAGGTGTCGTGGCGAGCGACAAAGAAAGAGCAAATGTGCTCAATGCTCACTTTGCCGCAGTGAACAATGAGTCAAAAGTGTCAAAAGAGACCCAAGAGCATAAGGAAATCCGCCGTCTGAAGAAAAGGGGAGCTCGTATCCAGCGTACTGGACCCCACCCTGAGATTTTCACGGTTCCCTTCACAATGGAAGAATTGCAAAGCGCGCTCAAAAAGTGCTTGCCGGCGAAGGCACCAGGCCCAGACAAAGTTCACAATGAAATGTTGATCCACCTGGGTAAACAGGGGAGAGAACTTCTGCTGGCTCTCATAAACCGAACTTGGACTACAGGTATTTTACCGAAAGGGTGGAATCAGGCCATAGTGGTTCCCGTACCAAAGGAAGGGAAACCAGGCCATTTACCAAGTAGCTTTAGGCCAATATCGCTAACGTCTTGTGTGGGTAAAGTGGCCGAGCGAATGGTAAATGGAAGACTCTACTGGTTCTTGGAGAGTTATAAGCACCTACCACCGACGCAAGGTGGCTTCCGTAAGGGTCGTCAGCCCATGGACCAGGTGATCTGTCTTGTTCAGTCCATGACCAACGAGCTCCAAAAGAAAAATCACTCGTTGGCAATTTTCTTTGACCTCAAGCAAGCATATGACCGCGTGTGGCACGTAGGCCTCATGTACAAGTTCCAGAAATTGGGAATTACTGGTAACATGTCCGAGTGGGTGACGGACTTTCTCAAGGACAGGTATATTGCCACGCAGGTTGGCAATAGTCTATCGAAGCGGCTTGCTCTGGAGGACGGGCTCCCCCAGGGGTCTGCCCTCAGCTGCACCTTGTTCTTGGCCTATGTCTATGACTTGCAAGAGGGCTTAGTGTCCGATAATGCCATGTTCGCTGATGATCTAGTAATTTGGAGCTCTGGACCCAACATAAACCATTTGCAGAACCGGCTGCAAAACGATCTCCATAGCATCGAAGACTATGCGAGACGGTGGAAAATGGTTGTGAACACTGAGAAGACGGTTTACTCTAAGTTCACCAATGGAAGGAAGGTGCTTAAGGCCGATGTTAAACTCTCCATAAATGGGAAAGATTTGGTATGGGACAGGAGTCCAGTCTACCTTGGGATTAAGTTGGATCAGAAACTCCGACTTCATCACCACGTACACGAACTGTGCGCCAAGGCTTCACAAAAACTGGGCTTGGTGAAAAAGCTTGCTTGTACTAGATGGGGAGCAGATGCAAGTCTGTTGAGGTCGCTCTACCTTAGCAGTGTGAGAGGAACAATGGACTACAGTATGCCCGTCCTAGCCTTCGCGAGCCGCACGGCTCTAGAGGAACTGGACCGCATCCAAAACCGTGCTCTAAGGTTTGTATGCGGGGCAATACGGACCACGCCCACGGCGGCGGTGGAGATCATTTCCAATGTCGAACCGCTCGAGGTCAGGCGGGAGAAGGCAGTCCTTGCGACGGTAGAGCGTTACCGCCGCATGGACAGAAAAGATCCCTGTTTCAAACTGCAAGACGAATGGGAGAAAAAGTCCAGATTGAAGCGACCATCCTTCATGGACATGGTGCACAGTCTTGAAGAAGACGTTATTCTGCCCAGAAACAGGGAAAAAGTGAAAGTGATCCCCGCGCGGGGACCACACAAGAGCCTTCCCCTACCGGACATTCGACTGGAAATGGTTAACACCAAAGCCAGCGAAAGCAGTCCTCAATTAGACCCATCAGAGGCTGCACGACGCACGATTGAAGCCTACCCGAATAGCTTGGTTAAAGTCTTTACAGACGGCTCATGTTTCACGGAGGAAATGCGTAGCGGCTACGGTGTCCTCATCCAGTATCCCGCAGAGATAGCCCCACCCGAGGAGCTATCAGGCCCATGCGGTAGGAATGCAACGAGCCTCGATGCGGAAATTGAGGCGATACTGGTAGCTCTCAAGAGGTTGAACCAACGGCTAGCTAAACGAAAGTCCTTCCCGGACGTTGTGGTCTTCACCGACTCTCGTTCTGCTCTCGAACTCATGGGGGAGAGATCGGTGGGCTCGACAAAGATCACTGCCATTCTGGAGACAGTAGGCTCCATCCATGCACATGGCCCTAAGGTAGTCTTCCAGCTTATCACTTCGCGCTTAGAGGCGTCGCTTCCTGACAGGGCCGATTTCTTAGCCCAAGAAGGCGCAGCCCTACCTCAACCAGACAAACCCATGACCCAGCTCGGAGTCACTGCCTGGTTGAAAGACCATTTCAGGAGAAAATGGCTTGATAAGTGGGACACGGCCACTACTGGACGACAGTTTTACCTGGAATTTCAGCGGCCGAGTAAAAGCGACCCATGGTGGAAACTTAGTCGTGGAGAACAAAGCCTTATCACACAGATGAGAACTGGGCACTGCGCTACGCGCAGTTATCTCCACCGACTCGACAACAGAAGGGAACTTTTGTGCCGATTATGCGGACTTGAAGAGGATACAGTAGCCCACTTGGTTGTCACGTGTCCGAATTGTGGGACGGGGGCCGACGGTAGGAATCCGGAAGCTTGCTTTAATGATCTCCTTTACGGAAGCGCCCAGCAGATGAGGCGCGCCGTAGAAATCATGTCCAGGGTCCTAAGAGATTGAATCTCGACCCTTTTGAGTATTGATCTTTATTAGATAATGTCGGGGGTGAAAGAAAGGATAACAGCAGGCAACCATTCCAATTCAAACTACAAAAGCTACTGGGAAACAAAAACCTCTCAAGAGAACAAAGAAGACAATATACACCACCATCATAAGACCTGTAGTAACGTACGCTAGTGACACTTGGACCCTTACCAGAAAAGCAGAGAACCTGCTTAACACATGGGATGGGAAAATCCTTCGAAAAATATACGGACCAGTGATAGAAAATGATAAGTGGAGAATACGCACAAAGCAAGAACTTTATCATTTATACAAAGAACCACCCATAGTCACAATGATAAAAAAAAAGGCAGACTACGCTGGGCAGGACATCTTGGAAGGATGCCGGAATGTAGAGCATCAAAAGTTATATACAGGCAAAAGCCTAGGGGCAGACGACTCACCGGTCGCCCAAGGCTGAGATGGATCGACGATGTGGAGATGGATATAGACCAGTTGGGGGTTCACGCATGGAGGCGGAAAGCCATTGATCGATCTGAATGGAAGGATGTTGCGGGGCAGGCCAGGGCTTTACGTGGGCTGTAGCGCCACAGATGATGATGATGATTATTTGTCTTCCTGGATCCACTGACACTGCGTCCAGAAATTCTTGGGTGTGCGGGCACCCCGGGTACAAGATCCCTTTTACTAAGACGTCTTGATTTGTTGATTCTGCCCGTCATTCACCACAATGCCGTGGGAGCAAGCCCAACAATTACTGACTTTTACGGTTGCGTTTTCGGTGGCTGAAAATTCTCGAAACCACCAGTTTCAGAGACGCTGGTCCAAACGCTGAACCACACGCTGTTCCACGCGTTAATCCACACGTTGGTACACACGCTGGTCCACACGCTGGTTCGCACGCTGTACCCACACTGGCCCAGACAGCCCCATTGATTTATTTGAAGTGAAATAAAAGTCTAAGCTTCATTTCAAATTGTGTAATGTTATAAATTAAAATGCATGTCTCTATTGTTACAGGTCGGCAGCATTGTAAGAAAAGAGGGGAGAGCGGCACTGGGAGAATACATTTGGTATCGAGTTGAATGGTGGGGGTGGGGAGGTAGAGAACATGACTTTCTTTGTAAGAAGTTTGACATTTTTAAAAAAACGCCAGCAAGAGGAAGACACAAATAAATTTTCACCTCCTTTTCAGGGCTAGCAAGGTAAAAATGGCTTTTAAATTTTAAGACAAACTTTAAGGACAATAAATATCCAATACCCTCGATAATAACATTGTGAGATTTACGTCCTGGCCTGATACCTGTTCCGATTCGAGTCCAAGGCGAGAGAAGGAAAGAGGTGAAACCTAGCGTTCACGATCATGCGTCCATCCAAGATATAACGTGGTCGAAAACACTGTGCTATCCCAGCACCAAGTCACAAAGCATGCACTGCTTGTAGACGATCTACTCAAGCACACCATCTGACAAGACATTTTCATTTCAAAATGAGAGACTTTTGTAGACGCCAGTCTAGAGCTTTTAAACTGTTTGCATAGACCCGCGGTAAGGGTAGTCGTCTTAATTCAATTTATAAAGACTCATCTGCAGGGATTAGCATCTGGATTCAAAGCACTCTGAAAATTGACTTTAATCTGGGTTTTAACATTAGAGACACAAATCATTTTTTATTACATAAACAAAAATAAACAGTAACGAAAGTCCCACATTTTGACATGCGAACGTGGGTTTGACAACGGTGCATAGCTCCAGTCATCAAGTGGGTTTGACAACAGTGCATAGCTCCAGTCATCAAGTGGGTTTAACAACAGTGCATAGCTCCAGTCATCAAGTGGATTTGACAACAGTGCATAGCTCCAGTCATCAAGTGGGTTTGACAACAGTGCATAGCTCCAGTCATCAAGTGGGTTTGACAACAGTGCATAGCTCCAGTCATCAAGTGGGTTTGACAACAGTACATAGCTCCAGTCATCAAGTGGGTTTGTCAACAGTGCATAGCTAAAGTCATCAAGTGGGTTTGACAATACTGCATAGCTACAGTCATCAAGAGGGTTTGACAACACTGCTTAGCTCCAGTCATCAAGTGGGTTTAACAACACTGCACAGCTACAGTCATCACGTGGGTTTGACAACACTGCATAGCTACAGTCATCAAGTGGTTTTGACAACACTGCATAGCTACAGTCATCAAGTGGGTTTGACAACAATGCATAGCTACAGTCATCAAGTGGGTTTGACAACACTGCATAGCTACAGTCATCAAGTGGGTTTGACAACACTGCATAGCTCCAGTCATCAAGTGGGTTTGACAACACTGCATGGCTCCAGTCATCACGTGGGTTTAACAACACTGCATAGCTACAGTCATCAAGTGAGTTTGACAACACTGCATAGCTACAGTCATCAAGTGGGTTTGACAACACTGCATAGCTTCAGTCATCAAGTGGGTTTGACAACACTGCATAGCTCCAGTCATCACGTGGGTTGGAAAAAACTGCATAGCTACAGTCATCAAGTGGGTTTGACAACAGTGCATAGCTCCAGTCACCACATGGTTTTGACAACACTGCATGGCTCCAGTCACCACATGGTTGTGACAACACTGCATAGCTCCAGTCATCACGTGGTTTTGACAAAAGTGCATAGCTCCAGTCACTACGTGGATTTGACAACACTGCATGGCTCCAGTCACCATATGGTTGTGACAACAGTGCATAGCTACAGTCATCACGTGGGTTTGAAAACAGTGCATAGCTCCAGTCACCACATGGTTTTGACAACACTGCATGGCTCCAGTCACCACATGGTTGTGACAACACTGCATAGCTACAGTCATCACGTGGGTTTGACAACAGTGCATAGCTCCAGTCACCCTATGGTTTTGACAACACTGCATGGCTCCAGTCACCACATGGTTGTGACAACACTGCATAGCTCCAGTCGCCACGTGGGTTTGACAACAGTGCATAGCTCCAGTAACCACGTGGATTTGACAACACTGCATAGCTCCAGTCGCCACGTGGGTTTTACAACAGTGCATAGCGCCAGTCACCATGTGGGTTTGACAGTACTGCATAGCTCCAGTCATCACGTGGGTTTGACAACAGGGCATAGATCGAATCACCACATTTTTGTAGTTTGTAAAATTGTCTCTCGACGGAAAAAAGGGTGGGGTGGGGTGGGGGGGATCATATTTGACTTTTGAGTTTGAAAAAACATAAATGGAAATTAGAATAATTTTTTTTTTAAAATTGCTATTGAATCGTTATTGAATTACTAGAGTGACGTTTCTTGCAATGTCAAACGACCGCATTACGCCCGTTAGCACGATCTGGCCCGTTGCCCAAACACGCCAAGCTTTGTCCAGCAGCAGGCGTCTACAACACGTTTCTTAAGCCCCGTAATCTTGACTAGAGTGACATTCATTAGGATATAGCTTGACGGCAATGGAGCCTTCAAGGATAACACAATGGTAGATTTGGCCAAGATTTTATGTGCCAAACAAGTTAGGGCCTTGCTTCGTTTATCAAATCGAAAGTGAACCTTTTAACAAAAAGGTAGATTTGGCCAAAATTTTATGTGCCAAACAAGTTAGGGCCTTGCTTCTGTTATCAAATCGAAAGTGAACCTTTTTTGCCCCCCCCCCCACACCTTTTTTAAAAAAAAAAGTCTGCTCCACAACCCTATTTTAAAATTCTGATGGTCTGAGCATGCGCGGATCGGGTTGTTTCGTGTCTTCTATTGTGACCTTCACCTTATTGCCCCCCCCCAACCCCCAATCCTTCCCGGATCCTTAAATTAAAGAATGCAAAGCTGTATGTAAGCTGTTAGTCTCTCAAAAGCTTCTGTGTCTAGCAAGGTGTAGGTTTAATCTTTAAAAAATACGACACTTATATCTTAAATAATTTGCATTGCTTTTTCTTGCGTGTGTGTATACAGCCCGAATATGTTTTAAAACACAGAGAATCGTATTTCACTGATGCATTAAGTGAAGTTGTAGCAGTAGGCGTCTGAGTGATTACATGTTCAGAGACGTATGAGATCAGGGATCTTTAAATCTAAATGCCATATCGATGCTAACCAACGTGACAACCGGATGATGATTTTAACCACAGATACCGTCGAACGAGTTTGAGCCAAGCAAAGTCGCGTGACGTCAGATTCTAAACTAGACTTAGATTGAAATCGGTAATATTTACAGACTTTTCCCTCTACATTTGGTACCATTTCCTACCTCAGCGATGACCATCATTGCTCTTCTTATCATGTGTTGTTGGCCAATGATGATCAAAGCTTCATGTATTGCGTGCGGTGACTGGCTTGATAGTAAGTAGCCTACATTTTGACAACACTTAAACAAAACGATAAGCTTATTCATTTCTCTTTCGTTTGAAAAGTATGGATGCTAGTAACGAGTGCACAATTATTGTTACCAAAATTGACATTTAAACAAAAAATTGATTCGAATGTAAACTTTGTTACATATTTTTTAAAGGTACTTATACGTAATCTAAATTTAATTATCGTAATCCCCCCCCCCCTCTTGAATAGACATGTCTGGTAATTCTTGAAACGCGCCCGCCTTAAATACTTTTAAATGACGTTTTCATTGCAACCCTATCGAAAGACTTTTAATTTACTTAATCTAGGAGTGTCAAATCATTTAAATTGAAAAAATTATTTTTCTTAACTTCATTTTAAATAGTAATCTGAACAACAATTCAAATTATTAAACGAATACCACATCAGATATTTTGGTGGGTTTTTGTTGTTGGTTGTTTTTTGTTGTGTTTTTTTTTTTTTTTTTTTTTTTTTTAACTTTTTTTCGCGACACACTTAAATTTGCTTTTTTTTTTGCGAACACGATTTCAGTTTTGTAAAATATAAAAAAAAAAATTTAAAAAAATTGTTTTTCTGCGCTTGCAGTGCTCGAAGTTGCCATCCCCTGTGATAACGTGATCAGTCTTCGCCAAATCCGTGGGTAGGACGGACTCGAGATATTTGGGGACGGAAGGCGAGGTAAACGTGTCACCGACTTGCTTGTTTTTTGTTGTGTTTTTTTTTTTTTTTTTTTTTTGTTAGACTACATTTCGCGACACACTGAAGATAGCTATTTGTTTCGCGAACACGATTGCAGTTTTGTAAAATATAAAAACAGAAATTTAAAAAAATTGTTCTGATGTATCAATATAATCCAAACTGTAAAAATGGCTGGTATATAGATGAGATAAGATTATTTTATGGATACAAACAAATGGAAAAGTGTTTTGATTGCATTGTACATTTTCAGCACGTAAATAAAAACAATTTGAAAACAATAGCATTACGCAATACCAACATTAACCAGAAATAAATGTACTCCTGCGACAAAAGCAGCTGAAAAAGCTATTTTACAGTCATTTGATGTCCAGAAACCCCCGGGGCTCCAGTCCGAAAGTCGGGTAGGGAATTCCTATTATGTCATGTCAATCAAAAGGCGCTGCCATTTACCCCCTGGTGTGACCTGGGGCATAATAACCTAACGTAGGGGACATGCACGTGAGAGGCATAGGTCTTTCACGGTATATGTGTTAGAGAGAGCACAGCTGCATGGTAACTACCCAGCGGCCCAGCTGCATGGTAACTTCCCATTGGCTTAGCTGCATGGTAACTACACATTGGCACAACTGCATGGCAACTACCCAGTGGCACAGCTGCATGGTAACTACTCAGTGGGGCAGCTGCATGGTAATTATCCAGTGGCACAGCTTCATGGTAACTACTCAGTGGGGCAGCTGCATGGTAATTATCCAGTGGCACAGCTGCATGGTAATTATCCAGTGGCACAGCTGCATGGTAATTATCCAGTGGCACAGCTGCATGGTAATTATCCAGTGGCACAGCTGCATGGTAATTATCCAGTGGCACAGCTGCATGGTAATTATCCAGTGACATGTTTGCCCCCCCCCCAACTATTTGAGCAAGGGGCCAGTGCCCCCTTCGTCCCCCTTCTCACAGCCCAAGTGTGATGTGTTTTAGGGGGCGCCCCCCCCCCGAGCCTCCAATGCTGTCCAAAGACGGCCCTGGGTACATGGTTGACTTGGTAAAAGAATCGCAGTGATAGTTTTTGGTTTTACCATTGACTAGCTTGTTAAGAATAAAATAGGTAACAAGGCAGTCAAGAAAACGTTGTAAAAATAAATTTAGTTTTTTGTTGTTGTTTTTTTAAATGATTCATAGACAGGAGCGATGACGCACCCCGTTGTAAGGCAAATCTTCAACAATTTTTGACTTGAGCATATTCGCCTGAATGATCTTTCACATGTTCATTCATTTCCAGTCCGTTTCAAAGAAGAATCATCTTAATCTACTATATAAAGCTCAATGTGAATGTGTGTTTTTTTGGAGTTTTTATATTAATATCTCAAAACACAATTATGTTACTGATTTCAATTTAAGTATAGATTTTAATTATTCAAAAAAAAATAACCAATTTTCATTATACGGAATTACGTTTAGTGGCTACAACCCCTTTACAAAAAGTCTCATTGATGAAATTATTGCAGATTACTAGTTTTATGGTGCGATCATTTATTCAAATTGTATTTCCATGGTATTATTTTACAACGCATTGATACTTATTTCTTTTCAGCCTCGTTTGATATCCTTTATTGGGATGAACAGAACAGAGCTACCTGTGTATGCGCAGCCGAACACAAAGATCATGTAGAGATCCTATACAAACCATCATTTGAAAGCAGGGTCATCGAGGTTCTTGCGATTGCAAAAGAGTCATCAAACTGTCAATTCTCCCCGAAAAATCGTTCTGAAGATGACCCCCTTTATGCAGAGTGCTGGCGGAACACAACTGGTAGTGTTATCATCATGGTCGAGCGGAGAGGCCCTACGGCTGTGGTGATCTGCGACAATTTCAGCAAGGACTTTTTTTATGAAATCACACTCGTAACAGGTAAGAATATATTTTTTATTTTTTTTTTCCGCATTGACATTTGGTACGCTTGCACTGGCTTAGTAAGACAGAAACACGGAGTAGTTTATTCGTTGGCATGGACGCAATATTTTTTTTAATTTCAAGATTAATAGACAACCACAATGGATGGAATGAAACCCAACATCATACAAAAAAAATATATAAGGACCAAATTTTAATGGAGTTACTTTTTTTTGTTCGAATGTCATTTAGCGCAGTTATCGCAATTTTATTTCGTAATGACAGTGTCATCCTATTTCCTGTACCTTCCCGCACTCTATTTGGGGGGGGGGGGGGGGTTGGTGTTTGGAATGGGGCAGACAATTTCAAAGAATGGCGTCTCAAAGGGCAGCAAGCCTATGTGTCAAGTTTCAGCTCGACATGCTGACGGCAATTGGGTCAATTACCCGTCTGAACATTTCGTCACTGAGCCAGAAGGAAACTCACGAACAAAAGCGAAGTTAATATAAAATGTCACTCTGAATGGGATTTTTAGGATTGAGGCTATGGGAGAAGAAGCTTATGTTCCACACCAAAGAGGTGTAAAGTTATTCGAAATTTTTTTCTACTCATACGGAGACATAAAATGACTCTTACTCTATTTAGTGGTAATGTGGAATGTTGCCCTAACACTTTGTCTAATGCCGCTTGATATAAACTGCATCTGAAAACACGACTTGTCATAGGCACGTCATCGTCTCGATTGGTTGGGGAAATCCAACATTGGGAAGTGATAGTTATGACGATATGGGACGTGGCATTGGTGCCCAAACCTCCAAGGATAGAGTGGAGCACTGTCACATATCTTCTTAAATAACGTAGAAAAAATTAATGTAGTGTTATACTTTTGGTGAGAGCGCCTTTTATAATGTAATCCAGTAATAGGAGCTAAAGAAGGGATAGTTTTCCTTGAAGAAAATAAAAATCCTGTTTGTTTGTCTCCCCTGACAAAGTTCTGTTTAACGCAGCCCACGTGTGTCTCTGTGATAAGTTATCCTAGACCGATGCAAGTTCCTGTAATGTGTACTCATTTTCATAAGCCATCTTAGACCGACACAGGCTTAACTATTGTGTAAACAAATTGATATGTTATCACAGACCGATGCTGACTCATCTGTTGTGTACACCATTTGATATGTCAAGATAGACCGATACTGACTCATCACTTGTGTACACACTTTTAATTACGCTGCTCTGACAGTTACAGACTCATCAATTTGGGCACACATTTTTGTCTCTGTTATCCAGACAGGTGTCGACTGATGTTCTGACAGGAACCCACTAATTCTGACAAAAACCCGATTATTCTAACAGATACCCACTAATTCTGACAAATACCCGATTATTCTAACAGATACCCACTAATTCTGACAAATACCCGATCATTCTGACAGATACCCACCGATTCTAACAGATACCAACTAATTCTGACAGATACCCACTAATTCTGGCAGACACCCACCTATTCTAACAAATACCCACCTATATTCTAACAGATACCCACTAATTCTGACAGATAACCACTAATTCTGGCAGATACCCACCTATTCTAACAGAACCCACCTATTCTGACAGATACCCACCGATTGTAACAGATACCCACTAATTCTGACAGATACCCACTAATTCTAACAGATACCCACTAATTTTGACAGACACCCACCTATTCTAACAGATACCCACTAATTTTGACAGATACCCACTAATTCTAACAGATACCCACTAATTCTGACAGATACCCACCTATTCTAACAGATTCTGAAACTAATTCTGAAATGTAACTGCCAGTGGCGTAGCTAGGCTGGTGTCACCCGGTGCAGTTAACTCATGGTAACAGCCCGGTGCGGTCCACACCCCAGCAGCCCCCTCTCCCTAGCTACGCCACTGGTACCGAAAAATCCTGAAAGGTACCGACTAATTAAGACTAATTCTAACAGGTAACGTCGTTCTATATGTACAAGGCTTGTCTCTTCTAGACAACCGTGAAAGTTTATTTGATTTATCCAAGTTTTTTTGTTGTTTTTTTTTAATTTTAAGACAAGGATCAAGACGTCCCCACACCAGCCACCACACTGCCCCCCACAACACTGCCCCCCACAACACTGCCCCCTACAACACTGCCCCCTACAACACTGCCCCCTACAACACTGCCCCCTACAACACTGCCCCCCACAACACTGCCCCCTGCAACACTGCCCCCTACAACACTGCCCCCTACAACACTGCCCCCCACAACACTGACCCCTACAACACTGACCCCAACAACACTGACCCCTACAACACTGACCCCTACAACACTGCCCACTGATGATGAGCAGGCGGCGTTGCTGAAAACCTATCAGACCGCTACTTTTTGCCTAGCCGCCGTCATTGGGGTCTTCTTCATCGGTGCATGTTTAAAGGCTGGACAACTAATCAAGAAACACGGTTTGTCAAATTTTAGTTATGTTTTTAATCTGTTTAATGTGGGGCAGGGGGGGGGGGGTCGTGGGCACATATTTTATGAAGTTGAATGAGTTTGAAATGAGTAGTGACTTAAAGCAAATAATATAATGAAGGAAGGAAAGTCACAAACGATCATTGTGTCCAGGGGAGACTCATACTCAGGCAGGTCACATTAGATAGGGCCACGAAAAAGGACGTCAAGTGGTAAGAATATCCTCGAGTGGGAGGAAGTTGAACTTTTGTGAAGGAAGATTGGGAGGAAGTTGAACTTTTGTGAATGAAGATCGGTAGGAAGTTGAACTTTTGTGAAAGAAGGTTGGGAGGAAGTTGAGCTTTTATGAAGGACGATTTGGAGGAAGTTGAACTGTTGTTAATAAAGATTGGGAGGAAGTTGAACTTTTGTGAAGGTAGATTGGGAGGAAGTTGAACTTTTATGAAGGACGATTTGGAGGAAGTTGAACTTTTGTGAATGAAGATTGGTAGGAAGTTGAACTTTTGTAAAGGTAGATTGGGAGGAAGTTGAACTTTGTGAAGGAAGATTGGGAGGAAGTTGAACTTTTGTGAAGGAAGATCAGGAGGAAGTTGAACTTTTGTGAAGGTAGATTGGGAGGAAGTTGAACTTTTTTGAATGAAGATTGGTAGGAAGTTGAACTTTTGTGAAGGTAGATTGGAAGGATGTTGAACATTGTAAAGGTAGATTTGGAGGATGTTGAACTTTTGTGAAGGTAGATTGGAAGGAAGTTGAACTTTTGTGAAGGAAGATTGGGAGGAAGTTGAACTTTTGTGAAGGTAGATTGGGAGGAAGTTGAACTTTTGTGAAGGTAGATTGGGAGGAAGTTGAACTTTTGTGAAGGTAGATTGAGGGGAAGTTGAACTTTTGTGAAGGAAGATTTGGAGGAAGTTGAACTTTTGCTGTAATGTAATGAATGACAGTGTATGTGAGCAAAGTCACATTGTTTGCCAGAGTCAAGCTATGAAGAGTTTTGTCTTAAAAATTGAAAGGCCAACGTCCACAGTTTGATCATGACGGGTCCGCTGTAATGACAATAGCTATGTACTCCATATTCGAATAAGCCGGACATGAATAAAAACTTTAAACTAGACAATACAATTGGATAATGTATAAGTGCTTTGCACAATCTAAATCATGATGCCTTTTTAAGTTCATGCTACAATATGCCACTCGTTTGCTATTGCTAGGTCATGATACTCTACTCAATATTTATTGTTAGATCATATCATGATACTCTCCTCAATTTCTATTGTTAGCTCATATCATGATACTCGACTCAGTTTCTATCTTTTGGTCATATCGTGATACTCTACTCAATTTCTATTGTTTGGTCATATCATGATAGTCTCTTAACTTTCTTTTGTTAGGTCATGTCATGATCCCTTACTCAATTTCTATTGCTAGGTTATATCATGATACTCTCCTCAATGTCTAAGCATCCAAACCTCTTATGAAGAAATATGAAACAAGAACCCCAAGGTCACGCCGGTCCAGACCAAGAGAAACACAACGAACGAGACCAAATCAATGTGTCCACCAATCAGCCGGTACTTGTTAGTTCGCCGTTGATCTTGAGGCGATGAGCCACACTGCGCTCCTTCGAGGAGCCCTCTCTGTGAGGAATGGCTCTTCGCAGTCTTCCAAATCCCACGCTGGTCACCCTCCTCCCGGTCACCGTCGTCGTGCTCTGACGGCTCGCCAGCTGAGGACTCCTCGTTGGTGTTCTGGGCTAAAGGCTGGAGCTGACCGCGTTGATTAGATAAATCACAGCTTAAACGCGTGACCGACGAAGCGGTGGACAACACACTCAGTTTCCTGTGTCCCAGTTTATTTCCCCCAGCGTCGGTACGTTTTGGACGTTCATCGTCATTGAAGAGGGCGTCCTGAGTCTCGTCTCGTTGTGTTCGCTTGAAACCATCATTTTTGGATTTTTCTGTAGGTGATGTGGCGAGTCGTAAATTTGAGACTTTCCTATAAAGCCTTTTAAACGTATTTTTGGCTTTCTGGTGAATTGATTCTTTCTGTAATTATGTAAGAAAATCTATTTAAATGCGAAATGTATACCATATATATATATATGTTTTAAACTGGGCTGTGGATATATTTACTTAGCTTCTGTCATACATATTACAGCACAAGTTCCACTCGGATCGTTATGGCAATAAGCGACCCTCACAGACGACTAATCTATTGTAAACGGTTTTCCCCGTAGAGCTAAAATTGCAAACTATAACAATAATTGTAATGAATGGTCTCCCTTTCTATAGCGAAGTTATAAAATAAATGGAGTGTTAAATAGAGAGTGTTACGTTCTTAAACATAAGGTTACTCAGTTAATTTGGCTGGGATGCTTATTGTGGGCGAGGAAATATTTTCTTATGCGATGTAGGCTAAATACTTTCTTATGCAATGTAAATACTTTCTTATGTGATGTAAATACTTTCTTATGTGATGTAAATACTTTCTTATGCAATGGCTTCATTTGAATTACAATATTTTTTTTTAAACTAGGAAATTATAATCTCGTAATGAAACCATCGCTACATCGTGGTTTACCTCTTTCAGGTGGTGCAAGAATACGATGACGATGCTGTCCACGACGGTCAGCACAGAGATTCCCAGCAAGATGAAGATGTAGATAGTGACCTTGGGCATCTCGTGGGATGACCTCGGCAGCATATCACTCATCATGCTCATGAAGACTGTGAGAGCGAGTAGGACTGTTATACCTGGGAAACGAGTGAAACTTTGAGGAAAAAAAAATAAAACATTCGACAGAGAGAGATAGAGAGAGAGAGAGATAGAGAGAGAGAGAGATAGAGAGAGAGAGAGAGAGAGAGAGAGAGAGAGAGTGTGTGAAACTTATGGATCTTATTTTAGCAACGCGACTTCAGTATTATTGAAATGTAGAAAGGATAGTGTTCTTGAGCTAATTCTTATTGTGAGAGCGAGTAGGACTGTTATACCTGGGAAAAAAGTGAAAAATTGAGGAAAAAAAAATAAAACATACGACAGAGAGAGAGAGAGAGAGAGAGAGATAGAGAGAGAGAGAGATAGAGAGAGAGAGAGAGAGAGAGAGAGAGAGAGAGAGAGTCTGTGAAACTTATGGATCTTATTTTAGCAACGCGACTTCAGTATTATTGAAATGTAGCAAGGATATTGTTCTTCAGCTAATTCTTATTATTATTCTGTTCTTGCTGGTGTTTGTTCACCGGTGAAGGCTTCTTGACGACACGTTCGTTGCTTTGTTGCATTCCTATTATCAGGGATCTCCTGCACCTTGTTTCTATCATTTCCATCTTAAAATGTACGCCTCGCGTTGGCATAGCATAATTATAAAAATGTCCGTGAAAGTTGTCCTGCGATTCATCAAATTGCATGTGATCTCATTGGTTAATGTTTAATGCCAGTAGCGCATTGCAAGACCAGCCCTCAGCCCTATTTGTCTATTCATTTCAACGCTTTGTGATTAAAAATGTTCCATTGCGGGTTTTTTTTTTTTTTTTTTTTTTAAATTAACTAATTGTATAGGTGAATAAGTTAGTAATTTTAAAACAACTCACCGTACGAGATTTTCTCGCCAGGTTTAACGGGAATAAAGAAGACTAGGAGGTTGAGGAAAGACAAAAAGATAACGGGAAATAGTATGTTGATTAGTACGTGAAATGGCCGTCTCTTGAGCGTAAACGTCAACTGAAATAGACAAATAAAGCAGTTCAGGTTTCAAATTAATGCCCTTTTCCCCCCCTCTATAAAATACTGCTTTTAATGGAGAACTTATAGTTAATCATATTGCTTTAATATTTTTGTTTTTAATGGTACAAGAATTTAGTAACTTTAAGACGTATCGCTAATTTTAAATATTGTTTTTAACGGTCATTTACGCTGGTAACCTAGAACGGGGATTCTCACCCTGGTTCCGCTGGCACTTTTAAATACCAGTCTTTGGCTACAGGAGTCCTCACAAAGGAAACAAATGCTAATAATGTTTTCTATTGCCCTCACGCTACAACTCCGTAATTAAGTGGGTGGCCTCGTCGTATTTTTTGCTGTGTTGGGTGGGAAACTTTAAAAACCGACCTGCACGGAGGAGAAACTCATGGATTCTGTGGTTACATTCAGAGCCTCAATTCGTCTGTGCTGGAGGTCCCATTCCTCGTGTGTGGTTGAGAACCCGATTCCGAGGTCAGAAGGGGAGGTAACAAACTGCAGCTCTTCTTTGGTCAGCGACATAGCGACGATCTGATGCAGACAACATTTGGGCATTTAAGAAGATGTGTGACTATATATATATATATATAAATATGTAGAGACGTCTCATTGCTGTTCCTAAGCACAGTGTCAACATTTAATTCTAGCATTTGACTATATGAACAACTTTGTTTTTGGAAACAATTGTTCTGATTTTGTTTTCTTCTATTCCCAGCATAAGCTCCATGAGCTCTTTGTTCGTAATGAAGATACACGAGGGTATACTGGAAAAATGTGTTTAAAACATTCTCTCTTGAAACCAATTAAAAATGTTAACCTGTATTTCACATAGTACTTATCAGTGTGTTTAATTTATGTGAGCAAATGAAACTGACAATTAACTTTGCCTAAAATACATTTAAAGTCTTAAAAATTGAATTTATGGGCGTCGTTTTAATTTTTTTTTTGGTTTAAATATGACCATATGTATTATACAGGGCTTGGTGGATTACATCTGATGGTGTTGAGACTTCTAGTAGCACCTAGTCCTTGAGATTAAGTTTAAATTAGGATTTCTTAACATAAAGATGAACATCAACCCGACAGCTTTATTTTTACATTAAATGTGGATGTGCGTCAATTCTTAGACATGTTACAGCCAAAATCCATATCCCTGTTGCGCTAAAGCCCACGTCGGGGTTTGACCTTTCTCACCACATCCTTCCACTTAGACCTAACATATACAATGTGGAACTCGAGAAAGTATCACGAAACATATTGCCTGGACAAAATGTAGTGTTCGTTCTGCCCAGATGACCTACCTGTATGACGCAGGTCTGCTCGTCAAACGGGTAATTCTTCATGTGCAGCTCACATGCTGAAGGGAACAAGCTCCCAGGGACCCATATGGTTTTACCATTGTGGAACATGAAAACAGGACTACACAAAGAATAAGTAGAATTAGTTTTATCAAGTGCACAAGTATTTCATACCAGTATCATATCGAACTACCCGAGACATATAACGCTGGTAATCTTTATACAATATTTAATAATTTAAATAAATAACAGTTTATTTTGTAATAAATACAATGAAAGTTATCACGGATAACATATATTAGCATTTCTGGTACAACTCTATGGACTCCACATTACGATCGTAATACAGGTGAAATTTTACGGGTAAATTAGGCAGTAAATCTTGTTTAATGCATAGATTAATGGCAACAAAAATCTGCCAAAGATTTTGATTCGGTTTCTCCAATTTCGCTGGACTTGCGATTACCCAAGTCTAAAAATGACTTCGATTATTTTAATTGCTTTACATTTTTTAGGTAGCACTTCTGAAAAAATTAAATTTCAAGACTTACTTTTAACAAATAAAAACTATTAAAACAAAAATTAAAACTATTTTTAAAAAAAAATATAATAAAAAATATGGCTGCGGCTATTCGGCCTTGGGTCCGAGAAGTTAGAGTTTGAGTTTATTAAACAATATTTAAAAAATTATTGTTGGGTTTGTAAAACAAAATTTGGTATCAAATGAAAGATAATTGAATGACTATATGTTTGTAAACTTTATTCTTCAGTTAAACTAAAATAAACTACCACAAATGACATCTGAATAGCATTGAGTCTTAAGGGACCCGGGTCCGAATAACGGCGATGCGTTTCCAGTTCCAATTTGACTCAATGCTATTCAGATGTCATTTGTGGTAGTTTATTTTAGTTTAACTGAAGAATAAAGTTTACAAACATATAGTCCATTCAATTATCTTTCATTTGATACCAAATTTTGTCTTAAAACCGAACAATAATTTTTTTTTTTTTTTAAATTTTAATCCCAACCTCTAACTTCTCACACCCGGGTCCGAATAGCCACTTCCAAAAATATTAAAAGATTATTGATCTTTTTTTTTTTAATTTAATATTAAGTTTTGAAAATATTAAACAATATTTTAAAATAATAAAAACTATTTTTATATATTTAAAACAATATTTAAAAAAAAAACTAAAAATAATAGCCACTTCCAAAAATATTAAAAGATTATTGATCTTTTTTTTTTTTAATTTAATATTAAGTTTTGAAAATATTAAACAATATTTTAAAATAATAAAAACTATTTTTATATATTTAAAACAATATTTAAAAAAAAAACTAAAAATATTTTTTTTTTACATTTTAAATAACGAATTTAAAAATATTTTTAAAATATAAAAAAATATTTATACGGAAAAAAATAGACCTAGACCTGGCAACACCGTGGATGCCTAAGGGATGCTGCAAAAGCTCCACCCCCAGTTTATAACTGGATTAAAACTCACGATTTATGGTCAGCGAAGAGGTCCCTCTCACCGAGGGTGTTCATCAAAATGACCCTTGGCCTCCAGATCTTCTCTGGCAAGGGATGTATCACCGTCTGACCGTTATAGTTGGCTGGGTCCCAGACAATACGCTGATACACAAAATATGGACGTTGTCATTGAAATTTTGTTTCTCGTGGAATAACAAGTTTTCAAATAATGTTTGAATAGTAACACATTTTTTTTTTAAACGGATAAAATATTTTTAAAATGCATACATTAAATGGATGATACATTAATTACATCTAAACAAATTACACTGGGACCTGGAAACTAAAAATAATCTGTTCCGTAACCAATTTCGCGCTTCATTGGGTTCGAGTTCCAAGACAATTTTTCCCCTTTAAAAGAGTAAAAACTGGATTAATCCGATACTGGGTCCGAAAAACTCTACGTTTCTTCGTCCACCAATTACTAACACCAAGTCAGTGTCTTAATCCCAGGTTGGTGTCACAACATCAAGTCAGTGACGTAACCCTAGGTCAGTGTCGTAAACCCAGGTGAGTGTCGTAACATCAGGCCAGTGTTGTAACATCTGGTCAGTGTCGTAACATTAGGTCAGTGTTGTAACGTCAGGTCAGCTTCATAAAATCTGGTCAGTGTCATAACATCTGGTCAGTGTCCTAACATCTGGTCAGTGTCGTAACATCTGGTCAGTGTCGTAACATCTGGTCAGTTTCATAACATCTGTTCAGTGTCGTAAATCTTGTCAGTTTCATAACATCTGGTCAGTGTCGTAACATCAGGTCAGTGTCGTAACATCTGGTCAGTTTCATAACAACTGGTCAGTGTCATAACATCAGGTCAGTGTCATAACATCAGGTCAGTGTCGTAACATCTGGTCAGTGTCGTAAAATCAGGTCAGTGTCATAACAGCTGGTCAGCGTCGTAAAATCAGGTCAGTGTCATAACATCTGGTCAGTGTCAGAACATCAGGGCAGTGTCATAACATCTGGTCAGTGTCGTAACATCTGGTCAGTGTCGTAACATCAGGTCAGTGTCATAAAATCTGGTCAGTGTCGTAACATCTGGTCAGTGTCAGAACATCAGGGCAGTGTCATAACATCTGGTCAGTGTCGTAACATCTGGTCAGTGTCGTAACATCAGGTCAGTGTCGTAACATCTGGTCAGTGTCGTAAATCTGGTCAGTTTCATAACATCAGGTCAGTGTCGTAACATTATGTCAGTGTCGTAACATCAGGTCAGTGTAAAAAAAATCTGGTCACTGTCGTAACATCAGGTCAGTGTCGTGACATCAGGTCAGTGTCGTGACATCAAATCAGTGTCAAAGCCTAGGTTGGTGTCAAAACATCAGATCAGTGATGTAACTCAAGGTCAGTGTCGTAAATCACGATCAGTGTTGTAACATATAGTCAGTTTCTTAACCCCAGTCATTGTGGTAATCCCAGGTCAGTGTCGTAACCACAGGTCAGTGTCGTAACCCCAGGTCAGTGTCGCAAACCCAGGTCAGTGTCTAATCCCAGGTCAGTGTATAGCCCCAGATCGTTGTCTAACCCCAGGTCAGTGTCGTAACTCAGGTCAGTGTCATAACCCCAGCCAAGTGTCAAACCATCGGTCGGTTTCGTAACTTCAGGTCAGGGTCTTACCCAAGGTCATTGCCGTAACTCCAGGTCAGTGTTGTAAATAATGTAAGTTTCGTAACTCTGGTCAGTGTCGTAACTCCAGGTCAGTGTTGTAACCCCAGGTCAGTGTCTAATCCCAGGTCAGTGTTTAGCCCCAGGTCGTTGTCTAACCCCAAGTCAGTTTCAAATCCAGGTCAGTGTCGCAACATAAGGTAAGTGTCTACACCCAGGACTGTGCCGTAACCCCCTTTTGCCACCTCATCTTCTTCTTTGACAGCTTCTTTGTGTTTTCAAAACCATACAAACAGTGAAGTGAGGTATTACTGACAGAGTAGGAAGGTCAGCTGTAAGTTTACTTCTTTCATATTTAGCAATGAGATTTTTCTTAGCTTCAAGTGTAGCTCTAACAGCTTTTTTTCTCATCTTCCTCAAATTACTTTCAAGGACCCATGGCGAATATACTCAGTTGTTATTGTATAAAACTGTAATATTTAATAAACACAGATAAATAAAATTTTAAGTGAAAATCGCACGAGATGCTTTTAATACAGCTCCTTACAGCGAACGGAAAGACGCAGCGTAGTCGTGGCCAGAGTTCTGGAAGAAACTTACGCACAAAAAAATTACACGAACAATGTCCTGGACATTTGAATTCCAATGCAATTTTTGTATTTTATACAAAAGTGTGCTGGACTTTTTCGTTAGGATTCCAGTTTCTTCGAGATCTGGGGCGTTCGTATATTTCATGTATCGGTAATTTTATAAATTCCATTTAACCTATATACAAAAGATGAGTAAATTATCACTTAAATAAATGTTTCCCTTTTTCCAAACACACAAAAATACATTTAAAAAATTGACTTAATGGTGTCCTCACCTGATCATGCCAGCTGAAGACCAGGAAACCATTGCAGACAAAACTCTGAAGGACGTCGTTCACTTCCACGATGGAGACCAGCTCGAAACTGACGTTAACGAAGATGGCTCGCGATTGGTCTTTGATGGGTCTGATCTCAGTGTTGTAGTTGTCACCGCCGAGCTTGTCTCGGTAAATGGCCATGGTGGCCTCGTAGGTCTGGCCGGTCGCTCTCGCTGTGAGCGCGGAGAGCAGCAACAGGCGGCACAATGTGTTCCGGAAAATGTACGCAAGTTCCATAATTTTTGGGGGGTTAGTTTAAGAGTTGGACTCTAGGCGTAAAAATTGGCGTTTGTCTTGTAACAGAACAAAATAAAAACTAAAATCAACTTAACATCATTAAATACTTTTCACTGAAATACGACTATTCCGTTGCAAAACAATCCACGTAAAAACATAATAAATATACAGACGTCATTGTTAAACATTAATTCTTTTTATCTTGAATATTTCATTTTTAGTTACTGTGAGAATACAAATTATTGTTCTGAAAATTGATCAAACTTGGGAATAGCCAACTCAGTTCTACACAACAGGTAATAGATTGCATCGAGTGTGTGCATCGATTTCAAACTTCCCTATCACACAGCTAAATCACGTTGTTGTCGTCGCTGTGGTTTTCATTAAACGTTTTTACGACTTTATGACACACACAAAATCTCTTTGTCAGAATCTTTACGCTTTTCTATCACACATCCTGACGCCGAACCGGTAAACCACAATAGACTTTAAAGATATTGTTGAGGAATTGAAATGGAGAATTTGAGATTGGAACGCTAAAAAAAAAACAAAAAAAAAACAGCTGTCTCGTAATACATTCATTTTATCAATGTATTTTAATCACGTGATGTTGACGATGAAGACACCGGTATAAGTTGAGCAAACCAACTACACAATCCGTTACCTGTGTCCACAACAGAGATGCACAATTTACATAATCCAAAACAGTGAATTTATTTTACGCTTCGAGATCTCCGGATTGTGGCATCACCACGTATGGCTCTGAGTTTTAACTCTGTGATTTTGGGCCTGTCACTTCTCCTCTCTTAGTTCGAGTCGACCAGAACGCTCCAAAGAACTACTTGTCGATAAAGATAGTCATTTGGTCACTTGACACATTGTCGAAGACTATGCGGGAAACGGAATGGAACCAGACAATGGTAGCAATACCAATCAATGTAAACATTTTAATGAGAGATACGTGTCCTTGACTTTATAAGAAGGCGCAATTTTCCAGTTGCGGGCGCCCACAACGTGGCCCGCTCAGCTGGGAGACGTCACGCCACTCTTGACATTACATTTACATGTCAATCAAAAGCAGCAAATACGAGATTTTGGTTTTAGAAACTGATACACCCTTATTGTTGAGGAGATTTACGCCACCCCCAACCCCCACCCCACCACAAACACCCGTTGGTTCAATCAATAGACGTATTTCATGACTTGACAATGAGCGCGTCTCCTGACAAGACAATCCCAGCGTTAAACAAAAGAAAAAAACTGTTCCCTGGCACAATGCACGGGTCATTGGGAGTCCGCATGACGGCTGGCGACACGAATGGCTCCTACGGTAAAGCGACACCCACGTGGGTTCAAGTTTATGGCGGGGTGAGGCTGAGGGTGGGGGGGGGGCGGCAGATACGATTGCTAAATACTATCCCATATAATTTTATCAGCAGATCTACGGCGAACAAAGTCGTTGAAAGATCTCCAGGGTCTGCATAGCCACGCGTGCCTTGAATGTCTCGTCTGACTCAGTGGCCCGCTTTAACTGTGGAAGTTTCAGGGATTGAAAGGGGTAGCCCATAGCGTCATGGGACCGGTGCTTTTATTGATGCCCACGAGCCACCACTTTGAGAACCGCTGATCTGGAGCTCGCATTGCCACGATTTAGGTTAATCGGTGACTAGCGGGCGTGACACACAAGTCCATCCATGAGGCCCCCCCCCCCCCCATTTCCAGTACGGTAGAACTGAGGAATCAAGTCCATCCATGAGGCCCCCCCCCCCGATTTCCAGTACGGTAGAACTGAGGAATCTCACTTGGTGTGAGACAAAATGTACAGAGTATACGTTGGATTCGGGGGTGGTGTGCAGCCTGTGTCGGGGTCATTAGCATCTAGTGTCGGGGTTGTAGGCAGCTAGTGTCTGGGTGGTGGACAGGCTATTCAAGGTGGTGGGCAGCTTAAGTCTAGGTGGTGGGCAGCTACAGTCAATGTTGTGAGTAGCTAGAGTCGGGGTGGTGGGAAGATAGCGTCGGGGGGGGGGCAGTTAAGAGTCGGGTTTGTGGTCAGCTTGTGTCTGATTTTAGGGCGGCTAGTGTTGGGACAGGGAGCGGAAACATTCGAGGTGGTGGACGGCTAGAGACGATGCTTTTGGTTGAAGGAACATAATTATGACAATTATTATTGGTTCAATATATTATCACTGATGAAAATATGACATGTCTTATCATTGATAATGTGGTATTCATTAGTGGCATGACAATGTGTCATCATGTGTGACATTTGGGGGTGTGCCAACATGGGTGACATGTGTTTTCAGTCATCTGAGACAGGTGTTATACATTTTACCGCCATTCCAGTAATATCAACACACTAATCAAGGTGGCAATTCTTTTTGCGGTCAAGTCTTGAGGCTGAGATGTTGGTAGGCCTAACTCAAAAATGATGTATTTAATATTAATATACATCACAGTATTGTTAAGATAATATGAAACAGACTCGGTATCAAAATAAAGGTTGATCTACAGGCAAGTTAAAGCATTTCAAAAAACGCAAAGCAAATAGTAAATTCCTTAAAATTGTGTTTATAGATTATAAAGGAGCTATGCCTCATTAGTCGCCTCTGGTCTGTGCTAATGTTAAATGGTTTCACTTAAAAAGTGTCTTTTTTATATGCAGTTTCGTAGGAACGGTGGGGGGGTGGAGGGTGGAGGGGTGTGGGGGGTTCCACTTCAGGCGTCGAGTGATTTTGGTACATTGTAACTTGAACAGTGAAAATCAAACATTTGAAAGGTCCCGTGTTTTCCCAAACGGATGCGAGAAAAGAGACGTTTACCTCCGATTATATTAATAAAAACCTTTCCGAAGAGTCCTTGAATGAAGTTAGACAACTTCAGGAAAAAGTGATGTCCAAAAGAAACACAAGGGTCACCGACAACCAAACGATGAAGAAGACGACGAACGATATGAAGTCGATGTGTCTTCGAATGAACTTCAGGCTCACCCAGCTCATCTCGACCTTCTCCAAGACCACACTCTTGTCCTCGCCACCACCGTCCGGCTTCGACGTCGGTTGGCCGAAGCCGCCGAAGCTCTCGCCTGCTGGCGCGTCAGCCGGTGAGTCCTTCGTCAGCGTTCCGGCGGGACAGCCGGTGCCCCCGTCACGAGGGCCCAGATCGGCGTTCTTCCTCAGGGGGAGATTGCGCTTGAGTTCCGACAGTTTCTCTACGAACGTTCTCAACATCGTCGAGGTTGTTTTGTGTATAGGGTGTTCCTGTGGACGGCGTTAGGCGAACCGTGAACAACAAAAGTGCATTGCACAGTTTGTTGTGTGTTGACTGTTTGTTTGTTTGTCGGTTTTTTTTTTTTTGTTTTTTTGTGTTGTTTTTTTTTAAAGACTATTATTTTCCAGATCAATTATTTTATTAAAAGCCCATTACATTAACAGGTCTGACGAAAAAAGTGTCAGACGCAGATAGGCTAAGAAAAATGTGGGCGCCTTTGACTCTACTAACATCTTCTTAACATTAGATTCCGCATCTGTTAACTAATTTATGGTGCACGAGACGACGTGTTTTCTCTAGTTTGTAGTTGTTAATCATAGCGCCCTCAAGTGTGAGCTCAGGCTGACCCAATGGTTAAACCGTCAATACAGTTTTTGGGTTTAGAGCTCGACAAAACTAGGAAAGAGTCTATGCTTTCCAAAAAATTATGTATAACCTATTCTCATAAAAAATTATATAAGTCCACTCCATATAATTCTGCTCTCAAAACAAATGATGTAAGTCTTCTCTCTAAAAAAGTATCTAAGTCTGTCTACCCTCCAAACAAATTATGAAAGTCTGTCTACTGTCCAAACAAATTATGTAAGTCTGTCTACTCTCCAAACAAATTATGTAAGTATGTCTACTCTCCAAACAAATTATGTAAGTCTGTCTACTCTCCAAACAAATTATGCAAGTCTGTCTACTCTCAAAACAAACTATGAAACAGTCTATTGATTTTTTTGGTAGACTAGGCGTTAACGACACAAACATTTGTGAGTGCCCTTAATGAAGGGGAACTTAGACGTACAGCATATTTTAACTCTCCAGTTCTGTACTGTCTATTCAATTCATTTTTTTAAATTCTATCCGTTAAACGAGGGTCTCTTACCGTCTGCATGTGATGCAAGTACATAATGAAGACACTGTCGATAACGGTCAGCATTGAAATGACCAGTAGAATGAAGAGGTAGATGGTCAACTTGGGCATGGTGATGGATGACCTGGGCAGCATGCCGCTGACCATGCTCATGAAGACGGTCAGAGCGAGAAGCACTGTGATGCCTGGGAGGAATAGAGCAGCACGTCATTAAATCACAGATTACGGCATTTATAAAGTGGGCCATGACAAACTGAGGGGAACTTATCAGTTGTTGCAATCATAGGACAGTATCTGAAGAAACGTGTGCAAGTTATAAGGTGGAAATAATTGAAGATTGTACGTTAACGTAACGCATACAACGAGCATTCATTTAGGAACTTGTACCTGAGTATGTGACGTCTCCTTAACCTATAGGAACTGGTACCTAGAAATAAGTTGTAAGATATGGTGCCGAGAGGAACTGGTACCTAGAAATAAGTTGTAAGATATGGTGCCGAGAGGAAAAGATTCTTAGAAATTAAATGTAAGCTATAGTGCGTAGAGGAAAAGATACTTAGAAAGTAAATGTAAGATATGGTGCCTAGAGGAAAAGATACTTACAAAGTAAATGTAAAATATGATGCCTAGAGGAACAGATACCTAGAAAGTATGTTATAAAAGGTATGGCATCTAGAGTAATTTATACATAGAAGGTATATGTAAGATCTGGGACGTAAAGATTAAATCCTTACTATTCATCAAATCAAGAGAGCGTCCAAAAGATTGATTGCTAGGCAGCTTATGTAAGACCAAAAAAAGATAATTTTGGCTACGAGGTAGCGATTGTATGAAGTACTAGATACCTTCTGAGTAAGACATTGTGGCAATGCGCTACAGCCATTGTATGAAGTACGCGGTACCTTCTGAGTAAGACGTTGTGGCAATGCGCTACAGTCATTGTATGAAGTACTAGATACCTTCTGAGTAAGACTTTGTGGCAATGCGCTACGGCCATTGTATGAAGTACTAGATACCTTCTGAGTAAGACGTTGTGGCAATGCGCTACAGTCATTGTATGAAGCACGCGGTACCTTCTGAGTAAGACTTTGTGGCAATGCGCTACAGTCATTGTATGAAGTACGCGGTACCTTCTGAGTAAGACTTTGTGGCAATGCGCTACAGTCATTGTATGAAGCACGCGGTACCTTCTGAGTAAGACTTTGTGGCAATGCGCTACAGTCATTTTATGAAGTACGCGGTACCTTCTGAGTAAGACGTTGTGGCAATGCGCTACAGTCATTGTATGAAGCACGCGGTACTTTCTGATTAAGACTTTGTGGCAATGCGCTACAGTCATTGTATGAAGCACGCGGTACCTTCTGAGTAAGACTTTGTGGCAATGCGCTACAGCCATTGTATGAAGTACTAGATACCTTCTGAGTAAGACTTTGTTGCAATGCGCTACAGCCATTGTATGAAGTACTAGATACCTTCTGAGTAGGACGTTGTGGCAATGCGCTAGTCATTGTATGAAGTACTAAGATACCTTCCGAGTAAGACATTGTGGCAATGCGCTACAGTCATTGTATGAAGCACGCGGTACCTTCTGAGTAAGACTTAGTGGCAATGCGCTACAGTCATTGTATGAAGCACGCGGTACCTTCTGAGTAAGACTTTGTGGCAATGCGCTACAGTCATTGTATGAAGTACGCGGTACCTTCTGATTAAGACTTTGTGGCAATGCGCTACAGTCATTTTATGAAGTACGCGGTACCTTCTGAGTAAGACTTTGTGGCAATGCGCTACAGCCATTGAATGAAGTACTAAGATACCTTCTGAGTAAGACTTTGTGGCAATGCGCTACAGCCAGTGTATGAAGTACTAAGATACCTTCTGAGTAAGACGTTGAGGCAATGCGCTACAGCCATTGTATGAAGTACTAAGATACCTTCTGAGTAGGACGTTGTGGCAATGCGCTACAGCCATTGTATGAAGTACTAAGATACCTTCTGAGTAAGACTTTGTGGCAATGCGCTACAGTCATTGTATGAAGTACGCGGTACCTTCTGAGTAAGACTTTGTGGCAATGCGCTACAGCCATTGTATGAAGCACGCGGTACCTTCTGAGTAAGACGTTGTGGCAATGCGCTACAGTCATTGTATGAAGCACGCGGTACCTTCTGAGTAAGACGTTATGGCAATGCGCTACAGTCATTGTATGAAGCACGCGGTACCTTCTGAGTAAGACTTTGTGGCAATGCGCTACATCCATTGTATGAAGTACTAAGATACCTTCTGAGTAAGACGTTGAGGCAATGCGCTACAGCCATTGTATGAAGTACTAAGATACCTTCTGAGTAAGACTTTGTGGCAATGCGCTACAGCCATTGTATGAAGTACTAATTATAAAAAGTGTTGGACTGCAATAAAGCTTTAAAATATATTAATAAGACACGAACAAATTGTGTCAATAGAACAATATGAGTTAGCTTTAATAATAATTGTACATTATACAGAATTAAACGTTTCGGCATCACATTTAAATAAGTATAAATTAAATTTACATAATGTCAATATATATATCCTACCTAAAACAGAAAAAATATAGGAGAGGGCGCTTAAACCTGACAAAAACAAAGTAAAGAGATGTAGAAAGGAAGTGATTCAAACATAATTGGAAAAACCAAACAGGAAAAAGACATGGCAGCTAAGTAAAACTGTGGATTTGGTTCAATCCATATGGAGACAACGTACCAAATCTAGTTATTAATTTGTTCTCCATATAGATTCTATCTGCAGTGTTACTAGTATAGAGTATACCAGTAACTACAATATCTGAGATACCATTATGGTTAGGGCTATTGAAATGTTTGGAGACCGGACAGAGAGCGTGTTTATTTATGTTATAGAGGTGCTCTCTGAAACGGTCCCCAAGGCGACGACCTGTCTCTCCTATGTATAGTTTACCGCACTTTTTGCAAATGATGGTGTAAATCACGTTGCGACTTGTGCAGGTAAAACAATCTTTTATTCTGAATACTCCCAGAGGGAAAGTGATCGTATCAGTTTCGATCACATAGGGACATGAGTTGCAACGGCTACGGTTGCAACATTTTGTGCCTTTATATGCTTTAATAGCAGGGAGGTGGCTTCTAACTAGCATGTCCCTAAGGCTCTTGTCCCGCCGGAAAGCGAAAAGAGGAGGTTTTCTAAAAATCGCATTTGTGACAGGGTCCGCCATAAGAATGGAGCGGTTTTTAAGAACCAGAGAGCGAGCTTTTAGGTTGTGGGGATGAAAAGTTAAGATAAATTTAGACCTATCGCTAGTGTCAGAATGAGTAGCTTTAAAAGAAGCCTGTCTAGTCATACCTTTAACTCGAGTGACAGCTGCTTTTAAAATTTCTTCGGGGTATAATCTGCGTCGGAAAAAATCCAACATTTCAGACATTCTTTCTCCAAAATCTTCTTCATTACTACATAGTCTTCTGAGTCTCAGCAACTGAGAAAATGGGATGGAGTTTTTACACCATTGAGGGTGGGATGATGAATATAGCAAGAAGCTATGACTGTCTGTTTGTTTATAAAAAATGGACGTAGATATTTTGTTCTCATGAAGGTTAATTCGTAAGTCCAAAAAATTGATGGTGCTTTTATGGATCATTGAAGTGAATTTAATTGTTGGATGAAAATTTCCAATGAAGTAAATAAAACTTTCTAGTTCTGTTATGTCCATATTAGTAATCCCTATACAATCATCAATGTATCTTCTGTAGTATTCTGGGAAAGGACCTTGGTAGTGTTCTCTCCAAAGATGTTCCAAATGGCCCATAAATAAGCATGCATAACTTGGTCCCATTTTCGTTCCCATAGCAACACCACTGATCTGATCGAAAAATTCGCCATTGAATTCAAACGAATTAAGCTGTAGAACCAATTCAGTCAAACGTACAATGGCACTTGTTGGAAAATTGGGATTAGGATTCGTATTCAGAAAAAATGAAATTGCGATGAGTCCATCTGTGTGGGGAATCGAGGTGTACAGTGAAGAAACGTCCATTGTAAAAAGTAAATGGGTTTCATTAGGTAAAACCAAGGACTCGAGAGATTTGATCATGTGGTTAGTGTCCTTAATATACGATGGTAAATTTTCAACCATGGGCTGGAAAACTGTATCCAAAAACTCAGAAATCAGTTCAGTAGGACAAGAACAAGCTGAGACAATAGGTCTTCCTGGACTTCCCTCCTTGTGAATCTTTGGAAGCAAATACAAGCATGGTTTACCAAGATCACTGTCATAAATACGTAAGTTTGAAGCAGACGCGGGTAATTTGCCAACTTGAATAAGTTCCTCGATAGTTTCCTTGACAATTTCATTATTCTGGACAATGGGGTCGTTGGACCTCGGCGTGTAAAATGTTTTATCTTGTAATTGTTTGGAGGCCTCTTCAATGTAGAGCTTCTTATCCCAAACAACAACAGCCCCACCCTTGTCTGCCGGTTTAATAATGATATCCTGACGTGTTTTGATATGGGAGAGTGCTCGCCATTCTTGTTTAGATAAATTTGATTTATGGAGCGGAGTTTGGCGTAGATTTTTTATTTGATTCTCTGTACATTTAATGTAAAGGTCAAGTGCTTTAGATTGATCAGGTGGAGGTGTCCATGTAGATTTGCGTTGTCGTTGTACAGGAAATGAATCCTCATCCTCGTTAGATGGAGTCTCGTGAAAGTAAAGTTGTAGTCTCAGTGAACGAAAGAAACGATGTGCGTCTGACATTAATTGATATGTGTCACTAGATGATCGAAGTGGGATAAATTTTAGTCCTTTACTTAATACAGATCTTTCTTGTTCAGATAGTGAAAGATCTGGTGGTATACAAACCACTAGGTTTGGTTCATTTTCCGTTACAGGAGTTGTAGTAACAACAACATTCTTGGCAGATTTAAGATTTTCAATTTTTTTCTTTTTTCCATCAGATAATAAAATATAGAGTTCCCTATTGAGTCCATGAATAATTAAACGAATGAGATCGAATAATAAGTTATTATCTTGTGTATTCTTTCGAAAGTGTTCTTCCAGGGTACGAATCCTATCAGTGAGTTGAGATATGAAGCGCTTGTGGGAGTTTAAGACAGTCCTCATGCGACTAAAAGCACATTTGTTTTCAATGGTCAAAAGTTTAGATTTATCAAACGAATTAAAGGCACAACCAGCAGGATGAAAATTAGTACGAAAACCTTTTGGTATAAGACGTTTGCGAATGCAATTATTTAAAAAGTTGACATGAGTAGTATAACGAGTTTTCTTGAAAATAGTAAGAGCACCTCTATAACATAAATAAACACGCTCTCTGTCCGGTCTCCAAACATTTCAATAGCCCTAACCATAATGGTATCTCAGATATTGTAGTTACTGGTATACTCTATACTAGTAACACTGCAGATAGAATCTATATGGAGAACAAATTAATAACTAGATTTGGTACGTTGTCTCCATATGGATTGAACCAAATCCATAGTTTTACTTAGCTGCCATGTCTTTTTCCTGTTTGGTTTTTCCAAT
>CAXITT010000189.1:190122-234488 GCA_964033795.1 Lymnaea stagnalis | reverse complement strand
GGGGGGGGGGGGGGGGGGGGGGGGGGGGGTGGGATTTTGTGATGCTTTGTGACAGGGGGAGGGGGGTTTTAAAAGGTTTTTTTTTTCATGACGTAAGTTGCGAACAACCCCTAAGATAAGATTCTTTTATTCATCTAAATAAATGGAAATGAAAATTCATAAACTAATATAAATGATACTTAAACATGCACATGCCATGGGCTAGGGTAACATTTCGGATTTCATAACAGATAATTTAGACTTAAGGCCACATAGGGATTAGGAGTAAATAAGGCATGCAATATTAGGCTATATAGGTCCTACTTAATATAGGACTTAAACAACTTTTTAGTCTATTTTTTTTCTTAGTGTTTATGCCGATTCATTATTGACTTAACTTATAATGAATAATTACTAATAAGTAGGTAAAACTATTTAATTTATTTCACTGCCTCATCTCTGGAGTCAATAGACTCAATGAACTCAATGGTAGATTAAATATTGATCAGTCCAGTCAATACTAAAAAAAGTATGATGAGAGTAGCCTAAGTTATGTAATTTTCTATTATTATGTTAAAAATATCAAATTAGCAACTTAAACTTAATAATTAGCAGTAGGCCTACTACTGCCAAACTGCCTGTAGTCAGCAATCAACACAGTAAAAACAGACTACAGACAACTGTACTTGTACACTACTGACTACTGTACAGCACAGTAAAGATGAGTACATGCATGTGTACGGAATTTCATTTATTTTAATCATCATCTCAACACAGTCACTTCATTGAATCATGACATGAATGAGTATTGAATGAGAATGATTGACAGTAACCAGTGACCTGATCAGCAGACACTGAGATTCGAGACAGTTCAGTAGACCGACAATCGACTCGTCTCATACTCATGGACTCAATCGATGATTATTTAAGGCCAGCTGTGTAAGTGTACGAGAAGAAAGTGTGTCACATATTATGTGCAATAAATAGGCCAATTTAAAAATACTTACATACATTTTTACCTACCATAATTGTATGTAATATCTGCTATTGTTTTATTAGATTTAAGAGCAGATGACCAGTTTGCTCATCATAAATAGCCAATGATGGTTAATCGGCCATCATCTGTGTGCTTCCCTAGTTACAATAAATTTACAATAATTACTTTTTATCCAATGGGAAGTCGTGAACATAAAGAAGGCGCCAAAAAAAAAAATTACATCAACGGGTACCTTAAATTGCAAAAACTATTCGCACCCGAAGTGGCTCCGTACAGATTAAATGGCTTCGAAGCTGGGTGTGATAACAATGATTAGTATGAGAATTATTATTTATTTTTTTTTCCCTCTTGTTATTTCATAGATTCATAGTTTTTTTCTTTTTAGTTGTTTTTTTTGCTATGTTAATTTCTCTTAGGACGGGTAGATTTTGTTTTCTTTCCTATTTTCTTTTTTAGTTTAAGCCATTTTCGTAGATCATTTTTTTTTTAAAATCTAGTAATGAAGATGATTTAGATACTAAATGATTTAGATGATTTAGATACTCCACAGCTCCCTTCCTATGCAAGTGGATTGACTTTTTCTCGACAAACTTTCCTGCGGGCGCCAATCGTTGGTCAGCTCTAGTTTGATAGATGGCACTTAATTATTTAGATGCCACCTAAGTTGACTCTGGTTTGTGGTGAGTAAAATGAGAGGCAGTGTTAGTGATTTTATGTATCTGGATGGAACCAAATTGCTCTATTATTTATCTGTTTGCAATGGGGTTTATTTCGCTACTGACATATATTTCCCGCTTTCCGCCTCTTAGTCTTAGTAAATCACCAGCTATTTATTGAGAAAGAAATCGAAACTGTCACAAATTTTAAGACAGGACATTGGCAATTTTATTTAAAGTTTTAACAAATATTTCCCACATAACCCCCACCCATAGGCGCCCGCAGGTAGGGGCAAGCGGGGCACTTGCCCCCCCCCTGGATTGATTGGACAAAAATAGACCAAAAATTTATTAAAGTAAAGAGAAAATAAAGAGAAAGTAACTAAGCTGATGTCCGGTCCGTTCGTTCACCATTCAAATACGCTACAGTAAATTAAAACTATATTAAAACATTACTAAATTTTTTGCCCCCCCCTCCTTGGAAAGTAAATCGATTTTTGCCCCCCCCCCTAGAAAGTTTTCTGTGGGCGCCCATGCCCCCACCCTCAAAATTCGAGCCGCGTTCTGTCCGAAATGGATGCACAACCGTGTAAAGGAAAAGCAGCGCCCTGGGCGAATGCGCCCCCTGATATTGAGGTCCCTTGCGAGTACCTCCCCCACCCTCAAAATTCGAGCCGCGTTCTGTCCGAAATGGATGCACAACCGTGTAAAGGAAAAGCAGCGCCCTGGGCGAATGCGCCCCCTGATATTGAGGTCCCTTGCGAGTACCACCTTTACATTACTGTGCATGGATCCAGTGGGCTAGTATAGGCCAAAAAGTGCCAAAGTTTCCTCGTTTTATAACCATTTTAATTATTTCTATAGTATAGTAGTTACTATCCTAGTGTCTCATTTTTATTTTACTTAGTTTACATGTTTTTCATAATTGTAAAGCGCTTAGAGCTTTAAGGTAAGCGCTATATAAAAATGCCTAAATAAATAAATAAATATCAAAGTAGATAATCTATAAAATGTTTAAAAAATTATTTAAATCTAAATATATCCAATTGGGCAACTTTTATAACGTATCTTTGAAGACAGAAGAGTTCTCCCTGTTTTTCCCACAATGGCGTCGTAAATGACAAAAGATTCATGAACTGTAGGCTACCTTTTTTTTTTTATCTTGTTCAATTTTGTTAAATGGATATTGTACATGAACAAAAAGACGCTATTTTAGGCCTTTAATTCCATCAGGTGAAGAGGAAGTTTTAATTTTATATCACTAGAAATAATTAATCGTGCTTAAATTTCATTGCCTTATTTTGTTCGCCAGAAATGCAGAAAACGGAGAAAACTAGAGAAGGTTTTTAAAATAAAATATATTATCCAACTGTTCTGCACTGGGAAGTTGGATTTGGACATATTTTTTAATATCTAGTTAGTCGCATTTGAAATATTGAAATATATTTTTAGAACCCACAAAACAGCTCTATCCCTTAAACAATATATCCCCTCAAGGACTTGCTGTAGTTATTGAGTGTCAAAACGATTGCAAAAATCAAAGATGATGCTGACCTGATTGTTGGATCTCAGGCAAAGACCATACTGCAAAACAAAGAAAAGTACAGCCCCAGAGACAAGGGTGTTGTGGAGTTATTTGCTTCTGTTGGAAAATATTTTGAGATGGTGCTTGACTACCTTCTAAAAAAGACTTCCCTATCAGATCCTGCACTTCAGAATGCTTCTGTATTTGATCCAAAAAGGAGGTTAAACAACACCAGCTAGAATACTTCCTTACCAGATTCCCCATTCTGATCCCCAGAGGGACTGATGTTGACACCATCTATGAAGAGTTTGATAGGCATCAGCAGAGGAACATTGAGGATGGGGTAAGAGTTGACAGGATTTGGCAAACAATTTGCCAAAAGCACCCATCCCTTAAGAATCTTGCCCATGTAGTGAAAGGGATCCTCACCATACCTCACTCCAGTGCTGCGTGCAAGAGAATATTCTCTATGTTCCTGAAAACATGCATAGACCAAGGAACAAAATAATAGCCCAAAAACAACAGAGGAGAGAAAATCAGGAAGCTGCTTGGACTTGGATGAAACTTTCAGTGCAAAAGAACTCCAGCAGCTTAAAAGTTCAGCAAGCGTCATCAATACACAAGGTATTTAAATATTTATAAAATGTGTACTCAGTTAAAGAATGTGCCCCTTTTATTGCTACAAGTGTACTAATTTGTTCAGTATTGTACTATTCTGAGACAATATTGTACTATTTTGAGATGGAATTGTACTATTTTTTGAGTTCCTGGGGAAACAAGTCTGGTGCATGAGTATAATATAAGCTTTAATTAAATGATAATATAATTCGTTACTTTTTTTTTGGGGGGGTCGACAAAGATTTTATAAGGCTAAAGCATCTAGACCTAGATGAGCCACACAGTGGGATCTGACTATGATAAAAACATCATGTTTGTGGCTCTTTAGGGTTAACAACACATGGTCAAGGGCTTACCAATAAGCATCACATTAAATTACAATTTATTTACAACTGTAGGATGTTATAAACTATAATTATCATAAGGCAGATATTTTAAAAATAATACAATTTTGTTAACATTCACAATTTTTAGTTTTATAGTTAATGAAAATTCACAATATTTATTTTTAATCTCAAATGTATTAAAATAAATAGCCAGTGTAAAAATGTATGAGTGTGTTTGTATGACAAAGTCAGAATTAATTTGTCATACAGATTAGAGAACACATTCTTCAATGAGTGACACTCAAAGTGAAGGAGTTTACCATCAGGGTCCCATTTGGATAGCTCTGCTCAGGACCATAAAAGTTACCCATGATGTTTTACCATTGCAGCTTTTTTGCTACATTTCAACACTATAAGATAAGATAAGGTAAGATAAGATTCTTTTCTTTATCCAAATAATGTGTTTTGATTACATTGTATCTATTCATTTTTAGCACATATCCAGCAAATATTCTTTCTAAGACAAAATTTTTAAACCAGGGCAATTTAAACACATCTGATGTGTGTCTCAAGTGCAATAATCAGGCATCATATACCACAAAACTTCACTCCCTTAGTGACAATATTAACTTTAATTAAGAGCGATTGTTTGATTTTGTTAAAGCCAGAGGAGCACTCTGTTAAATTCTAACAGACTGTTGAACAAATAAGTGCATAACTTTCAGTGTTAACTTTGAGGGAAAGAATTCACCCTGATTGAGCTCATCTTAAGTATCTGTCGTGTCATGTTTAAAACAGAATGTTTACTTAATGAACTTGAATAATAAGTTTATACTAGAGGTGTGATTAGAATATTAAATATAGATTGGAAGTATAGTTAGAATATTAAATTTAGACAAGAAATATGGTTAAAATATTAAGTTTAGAATAGAAGTGTAAATTATGTTTAAAATTGTATTCCTCCAGATGAGTCTCCTCTCAAATTTGGTTGGTTGAATGTATTAATGAAAGCCATGGAGATGACCAAACTGGACTTTAAAAATTTTACATGAAGATGTCAGAACTAAACATTGAAAACTTCACATGCAGATTACCAAGATGGACATTGTAAACTTCACATGAAGATGTGAGAACTGGACTTTGAAAATATCACATGCAGATGACCAAGCTAGAAATTGAAAACTTCATATGAAGATGTCAAAACTGGACTTATAACTTTATCATGACAAGGATGATCAATTAAAGTAGGTTTTTTAAAAATTGTGCCTACAATCAAACAAAAAAACACCAACAATAAAACTAAACTATAATACTAAGTTTAACAGCATTCTAAAGATTAATTCATATGAACATTATGATTATTGGTATTATTACATACGTGAAGACATTACCTACAGAAATACAGAGGATACCATCTTACTATAACAGTAAAACTTCAGTTTTGCGACCTTTAAATTGCCATTGAAATGAGTGTGTTATTTGGTGGGGGTCTTAAAAAAGAGGTAGGACATTTTCAAAAAGCGACATTTAGAAAATAAAGTAAACAAGTAGAAAAATACACATACCATTAAGTATAGGCACTCATCTTACATTCAGAATTATAGATTAAACTCTGTCTCACAACCAATATAAACTCATATTGTCTCTAAACTATGTCTCACAACCAATATAAACTCATATTGTGTCACAACCAATACAGTCATTATCTTCCTATTCCTCATTAATTCCAATGGTGGTTTGGTAGTTGTTTAAAACGTGTGTAAGTGCTGAGTACATGCTTAGAGTTAAAACTATTTATATATAAGATAAGCGCATTAATATTGTTGTAATTATTTTTATTCTGTTATTGAATAGTTTTTTTATTGAAAAAAATCTGTTATTTCTGTCTGTTTTCATGATCCCCCCCACTCGTGCATTTTCTTTTAGTATGTCTCTTTGAACACCAGACATGGTGTTAGCAAGGTCTGAAAGACTCCTGCTCAGGCCATAACCGACCATCTCCTTGGAGTATTTCAAAAGACAAATTTACGGTACAAGCGTTATTTCCCCATCACTACTTCCTAGCTGCTTTAGTGCATCGCCTGCTGTTAAAAGTCGTAAACGAAACTGTTTTCTCCAAGCGTACAAATATAGCATTGCTTTGGAATCTGACTTTTTCAGGTGCTAGGTCGTAAAATTGAATTATTTGAAGGTTGCAGGTCGTGTTTATGAGGGAGTCGTTTAAGAGAGGTCTTTATATATTACAAAGCATTGGGGAATTTTTTTTCGGTCATATGTTGGAGGAAGTCATTTAAGAGAGGGTTGCAAAACGGAGGTTTTACTGTCTTGGTAAGACTTTGCCATCACCTAGACAGCTCTAAAAAATATGCTAAGGGGCTTTTGTTGGAAGTGCTGGGTGGCTGAGTTGTCTAAACTGACCAAATCTCAGTTGGTGGTCGGGAGTTCAATTCCAGCCTAAGCCCAGTCAAGCATAAACCCATCCAGCACCCAGTGTAGATGGGACATGTTAACCTTGGTCTGGAACTCATCTAAGAAGGAAACTCTAAATTCAAACCCGGAGATGGCGTCCCCTACAGGCGACAAACAATGTATCATTCCGACAACCCCTGCGACGCCCCGGATGCCACCACACCTTATGATTAAAAAGCTTTATATGTTAGCTTTTCAAGCAAGGCTACTGAATTTTTTAACAAATACTTCAAGTTTAATGACCAAATATCATTAAGTAGAGAAATATGTACCGGGGTACCACAAGGTTGCGCTCTCTCCCCTCTCCTGTATACAATATATACCAATAATACCCAGAGCCCAAGCAACACCGTTCCAATAATTAAATTTACTGATGATACTACCATTGCTTAATATCTGAAGGGGAAAGCATATCACAACTTACTAGCTTTATCAGTTGATGCAATGAAAATTTTCTTTAGTTAAATACCGGTATCTCAAAACTGAAAGAAATGGTTGTCGATTTCCCAAGGGGGAATCACTCAATTACAGATCTCACAATAAATAATCACAGTATTGAGGAAGTAGACACAAAAGTATCTAAGTATCACCATCAATAATAAGCTGACAGGGCATGACTAGGACCCAAACAAAATCAGCAGAAAACCTATTAAACACATGGGAGAGAAAATTTCTCCAGGAAATATATGACAAAGGATGAATATGGATGGAGAATACATACCAACCTGAAATTGTACAGTCTATATCAGGATCCCATGCTAGTAGCAGAAATAAAAAAGGGCAGGCTACGCTGGGCAGGACACTTAAAGAGAATGACAGAAGAGGGAAGCGGGTACATCACCAAACCCCAGAGGAAAACGGCTCAAAGGCAGACCTAGGCTTAGATGGATGGATGATGTGGAAAAAGATCTACAGCAGCTGGTAATCCAAGCATGGAAAAGAAAAGCATTAATTAGGTCTGAGTGGAAGGAAGTAGTGAGGCAGGCCAAAGCCCTACATGGGCCATAGTGCCACAAGGATGGATGGATGACATGGCATGAACACAGCCAAATTTTTTATTAAAAAATCAACCAAAGACTTTTCTATCTTTAAAAAATGTACTATTTCGGTTTAAACAAACAAGTTATTAACTTATTATACAATGCAACAATTGGAAGCCTTCTAAACTTCCCATTACAGCTCTGTCAGCTCCATCTACAAATTTGCAGGTGCAGTTTCCACATCTATGACATAGGTTAACTTGGTTCAACATTGCTTGGCAACAAGAACAGGGAGACAAGTTGCATGTGTGTCTCCCTTTAGCACAGCTCACTTGAAATACCTTCACTGCATCAGGCATATCAGTGATCAAGTGGTCCCATGCCTGGAGCTGCAGGTTCAAGTCGGTTTTTATTTTTAACCCGAAAAAGTGTGGAGTCTTTCCCAATGCTGTCCATGAATTGAGAGATTTCATCAATCAACTGGAAAAATCTACTAAGAACTTTTATCAGACTTAGCCACCGCACCTCTGTATGATAAGGCATGTTGCCGAACTCTTGAGTCTATTTCCAGCAAAAAAAAATATTGAAATTACCTGTGATTTAAACCTTTGGCTCTGATAAAGTTGACGGTTTTTGTAACAGTGCTCATTACACCTTCCATGTTGAGGACTTTACCACACAGCGAGCCTCGGTGTATGATGCAGTGATATGCTATCAATCCACCTGTAAATTTATCCTGCATTTTTAACCACATCCTTCCAACTAACTAGTCCCCTTTTTTCGCTGTTCATCGCCAGTGCTCCATCTGTTGTAAGTCCACCTAGTTTGTCCCAAGGCAGGTTCATGTCGGTTAAACTTTGACATACATTGTCAAACATTTCTTTTCCTGTCATTTCTCATGCATGGATTCCATGTGCAATATTTCTTCTGTAACATTGAAACTGGAGACCACTCCACAGATGAAGATAGCGAGCTGTGCAGTGTCAGTCAGCTAGGCAGTGTCAGTCGTGTCATTACTTTCATCAACAGCAAGTGAGAATGCAACAAAGTGATTGTCTTTTTCGATCAGCTAGTGTTTTCACATTAGTGGCCATCTCACAAGCCCGATCAGCAATGGTATTTCTGCTAAGGCTTACATTTGCAAACATCTGCTTTTTGTCTGAACACAAGAAGTCACACACTTTCATCATGCAGCACTTCACAAGCTCCTCCTGTAAATGGTTGGCCTGATTTTGCAAGCTCCTTCACCACAATAAAACTTGCTTTCACAGCAGATTCAGTTTGTGATTTTGCTTTGGTGAAAAACATTCCTCTTTAATTCTTCTACCTTCTGTTGCTTCTACTCTGCATTCAGGAATTTTAACTTGTCTTGATGTTTAGTCTCAGATTATATTCCTTGATCACAGCCACATTATCTCCTCAAAGTAGGTACAGATTGATAACACGTTAGCCACAGCAGGAAAGTGTGATGTAATGTCCAGGCTCTACACCACTCTCATTTCTTATGCGCCTAGGTTACTGTAACGACAAACATCCACTCTCTACACAACTTTTACTGTCACTTATTTTGATAGAAAAAGCGAGAACGCTCTCAGGTAGCCTATCCTTGGACAATGCAGATTATTAGGGAATATGATTTGCACTTTATATCCCAGGGCCATTAAAAATATTTGAGCCTAAAATTCTCTCTCAGGCCTGATATAATTGTACTCTGGACCTAATGTGGCCCACGGGCCTTAAGTTTGACATGTATGATATAGGAGTACTTTTTTTCTTAAATTTTACTAATGCTTCTTTTGTTACAGTGTTTTTTTTTTCAGATGCATAACTTTGATGTAGACATTGCAGTCTTTGTTACATGTAACAATAACCAACACATATTTTCATCTTCTGTGAGTCTTGCAGCTAAAGTGAAGTAGATGGAGTACATGAAGCAGTTGAAGTAAATCAATAAAAATATTATTGTAAAGGGACAGTAAATAATATTATTTTAATATTTTGTTTTTTCACTTCCAGGTTAATGCATTCTACACAAGTGACTTGGCGTTGAAAACCAAGACGTTTCAGTAAATCTATATCACAGATTCTTGGCTGACAGCTGATTGTGCACCATATGATCTTGGCTGACACCTGATTGTGCACCATATCATCTTGGCTGACAGCTGATTGTACACCACGCCATCTTGGCTGACACCGTAATGTACACCACACCATCTTGGCTGACAGCTGATTGTGCACCATATCATCTTGGCTGACAACTGAATGTACACCATGCCATCTTGGCTGACACCGTAATGTACACCACACCATCTTGGCTGACACCTGAACATACTCCACATCATTTTGGCTGACATCTGAATGTACACCACACCATCTTGACTCTCATCTGAGTGTACAACACACCATCTTGGCTGACACCTTAATGTCTCAACCCAAGTAAACAAATTTACCAAATTATTAATAAAATAAATTTCTACTAACACACAACTAAAATTTTTAGACTTTTCAATCAACCTGTTCATTGTTTCAATCACTCAAACTTTAACATTAATGGTTTTAAACCTATGCTATTTTTCATTTGTAATTCAAATAAATGTCACCTTGTTGCTGTATGAATGTGCTGCTCCACAAAAACTAATAATATAGACTTTTTAATTACCCTAACCTGTCTTGGCATGAAGACTGAATGATAAAATGTATTACTTTGACCAGTTGGTTCAAATAGACTGATGAGCTGAATGAATTACCCTAATGCTCAGTTCACACGATCAAATTCTCATCAAATTTTCGTTCATACATTTGATTCAATTTTTGTAAGAAGCCTTGTCATAACTTTCAAATCACTATTTGATCAAATTGTGATGGCATGCAAATTTCTTAAAATCTGTATTATTATGCAACCTCCATATCACATGAACAAACATTAAGAAAAATTTCATCAAGCTAGGTCACCAGGTCGTGTTTACATTGACTAAGCTAAGCTATCAAAACAACAGCAGCCTCCAAGTAAAAATAATGTACTTAATTTAGAAAAAGATGTAAAAGAAATATTAGACAATAAATCGGCGAAGGGCATGATGTAATTGAAAGGTATTTATAAATAGGCTTATTACTTGTACAGCATAAATACTATAATTCTGTAACTGTAACACTAATGACTACTTAGTACTTCCAATTGGATCAATGAGAAATTTTACCAGCTCGAGCTCCAGGCAAAGAAAATATTGCTCCTTGGCTCCGTAACCCTGATTACAAATAACAATTAGAAATTTAATTCTCCTACCCCCGCCCTCCTTTTTTGTTTTCAGTGCTATTATAGCAAATGGGTGCCCCCTTGATTAAATTAAAAAGTTCAACTTTTTAAATTATTTAGTTATTATATTGTTCTTCTGTAGTGACCCCTTAGGTCCACTTTTTAATAATTTCCACAGAAAACGTAAAATCTTATTATATTATTGTTTGAGTCATGCTATAGACATTTTTTTTTTTTTGGTAGAATGTAGAAAAACTTGACTTTAGATATAATAAATATTTAAATAAGGACCTTCAAATGAGATAGAATCATAGTAAAAAGCTTACATTTCTCAAAAATACTGTTACATTGTACAAGTATAGTAAAGCTCTCCTGAACATTCATAAATAAAAGTTCATTATTAAAAAAAATAATCAATATAATTTTTAAATTGATTTAATGGGAATTTTAGGTGCTATTTGACAAGTTATGAGATACCGGTAGTTAAAAAGAGAATTAGCAGTACTCCTCTTCTCAGTCTGATCAACTGCCAGTGGAAAATAGGCCATTAACTATTTCTTTCCATTTCTTCCATTCTCTAGATATCTTCTCCAGCTCTTGACAATTTTTATAACCCGGTATATTTTTGTTGACATCCCTTTACCAAGTTTAGGGAAATCATTCCTGATTTATGTATTAAAATGAACAGAACGCTCATTTGTAGTACACTGCATTAGATTTTAAAAATTATATTGAGTACAATTATATATATATACTGGTACTCTAATTTAAACTGTAAAAGATAATATTTTAGGGAGTGGTAATCTCCTTTTAAAAATAACTTCCAGATAAAACACCTGATTTAAAAGATACAAATACAAGTTCAATCACAGATTTCACAAGAACTCAGAAACAAATTGGTATAAATTTTATTAAAAAATAAGCAGTGCAAAATGAAGTTATCAATAAGCACTACCATTAGTTGCAGTATTTGCATATTTGAAAATAGGATGTCACAATCATCTTTGACAATAGAAATCTTGTCATTTAATCGTCTCTCAAGTTAGGGTATTGTAAATGTGGCTCTAGTGTGTTTAATAATTTCTGGAGAAAAAAAAGATGCATTTTATTTATTACTCATAAAAATATATAAAATATATACATTATAAAGTTATCACACAAACACTAATTTTAAAGCATAAACATTTATACTTCCCAGTTATCATATGTAACGTTTATAATGTAATGTTACTTGGAAACGTGAGCTAATGTATTTTATTTCTTCAGTGCAAGTGATGATTTGCCAATGTAACTATCTCATTCACCTTTACAAACGACCGTCTCTTTCTCCGCCAAGAAGTAATAAGGTCCAATGAAAATTACACAGTACTTTATTAAGATATTTGATAAATACATCACATGGTTCCTTGACATCAGAATTGTTCGAACATTTATAGTGTAATATGAAAAATATATATCCATACACTTACAAAAATGTATCTAATAATTAATTCATTAAATCCATCTGAAAAATACAACATGTCAACCTTCTCCATTAAAATTATGTCGTTCACTCCCTTCACTCAAGAAAAAATGAATTCTCCATACACTATAAAAATTAGTTCCTTTTTTCTCGTGTTTCTATTCTTTTCCTTCAAATCACTTTGCCTTTGTGCCGTGAGAGCAAATGTTAGTGTCCTGTGAAAAAATCCATGTCATATGAATAAGTAACATGGTCTGTTACACACATTACTGATACTAAAAAAATAAATATAGAATAACTATAGTATGGTATGACAATCCACATAAGTTCAATATGTTTTATGTTTTTGTCATTTTCTTTATACTCAATTTGTCTTGACCAAAAATCAGCAACAATGTTGTTTTTGCCTTTTATTGATTTTATTTCAATTGATAGAGTATTAAAGACTATCTGTTGATCTTGTTATTGGCTATTCTCTTTTTGTTTAGTGCCATTAATGGTTTATGATCTGTTAAGAGACTAAACTTTCTTACTTAGAATTTGATCAAATTTTGAACAAAATCTCAACAAAGAAACCACACACAAAATAGTGCCTTCATCCTAAAATTTGAAGCATATTGAAGAAATTTGACAGGAATTTGATCGTGTGATCTGAGCATTACCCTGTCAGTACATATTAATGTATTTAAAGTTATTGATGCTGTCACAATCTAAAGCTAAATAAATTTAAATATTAACTTAAATTTAAATAACAGCAAGTAATTAGGGGTGGCGAATTTAAAAAACAAAAGTAGGATGGGGGTTTTGAGTTGAGCCTTCTCGTCCATGAGGGGCATCCACCGATCATCGTCGGCGTCTGCGGTTCCTCCAAGGGCATAGGCCACCTACGAGAGACCTCCAGGCATCTCTATCCTGGGCCAGCTTCTCCAGGATCTTCCATTCATGGCCAATTTTCTTGATGTCTGTCTCCAATTCTCGGCGCCAAGTGTTTCTTGGACGGCCTCTTTTCCGCTTACCCTGTGGGTTCCATTTCAGGGCTTGCTTTGTTATGTTAGAAGCAGGTTTTCTTAGTGTATGACCAATCCACCTCCACCGCTTCTGGAGAATCTCTTCCTCAATGGGTTTCTGTTTAGTCCGCTGCCACAGTTCCTGGTTGCTGATTTTGTCTGGCCAGTGAATTCTGAGAATCCTTCTTAGACATTTGTTGATGAAGGACTGGATTCTGGTCAGGTTTACGGCCGTTGTTCTCCATGTCTCGGCTCCATATAGCAGCACAGGTTTTACCATAGCGTTAAAAATCCTTAATTTTAACTTGCTGCCTAAGTTGTTAGAGACCCAAACATTCTTGAGTTGTTGGAAGGCTGCTCTTGCTTTTCCTATCCTTATTTTGACGTCCGCATCTGTACCACCTTGTTTATCTACCATGCTGCCAAGGTAAACAAAACTGTCCACCTCCTCAAGGGCTTCTCCTTCAAGCATAATGGGTGATGTACTGGTGGCATTAACCTTGAGGATTTTACTCTTCCCTTTGTGAATGTTGAGACCCATGCTAGCAGAAGTGGCTGTGACAATGTTTGTTTTCTCCTGCATCTGTTGTTGGGTATGTGCAAGAAGTGCAAGATCATCAGCAAAGTCAAGATCATCCAGTTGATCCCACAAGGTCCATTGGATGCCATTCCTTTTCTGCTGTGTAGATGTTTTCATCACCCAGTCAATGGCTAACAGGAAGAGGAATGGTGACAGCAAGCAACCTTGTCTCACACCAGTCTTCACCTGGAAAGCATCTGTCAACTGCTGGCCATGGATAACTCGGCAGTTTATCCCTTCGTACATGTTTCTGATTATATCAGTAATCTTCTGTGGCACCCCGTAATGCCTTAGCAATCTCCACAGGGTTTGCCTGTCAACACTGTCGAAGGCTTTTTCATAGTCAACAAAGTTGACATAGAGCGGCGAGTTCCACTCTAGTGACTGCTCTAGAATGATGCGCAGTGTCGCTATCTGGTCCGTGCAGGATCTGTTGGTGCGAAAGCCGGCTTGTTCGTCCCGCAACAGAGGGTCTACAGCGTTTTTCATCCTGTTAAGTAGTACACGGTTGAAAACCTTTCCTGGGATGGACAGCAGGGTGATCCCTCTGTAGTTCGAGCAGGAGCTTAAGTCTCCCTTCTTTGGGATCTTGATAAGGTATCCCTCTTTCCAATCGGAAGGAACTTGCTCCTCTTCCCATATCTTCATAAACAGAGGGTGTAGCATTTCCACACTGGTTTCCAGGTCCGCCTTCAGTGCCTCTGCTGGGATGCCATCAGGTCCCGCAGCCTTTCCATTTCTGAGTTGTTTAATGGCCCTGCTAATCTCTTCTTTGGTGGGACTATTACAGTCAATTAGCAGGTCATTATCGGCTGGTTGGATATCTGGTGGATTTCTTGGTTCAGGCCTGTTCAGGAGCTCTTCAAAGTGTTCCTTCCATCTCCCTCTCTGTTGCTCCTCACTTGGTATGGTGTTTCCCATTTTGTCCTTCACTGGTCTCTCTACCTTGCTAAATTTCCCTGACAGCGTCTTAATGGTATCAAACAGTTCCCTCATGTTCCCCTGGTGAGCTGCATCCTCTGCTTCTTTAGCAAGTTTATCAACAAATTCCTTCTTGTCCCTCTTGATGCTTTTCTTAACTTTCTTATTTGCATCCGCATACTCCTTCTGGGACTTGTTTTTCTGTGCTCGGGTGCGGCTGTTATTCACTTCTGATTTCTTTCTTTTCCTTTCTTCTATTTTATTCAGCGTACCTGCTGTCATCCATTCTTTGTGTGCCTTTTTCCTGTTTCCTAGCACTTCTTGACATGTTGACTGGACTGTTTCTTTCATGCTTTGCCACTTTCCTTCGGTGGTTTCATCTTCAAGTATTTCTTGTAGGACTTGGAACTTATTGAATAGTGAGATTCTGAATTCTTCCTTTTTGGCTTGGTCCTTCAGGAGGGAGGTATTATACCGAGTCCTGTATGCTGTTTGCTCGGTATAATGTCTCTTTAGTTTTAATTTCATCCTGGCCACAAGAAGATGATGATCTGAGGCAATATCAGCTCCCCTCTTAACACGTACGTCTTGGAGAGATCGCCTGAATTTTTTACAAATACATACATGGTCTATTTGGTTCATCGTTCTCATGTCCGGAGAGACCCATGTAGCTTTGTGAATCCTCTTGTGCTGGAAAATGCTCCCCCCTATGACCAGGTCAGCTGTGGCACATAGGTCCGCAAACCTCTCACCATTGTCGTTCATCTCGCCTATCCCTTGCTGTCCCATAACCTCTTCGTACCCTGTGTTGCTATTGCCGATCTTGGCATTAAAGTCTCCCATGAGGATGACGATGTTCCTCCGTGGGCGATCCTGGACTATGGTCATTACTCTATTGTAGAATTCTTCTTTGTCTCCTTCATCACTTTCATTAGTTGGTGCGTAGCATTGTATAACATCTAGGTTGATGCTACGTTTCTTTGTTCGAAAGGTTGCTAAAAGAATTCTAGGTCCATGGGCCTCCCATCCAATGAGTGCTCCTTGTGCTGCCCTTGATAGCATCATAGCAACACCCAGGGTATGTGGGGCATTGTCTTCTTCGTGTCCCGAAAATATCACCATCTCTCCTGAGATTAATCTCTTCTGTCCCCATCCAGTCCATCTTGCTTCACTAATTCCGAGAATGGTGAGCTTATAGCTCCTCATCTCAGCGGCTATTTGTGCCGCTTTACCAGCCTCGTACATGGTGCGGACATTCCAAGCGCCAATGACGGTGGTAGTCCTGGTAGAGATGATGGTTGTCGGCTTAATAGCTTCCAGGTTTCGGCTTTCACTATTAGGCGTCATATTTTCCTCCTCAAGGAATCCATCCTCTCCCAGGACTGAAATGTCTTTTGTTACTCTTTTCGGTGCTTTTGTAACTATGATTTTTTACATGGCAGGGTTGTTGGCCTTGCGCACAACCACTTGGGGGGTTGCCCCTCACAGCTCAATGGGTAGCTGCCTTTGTTCGGGTTAGGTCCCTAGCCTTTGTGGATCCCTCCACTTCCTACAAGGCAGTAGGGCTGATTTTGGTCCGCCCCGGGTATTTTATTTCCCCGGTACCCTCCATATCTGGCGGGCTTTCCCCTATCCGCCGGCTGGGGAGGCGCTCGATAGAAGATCAGCATCTCCCACGAGAGGATGGGGGAGGGATGTCCGATTGAAGCTATTAAATACTTTAAGAAATATTCTATCTTCAAAAGATTGCTATAGTATTTATGACTATTTAAAACAATTTTCCAAGAACAAATAAAAAATTCTCACTAAACATGACATTATTTAACACCAAAAATAGTTTGTAGCAGTTAAAAGTTTATGTTCACAATGTGCTTTCGATTCACCAAGATGATCCATAAGGTGAAAAGAAATCCCAGTGTCAGGGGATAAAAGAACCAAGTGGAGCATGACATAAGTATAACTCTAGAATTATCAATTTTACCATTATCAGAATGTTTGAATTTGAACTTTCTATGTGAGCTCTTTTGAATGATAGCCTGCAAGGCAAGGTTGGGTAATATGTCCCAAATCAAAGGTTATTAATTTTTATCAATGCTAACAAGTATAAAGTAACTGACCTTACTAGTAAGGTATAAACTAATTTGAAATTTTAAAAATAATTTAACAATCATAGGGTATAAATCTCTGTTACTATAAATTTCATATCAGTTTATAAATATTAAAAATAGAAAGTATTTTTTAATATTTTCTTAATAAATTATTTACACAAAAATAAAACATGCTTTAAAATCAAATTTACAACAACCAAAAAATTGAATTTATTATAATAATGAACAGGATATCCCAGACGAATTCTCTTTAAAAGTATAAAAGTCATTTTGACTACTTCTATTAAAATGTATATTAAAATGTATTTTAAATATTTTAAAAATGTAAAATTATTTCAGAAAAGTAACAGGTGCACAAATCCAATTATATTAGCTTAAGAATTTAGTGTTAATTTACTGAACACCGGTAACATAAATAAGAAAAATAGAGATACGTTTCCCGCTAAATTTTGCTAAATACGGTCAAAGGGAAGCAACCATTAAAACAAACAGATCTTTTAAAGACGGCAGCGATAACTTCCCATTAATTATATGGTAATTTTATTTATTCGTTTCAAGAAAGTTAACTCTTGTGACATTGGTGAAAGATCGTATTAACTTGGTTACTGTTCCTAATTCTTTATGAAAGTATGGGAACTAACTGCTGTCACCTTGGTGGACAAAATAATTTTTTGAGTTGTCTCTAATTGAGTACTCTTTTATAACAAAAGTTGTTTTTTTAATCAACATATTTTTATTAGCTTTCCTTAGGATGAAGAATTCTTTTGTGGTTTGAATAACTTTTCCTAAATTATTTTGTTGACTATAAAGATAACTTCGTCAAGATACAAAGATTTTTCAAGATGCAAAGCAAACATTGGTAAATTTAAAGGACGAATGCCACTATTTTATTGCAATTCACTAATGTATCCCTAAATCGATCCCTCAACCTAACCCCTAATTCACTGCAACTATAATAAACACCCGCCAAAAGACCACCGGCATTCGTCCTTTCAATTAGCCCAAACATTAGTTGGTTGTTCTGAACTGTTGTGTGTGTGTGAGGTGGGGGTACTGTGTGAAATCAAATTATATATTATAGTATAGGCATAATTTAATTAAGGTTAATTAAATTAAAATCAAGCTATTTAATTTACTAAATTTAGTTTTTTTAAAGAACAAAGTGGCTATTCGTACCCTGGTACCAGAAGTGAGAGGTTTGGATTAAAAAATTATTAAAAATTTGATTGTTGGGTTTGTAAGACAAAAGGAGGTATTGAATGGACTATATGTTTGTAAACTTAATTCTTCAGTTTAACTGCAATAAACTACCACTAAAAATGACGTCCTAATAGCACTGCTGAGTCAAAATGGACCCAGACATGCAGCGTTGCCATTCGCACCCGGGTACCATTAGACTCAAGCTATTCGGATGTCATTTGTGGTAGTTTATTTTAGTTGAACTGAAGAAGTAAGTTTACAATCGTATCCCAATCTCTCACTTCTGGTACCCAGGTACGAATAGTCTCAGCCTTTAAAGAATGTCAATGTAAATATATATCTATTCAAACCCTTTCCATCGCAACTGGGTGTAATACACCCGGAGACAGACTGTGATTGCTGGTATCTCCAGTCTCCTTTTTAATAACCTTTCTCATACTCGCCCTCATCCACGAGGTAGTTGGAATTAGCACCTTGGCCTTGGTGGTTGCAATTATATTAAGTATATAATATAAAGTATAAAGCATGCGAAAGTGACTACTTTTTGGGGGCGTAATCTTTTTTTGTACAGTCCCAAGCATAATTTAATAGAAGGAAAAAAACGTCTAAACTGGCTTATGAACATTATTGTTTGATTGTTATTTATTGATTATTTGAGTCTGTGTAATCCATAAAATTAATTCTAATTTTTGACAATAAATAAATACAGTGGAAAGTCTCATACGGGGAGATAATACGCGATCTATGAAGGGAGTTCGGTTTCAGGTCAATTAAATCATGCCACATATTAAAAAAGAAAAATAACATAAAGAGAGCCATTTACTGTGATATAAGACTATGGGGGGGTAACCCATCCAGTTGCCAGGAATTACAAGAAACACTTTTTCCCATTATTATAAGTGTGAGGTTGTGCTATACCCAGTCACTAGGGACAGGGTATACTAACTATATGTTATTTGGGAAAGTGTTAAATGATATTTCACCATTTTAGTTTATCTTAAATGCAATTTTTGTTTAGTTTGATTTGCGTTAGAAAATTTTGAGGAGAAATAATACCAATTACCAAACCACTGGTAATAGTAATTATTAAATTATCACAAGTAACTAGTACCAGAAAAAAATTAGTAGACTCAATATGGCGGAAAAAGACCAACTACTTGTAGTCCTAACAACTAATTTAATTTAATTTAGTCTATTCTAACTTATTAACATTAAGTTCATTGTAGTTTAATTTACTTATTAATGAACTATGTAACGGTCTCAAAAAAGCTGGTCTGCATGACTGGGTTGAATAGATTCTTGACTTAATACTAAAGTGATAACAACAATTACTGTCGAAAAATAGTAGGCCTAGAGATCACAATCTTAATTTTATGAGAATATTAAATTTGTTGTTCAGTACTTCACTTAAAAAATTTCAAGGGCAGTTGAAAGGATTTTCTTTGACAGTCTTACTAACATATAAAATTTGTAATACTAATGTCACCGAAGAATTAAAAAGTTATAGACAATTATAAATAATAATAACATAAATCATTAAAATATATAAAAAATTGCTAAAGTTTTTAAATCAAACATAAATAGGGGAATAAGTTAAGTGGGAAATATTGTTTTGGGTACATTGAGAGGTACAGTAATCATGAGAAATATTCTTTTGGGTACTGGTACCGTACATTGAGAGCGCCAGTAATGATGAGAAATATTTTTTTGGGTACGTGGAGAGGTACAGTAGTCATGGGAAAATGCAAGACACTGAACTTATTAGTTTTAGAAACATTGACCATTTTTATGATGAAGAAATGATTTCATAGGACTAGCTTTATACCTTGCCATCTCAAATATATCCGACTTGATTTACATAAGATAAACAAAACTTAGGAATAAGTATATAAAAATATATGGAAATATAGGTCAAAATGCCTTCTTCATTAACATCAGAATGTAAATATTTAATACCGGTATAAGGAAATGAGCTAAACCAAGTATGCGAAAATCTGAATAAAAGGATGCAACAAAAAACAACACGTGTTGACAAGAATACTCCTTCAGTAAAGAAAGCACAATAAATAAAATATATAATAAAAATAGACATTTAGCTTCAAGGTGGTCTCCTGGAGGACAGCAAGCGGACTGTAAAATAAATCCTTTATCATTAATTTTTGAAGTTTTTTGTTTTGTTTAGTAAGCCCTGGAATCTATAAAACAAGGCTTCAAAATTTGGTTGCCCAAGAGATTATTGAGGTCATGGGCTTACGTCTCGTTAGCCTATAATCTGCCCATTACAAAAATACAGAATACACAATATAAAACTAATAGGCTAAACAAGCAAGTTTATAATTTCTCTATTTACAGATGGTTTCTGTCAACACATTGGATGATGTCCTTGTTTCTATCAACACACTGGATGATTTCCTTGTTTCTATCAACACAATGATTGGATGATTTCCTCCAAGATGTGATCTTAGGAAAAATTTCTCTTGATTTCATGGTTCATTGACCCAGGTACTGAATATCTATTAAATAAATGTATTTCCAGTTTTTAGTTAGTTTTATTTTACATGAGATTTAGTAAGTTTTTTTTATTGATCCCAAATCAGTTTAATAAAGACAAAAATATGCCATAATATATTGGAAACTTAAAAAATATAGATTGTAAAATATTTTTGATATTATTCTCAATTTTAATTTTGGTAATCAGAAATGAGATGCATCCACAATTGGGTACAAGTACAACTGAGAAATTACATCCATAATTGGGTACACCTAAGATTCATCTATGATTGTGTAACACTGTAATACTTCATCCATGATTGGGTACAACTGATGTACTATAACCATGATTTGGTACCATACAACTGAGATGCATTCATGATGGTGCACCACTAAGTGTGACTAAGATGATACATCCATAATTGCCTACCACTGAGATACTACTTCCATGATTTTTTAATGATTTTTTAAAGATTATATTGAAAATTATAATTGTTTCCTTAAATGTTATAATTTGAATCTCACTTTTCATGTATTTGAAATTTGATTTTGTAGCAGACCTGTTTACTCTTACTATTTTGGCATACTATGTACGATTTTAAGGTGTAAACATTATATAGACTGTATGTTTATTTTTTTAACTACAAATATAAGGTATTTAACAATTTTGTGATTGATAAGTGTGCGATTTTAAGAGTTTGAGGGTAAACAGGCGTAAGACTTTGTAGATCTATGTTGTCTTGTATTAGTAAAGGATGTATACAGTGTTGGTGTTCAAATGTACCCATGTTAGATGGTGTAGTTTTAAAAGTACATTTACACTGCAGATTTGTTACATGGATTCTCAACTTTCTGTGACTACAAGCTGCTCTCTATATACTATATCAGATGCTGACTGGCATATTTCATTTCACTGGTCCAGTACAGTTTCTGCTGGCAAGTTACATAAACAGTCCCATCATTTTTTGTTCAGTGCTCAACAAATCTTGTTTAAAAGGCAAGAATCCTAGTAACTATTCGGTAGTGTGAACGTACTTTAAGACTTTGAACATACACCATTGTAAATATGTTGTTTAGAATCAGTTAAGGATGTGTGATATTGTATATTGCTGGTCATCAAATGATGAGACTCCAATTGTGCACAAATACATTCTAATTATTTGGCGACAAGCAATAAAATAATAACAGGGGCAATGCAGAATTATGATGTCAAAGTCCCCCATGTGATAAACATACAAATGACTTTTGTACAAAAACTAAACACCAACCATGTGAATTCATTGTAAATATTTTTTTTGCGAGATCTTAAGATGATGGTGGTTTTAGACAAATAGCAAATGTTAATAAATAATGGATTGATTTGTATTTTACAGGAAAAGTATGAAATCCAGGCATTCTATAGATTGACTGTTGAGATATCCAGCAGTATTGTCTATAGCTTTAGTGCCTGGACTTTTTATAAGCAAATAAACATTTAAATTGAAGTAGATCTTATAGAATGCCTGGATTTCACACTTTGCCTGTAACATGTGTAATTGGAGGGCTTGGTGGAATAAGGTGCCTACATTTTTTAGGTAGCTTGGATTTCACCAAGTCCTTAAGTTACCAAACAAGTCACCATCATTTTTAACATGTTTCTTTTGTAAAGGGGACTCACTGTATATCACCAGGAGTATTCATGTTTTCATCTCTTTGGAGATAGTCTCGCGGGGATAATTTTTGTTTTTCTCCCCCTATAATAAAGAGCATTCATGTTTTCATTTTCTTTTCAATTAAATAAATTTTTAAAAACTTCAAATGTTTTTCTTTCTTTTATTTTACTTATTAAATATCTTCTTTTTCTCTCACATACAATTAGTTAACCACGCACCATATATTTATTGAAGCAATGTAAATATCTTCTCTTTGCCTCACGTTCACATACATAATAAGCACCATCTATTTATTACAACAATGTGAGATATTGACTTTTCTTTATGCCCTTTGCCTTGAATTGCTCGGCGCCAAGGATTTGAGTCTTCCTTCATAGTTTTTATCTTCAATTCTTGAACACCATCTGAAAATAAAAGAAATATTTATCAACTTGTTATCGGTAAAATAACCTCTCCTTATCTTTCCCAAATGGATAAATCATTAATTGCTACCATACTTAAAGCTAAAAGAACGAATTGGTTTAAATCTATGTTAGGCATTTTCAATTATTTTACGTAAATCAAGTCAATTATAGTATAATACAAATAAATTCAAGCATATGTTTAAATCACATTTATCGTTACGTCTCTTGTTTTTGTTATGTTGTTAAATACAGCGAAATTAAAATAAATATTTTGATTGAGCTCTAGTTACATTATTTAGAATAATTAAATGAGAACTTCATTTAAATGAGAACTTCATTTAAATTGGCAAATCACAAGCTTTTAAATTTCCTTCAGTGACTTGACTGATAATATCCCTCACCAATGATAGTTTATGGGTTCAACTGAACTTCACTTCCTTGTAATATGCTAAACTCGTTTCCTATACTACTTTCAAAGTCTGATACATATCTACAATCACAGGATCACCAATGACCCCTTTGCATAAAATAAGATGGTAATTCAATCAGATAATTTTATCAGTCATACACAACTTTTTAACTCTCATAAAATAACCAAAGATAGAATAAAATACATTTGGATTACTTCATTAACATGAGAAGTGATATTATCAGGTAAACTTTGGCTTTCTTGGGAACTTTTCTCTCCCACGAGTTTAATAGGTTTACTGTCGGTTTTGTTAGGTTCCAAGTTTCACTTGCTTATATCTTTTTACTTTTGAAAATTTTCTGACTACTGAAGTATCCATTTCCTACCAATATTCTTTCTTTTATTTCTGTTAGTAATTCATTTTCTTTCATTTCATAAAGATCCTAGGTACCCGGTATTTGAATACATCTAATTCTTTTAAAAGTGTGTTTTTTAATGTTAATGACTTCCAACCCTACGTATAGTGATTTTATGCTCGAAGCATTATCGCGAGAGTGAACTTGAATGCTTTAATTTCATTTGAGTTAATTTTTAAACTAGAAATTCGATAGCTAATCCATTTTATAAAGGCTTCTAATTCAATAAAGGCTTTTGATATATCTTTCCTATCCCTTACAGTGCTGACGAAGTCATATGCATATGCAAGATATTGAAGGGGTTGATTGTAGAGAGCAGGTCTTGGGGTATGCTTCTTATAACTCAACGCTTCTCAACCCATTTGGGAGTCGATTGACTCTTTCCCAGGGGTTACCTAAGACTATCAGAAAACACACATATTCTACAGTTATGAAGTAGCAATGACTAATTTTGTGGTAGGGGGTCACCACAACATGGGGAACAGTATTAAAGAGTTGTAGCATTAGGAAAGTTGAGAACCACTTTTATAACTCTATCCAATTTTAGATTAAATAGCATGTATGACAGTGAGTCTCCTTGCTTAGGCCTCGTCTAATCTGAAATTCCTTTGAATATTCAGTCTTATAAAGATATTTTCTTTTCTGGTTCTGGCTGTGTTCGTTGTATCCATGTACTGGCATCTGTGCAACGGTTGGGGGCATGATGTTGCTATTCTAACAGCTCCTAGCTGATGCCAGGGCAGCCTTGAAGCTTTCGGCCGATGTCGAGTTCACAGTGGCATTGTCCAGGTGGTTCCATGCTATTATTGTGCGTGGGAAGAAAGATTTCTTGAAGCTTTCGGCCGATGTCGAGTTCACAGTGGCATTGTCCAGGTGGTTCCATGCTATTATTGTGCGTGGGAAGAAAGATTGTTTATACTGCACTGTTGTGCACTGAGGCACTTTGAAGCATTTGGTAATGTTTTGGGTGTAATTGTTTATGGGATTGTCAGTGTTTAGTGAGCGTTTTACTCTGATCAGTCTGCCCGGCTTCTGTGGGGTGAGGTACGTGCCTGCTGGGATGGCAGGTGGAGTCCCTCTCGTCTGTCTTAAAGGGAAGGGGGGGGGATGTCAAATCTTTTTAACAGGCCAGTGACGAAGCCAGAAGTAGTGGATTTGTAGTCTTGAGCGATAATTCTCTCCATCTTGTCCACGTCTTGCTTAAGGTGTAGGTCCCAGATGATCGCACCATAATCTAGTAGTGGATGGACCAGTGAGAGATATGCATTTCGTTTGCTGGAAATTGGGCCGTGGCGCAGATTTCTTCGGATGAAACCAAGGGTGGAGTTGGCTTTTTTTTTTTTTATTTTGTTTATATGAGGTGACCATTTTAGGTTATTTGATGCTTGTTGGAGAATTGTCTCGTTTAGTGAGGCCATATAGGTTGATGTTTTTTTTTCTTGAGATGGTCATTGTGTAGCCTTTGGTTTCATTAAATTTCATGCCCCAATTGTCCGCTCAATTCATAAGGCACTTCAAATATGTTTGGAGTCGGTTGTGGTCATAGTAGCCGTTGTGCCTTGTGGAACTCCTGAGTCTACAGTAGCTTTCCCTGATTGGACGCCGTCTACCACTACTTACATGGTACGTTGTGTTAGGAATGTTGAGAGCCAGGAGTGAAGGTTACCATAATGGTGGAGCTTATGTAGAAGAAGGCTGTGTGGAACAGTGTCGAAGGCCTTTGAGAAGTCGAGAATAGCCATGTCAACCTGGTTTTGATGCTGTCATATGCCAAAAGAGTTGATGTACTGGGATATTATGTTTGCAACATTTCTCTAATATGTATCCGATCAGTCGTTGATCTGTTTTGTCTGAATCCACATTGGAAGTCACCTACTGTTTCTTCAGTGAAAGGCTGTAGCCTTTTGGCAACTACTTTTGGCAACTACTTTTGTCAGTATTTTGTATGTAACATTTAATAGGGAAATTCCTTTGTAGTTTCTGCACTGAAGTTTTGAAGCTTTCTTGTATAGTGGGGTTATTAGTGCTGTTTGCCATTCTGTTGGAATTTTCTCTTCTTGACAAATTTTAGTTATAAGTTCTGCTGTGATGAGATCTTTTCCGTTGGCTGAAGTTTCTTCTAGAGTTGAGTAGTTTATTAAAGGGTCTGGTCCTCCATTTGGTGGTTGATTATCTTCATCTTGTCTATTGTCTGCACTTATGTCCTCAAAATTTCCATTCTGGCTTGGTATCCATTCTTTTCATCTTTTATCTTTATGTACATTGCTCTGATGTTTCCCTCCCTTGATGTCTTCTTTTTCATTTAGCTTTTTCCCAATGTCCTCTTTTTCTTCCTACACATTTTTATGGCTTTCCTCTGGCTTTGTTCCTATCTTCAACAGTCTGTCTGCATTCATGATCAAATCAGCCTACTCTTTTGTTTGATAGCTGCAATGCTTCAACTTTTTCTGATTTTCTGATGATTTCACAGCATTTTTTAACCCGATCCCACTGTTGTTATCCTTGTTTCCTCCTGTGATGCTTCTACTTGTTACATCATTTTTGGAAAGATTTTGGCCATTGTGAATAATGCTTATTCTCTGCTTATATTTAACCCTTACAAATAGATGGTCAGAGTCTGCATATGCTCCTTGATAGCTTCTTACATCTAGTATGTCAAGTCTGATCTTTAAAACGATTGATTAAAACGTGGGTAATTCAATCTGGTTTCAATCTGCAGATATTAGCTATGAAGACGCTGTCACAAGAGTTAAAAGAAGTAACGAAAAGTGTCATAAGTTGTCAATTTTGTTACGGCAAGCATTGATGCGTCGAACAATGCTCTGCTATTTCACACCGAAATGAGATGGTTGTTGAAAGGAACAGTTTTAAAATGTGTTTTTGAGTTTCATGATGAACTCAAAACTTTTTTAAATCAGAAAGCAAGACCGCAGTTCGAAGCTCTTTTTAGTTATCAAAGTGAATTGCAGAAAATAGCTTACTTGGTTGACATCTTCGCTATCTTAAATGAGTTAAATTTATCACTGCAAGGACCAAATGCAACATTCTACAATTTCCCTAAAAAGATGTGGTCATTTAAATTTTAATTTCAGCTATGGCCAAAACAATTGGATGAAAATAAAATGTATACGTTGCCCATATTATCTTGTTTCATGTTATTGAACCAGACAAAGGAATTACAATGATAAATTCTGTGAAGGAACACTTGCAAATGCTTACACACGAAATTTCATCGTACTTTCCAAATCTACTTCACACCCCATTTGCACTTGCCAGATGTCCATTCACAGTCAAAGTTGAAGATTTTCCTGAGTCGCGGTAATTTCCACAAAAATTGCTCAGTACAGGATTTTCCTGGATTTACAGCAAGAAATGATTTCTCTACAATGCCAGTTACAAAATTCTGGATCAAGAGTTTGCAGTCATACCCTTCTCTGTTGCGTTTTCCTCTTTCTTTCCAACAACATATCTTCGTGAAACAGGGTTTTCCAGATTGTTGGTAATCAAGCCTTAAGATAGAAGTAGACTTGTGGAAGATCATCTTCGTTGTGCTCGTGCAAAGACTGTTCTGAGCATTTCTGATCAGGTAAGAAAGAAACAATCTAAACCTTGGCACTGATGTTGGCTTTTAGCATACTGTCGCAAAATGTAGCAAAGTAGTTTACTGTTGTTAAATTAAGACTGTTACCCATGCTACACCATGCTTCAAGACAAAATTTCATTTCTTTGTAATCAGAAATTAATATTTCACAATATATTGTTTTTTGTGATTAATGCTTAAATTATGTTCAATTTGTAACAATGAAAATGAATTCTGCATATCAGACATTTACATTACGAATCATAACAGTTATGAAGTAACAATGAAAATAATTTTATGGTTGGGGGTTGCCACAACATAAGGAACTTTATAAAGGGGTCGCGGCATTAGAAAGGTTGAGAACCACTGCTCTAAATAATTATATTTTTTTATAATGACTATGAAATTTGATTTATCTTTTAATTTGATAAATACTGGTAACAATGACTATTGCTCGTTTCATTATATTTAATAAAATCTTAAATAACAAATACTATTGCTCATTTTATATTTACTATTTTTGTTTAAGCCCAAGTTTTCACTAAGGTAGTATAGTCGACCGATTGTTATGCTGGTAAAGATATTTTTTTCCAAATATTTTGCTGTATTAATGTTGAACATTTCCTATACATTTACTATTTGCTATACCCAGGTGGCCCAACTTATCACGCTCATTCATTTCATAGTAAAATTTCACATACCTTATTGTCCAAAGTTGTCATTTAATGGATTGATTTCTATGAGATGGAAGATCATTAGAACATGTCTTGTTGAGGTGTGGTTTCTCTCGACTATTCATCTTGTGATTGCTCTTGAACATTCATTCCTGTTGAAGAATGATTACAGCTCAAGATAAAGGAATGCTTAATAAATTTAGCATGTGTATTAGTATCAGAGGGGTAGCGAAGGGGGGACAGATGTCCCGGGGCGCCAAAATGTGCTTTGATAATATTTTATTGATAAAAATAACGGGTTTGAGAGTTGAAAAAAGAAAAGGGGGCGCTTTAAAATGAACCTTATCCCCGGGCGCCAAACATCCTCGCTACGCCTCTTATTAGTATCATTTCAAACTCTTTTTACCCATCAAAATTTACTTCACATTTAACACACTAGCACAGTGGTTCTCAAACTTATTCAAATAAGGTTAAATTTTAAGCTAAGGAGGGCTGTTAGTTTTGACCAATGATTATAATTATTGTTAAGATATTGTACATCCTCCACCACTTACAGCAGTTCTTCACAACCATTTTTGCCCCACTCCCCATCTGAACACCCTAAAAGGTTTCATATCACCACCTCCTATATTCCCTTATAGAAAAAGCATTAAAAAAGTATCAGGTATTTCAAATTTGAGGCATGCTAAGGTCTCAGTAAAGAAAAGTATCCCATCTAACATAAATTAAATGCACCCCCCCCCCAAACATTTCCAAACCCTTTTCATAATAACAGTAAATAAGTTTTGATAAGATTTTTCATTTCTACTCTCTAATACTGTGATATCTACTTCTTAGCCCTATTATTAGCTTTCTTCATGGTAGTATAACATTTGTAAATGGTTATAAAAAATAGAATGCATTATTTATTTGTTTTAACTTAAACTAATTTGTATTTATAAAATTATTGTTATATTATTATTTTTCAGTTAGCCCAATGTCAAATGTAAACAATGCTGTATCTATGGCTATTATTTTGTAGACAATCAGCTGAGTTCCCTTTTCAATGAAAAGTTGAATTAAAAGTAATTGAGGCAGATTGTTTTCTATTTTGATGTCTTTTTATTTAGATTGTAAATTTTGTGTTTGAGCTAAATTAATTAAATTTAAATATATTTTGACAGCATCTATGATGGGCAGATGTCGATGAGTATGATTATGATGACAATGACTGTGGGACTCAAAGTGGATTTGTGCATTTAGACCAGACATAAAAAGCATACTGCTTACTAATGAATGTTTAAACAAGAGAGATATAAGGAGATTTCAAAAGCAAATAGACTTTAACCAAAGAAACTTTCTGTTTATAAAATTGGTATAACTTCATTGAAGAGTTTTATCAACTAAGAGGATTTATTAAGAATACAGTACTTATTTAAGTACTTATTTTACAAGACTGTGGTCCAGGGAATTAATTCTTATTTGATGAAATATGACAAAGGACAGATTCATGGCCATACGGAGTTTCCAAAAAGTTTCTGATACTGAAAATAAAGGAGACAAGCTGTGCAAAATTGGGTTTAAGCTCCTTAATGCAAAATAAAAAGAACTGTATCAGCATCATGAAAATGTAGCAATTAATGAACACTTTTTTTGAAAAATAGGACATTATGACATTTAGGCTGTGTTCTCTACCCTGTACTGTATACAATATATACCAATGTTATTCAAAGCTCAAGTGACACCGTTCCAATCTTAAAATTTGCTGACGATGCCACCATCCTTGGCTTACTATCTGAAGGAGAAGGCTTATACCGCAACTTAGTAACAAGCTTTATCAATTGGTGCGATGAAAATTTTCTCCCGCTGAATATCTCAAAAACAAAGGAAAGGTTGTTGATTTCAAGAGCGAGGAACACCAGATTACAGATCTCGACATAAAATATCAAAGTGGAGAGAAAGTAGATGCATATAAGTACTTAGGTGTCATCATTAATAATAAGCTAACATGGCAGGAGCACGGCCAAATGCTGTATAAGAAATTCAGAAAGACTTATCTTCCTCAAAAAAAAAAACTGTACAATTTCGGCGTAAACTTATTCTACAATTCAACAATTGGAAGCCTGCTCAATTTCAGTATTACCTGCTGGTGCGGGAATTCAACGTCTGATATTAAACACCACATAAACCAACTTATCAAGAAAACTAGGAACATAACACAAACTAAACATCTTTCACTGGAAAAACTATTTGAAGAAAGATGTTATTGTAAAATTAAACACATTTTGGATGATACAACCAACCCTCTTCATCACAGATACTTAGGATTGGTCCGTTCGGTACGAATTCTTTCCATAACAGCAAGGACTGAAAAATACAACATTCTTTTGTTCCCTAATCTGTATGAATTTACCAGCGTGCTCCCCCTTAAGTCAAGAATCTTAATAAGAACTAATATATCCCTGATATGGCTAAGAGAACTCACTGAATGGCTGCTAGTGAAAAATTTATTACAAATGTCTTGTGTCAAATTGTTTTTTATATGTGCTGAAATTGTACAATGCAATCATAAAACATTTCCATTTGTTTGGATCAATAACAGAATCTTATCTTATCTTTGACGATGAACCGGTTACTTTAAAGTCTGACATTTTTACATGTGCGCTGCAACATGACAATAACAAACAAAATTTAAATTACATTTCCAAAACAAGGGTAAAAGGGTCAGAGTATATATATCAGATCCTTTGTTTGTGAAACATTTTTATGTTTTAATAAAGAAAGAAATTGTTTTCAAGAATGTATATGCATCATCTGGTTGACCGATTAGATAATCTGATCGATATCTCTGATATAAAAAAATAAAATAAAAATGTACCTTTTTTCTTAGCTTTTATTTTTATTTAATTCTTACTAATAATTTTTTAAGTGATAATTACATGCATATGTTTGAAAATTATTTTATTTTATATTACAATTGTGACTTTTTGTGACATTATTTCCTTGATTGTTACGTTGTCCACAAAGTGAGTCTATTCTTTTGAAAAATGAATATTTGTTGTAGTATTAGTAGTATTGAGTATATGGTAATAAAATATAAAATATAAATTTAACTAATATAATTGGAAACAATTTTTTTCCCCTTCTTTGTAAAGCTGTGATGCTATGTTTTTGTTGACTCAAAAATGTTTTGTTTTGCCTAAAAATAATAATAAATAAATTTTGGAAAGTATATTTTGAACAAACACCTAATATCAATTAAAGAGCATCCCCTAATATCAATATAAGAGCATGCAATTACCTTTAGCTACAAAATTACACCTATGAGACACTTTGATGGTTAGTTGTAATAACAAATTGAAAAATCTGCTGTTTTTTTAGAGTTAATAGCTGCAGTAACTACAGTAAATTAAGATTTATAACATGCTCAAAATGAATGATTATTCCTGAGGAGCCGTGTTGAATGATATACTTTATAATTTTTTGCTTTTTATTGACTTGCATTGGAACAAATGAATTACACTAATTTTACAAGTTAGAAGAGAAAGGTGATTTTATGATGAATTATAATATTATAGGCTTACATAATTAATCTATTCTACAACATCTCTTTGGTTAATGGAATTGTTTTCCAATGTGGGGCATACAACCCACCTTATGTACACACCCCACATTATGCATACACATCACAAGGTGACAACTTGGTGCAGTTTGAAGATTAGAGAGAGCGAGACAAGCAAATAAACATTAAAAATGGTAGCAATCAATAGGTAAAAAAAACTGAGCAAACCTGAAAAAAAGATGCATTGTTACCCTGCATTCAGAAAATTTAAAAAATATAGTCGTGTTGTTTACTAAGGCTGGCTAAACACACCCCCCTCCCCCAGGCCCAGATTAAACAAGATTTTTGGAAATACATGGGAGTGCTGTGAAAAAGTTTTAAAAGAAATTTAAGCTATACCGTGTTATATGTTTTACAAAGGCAAATGTATATGATGGACAGTGACGACCAGCACAAACGGTAAACAACTTCTTCAAATCACTACAGTCTAAACTTTAACATGTTTTTAGGTTTTCATTCTAAAATATAGCCTATACTATAATAAGGGAAGATAAAAATGTTTTAATTATCACATTTTTTTTATAAAATAAAATAGCTTTCAATTAAGACATGGATTTGTTTATTCATGCATACAGCACAACTAGCAGCATTTATTAGGAATCCTATCAGTGATCAGCATTATAGATAAGGAACTGATCACAGAAAAGGTACTAGAAGGGCACAACAATTTGAAGGGATGCTATATGGCTTTTATGGTGGAGCCAATGAGGATTACAAACTACCACAAGAACTGTACCCTTTGGTCAGCCAACCAACTATGAAACAAAAAGCGTGATCTTTACCATGAAAAATAATAAAGCCCCAGGAACCGACCTTATCACTGTGGAACTTATAAAACTAAGTGAAAACGAACTGCATAGACAAATATAGAGCTTCATATCAAGAATTTGGCAGAAAGAAGAGAAATGCCAAATAAAAAGGGGTACTGCGCTCAATTCACATGAGAGGATCTAAACTGGAATGCTCAAATTACAGAGGAATCTTCCTAATTAATGTAACCTACAAAATCATCAACAAATTAATAGCAAGAAAACTGAAAAGGTTTAATGAACATACTCTAGGTGACTATCAATTTGAATTCAGACAGAATAGACCCACCACATATATTTCGACGACCACCAGATGTCTCCAGAAGAAATCCTAAGAAACATCCCCATACACCAACTATACGTGAACTACACAACAGCTTAGACAGGAAATATCTGCAAAGTGCACCATAGAAACTTGGGAGTTTCTAACAAACTTACCTGGTTTATACATGACGATGGCTACCTCCAAAAAAGAATCAAAGTGCAGGAAGAGTACTTGAGGAACTTTCATATTAATCAGGGCCACTGAGTCAAGGACACTCACTGGCATGTATCCTATTTAACATCCCTTTTGAAAGCGTTATGAGAAACATGCATGTGTGCACCAAATGAAGTATCACAAACAACTTCCAGAGAAACATACATGTGAGCACAGGATGAACTATCACAAGCAAGGTTTTCCTGGCCAAAACTAAGATTGTGGTTGGCTTATGATCCATTGGGAATAAATTTCCAAGATCCCAATAATGGCAAGTTACCTCAAGATTATTACCCAGTATGATAAATCAAGCATCAAGTTAAAATGTGAAAAAATAAAACCAAAAATATTTTTTTTAAATTAGTGGCATAGGTAATGAAAAATAAATAGAATAAAAAGGACTGGATTTACCTGAAGTAAAATGTTGACCAGTCATTGTCCTGGAATGTCATGATTCATCCTGCACATTCATCATAAGTTAATAAGAGCAGCTGTGAATTCTGGCAGTGATGGGGGTCTTCAAGTGATCTCTGTGAAAACAACAACTTTAACCTGGAAGTAAAATAATACATTAATTAGTAGAAGACAGAAACTTTATTATATTAGAGCGCAAGCTTGCATTAATATGAAGACAATATCCTATGAACAATTTTAACCTGAAAGTTACCATCATAAAAAGTACCAAAAAAATTAATCACACACTTGGTGTAATCATTGCTTTTACACCAGCCATGTTTACATGGGTGTTTCGACAAAAAATTCCTGGTTCTCTAAGGGAAAGTTGAATAGCTTTGTTTATTTAATCTATTAAATAGTTAAAGTCCAAACACTATTGGAATTAGGGAGGTGGTGTTAAATGAACAAAAGAAAACCTTCAAAATGGTCACGTCAAGCTCAGTGCAAGATTTTAACTACAACTGCATTACAGTAGTGAATCTTTAAAAATTTAAATAAGATTTTTTTGTCATAGATCAATGGTAATATAATTGTAACCTGCAAGATGTAACTCTTGATTATTACTACCATGATTTTACCCCAAAAAATATATGCTATAGCGACTGATGAATCTAAATATAAGAAGCAATCCATCTAAATAGCTCTTCTGAATTTTTTTATCATTTCTTTTACAGCAAAATTGCACTCAATATGTGATGTCAGAAGGAAATTTAGATTTTTTAGGAATTTTTATCTAATTTTAACTAAATTAGGAATGTGCAAGACTTTACCCTAACGTAATCAGTGAAACTAGCCATTCCAATACAGTCTTTTGATATTTTTTACATGCACTTGCGGGATTTATCTTTGTATAAAGTGCATTCAAAGGATCAAGATACTAATATTTATTATTGGAAGGGGGATTAGGATGATTGCTAGGTGTTAAGAGAAAATGTAAAGATATGTGTTTATTATGGCATGTAATTGACTAGGACAGAGGCTCCCAGACTGTGTCCTGCTGCAACCTGAAGTGTTAAAAAATTAATGGAGTTAATGCAAGCCATTTATAATTAAGTTGGTATTTTTCACTAGTTCTCCAACCTACTACTGTTTGGATAATGTTACGACGATCACGAATATATATGGTTTGTTACGGTTTTCGGCAATCCCCCGAAGTCCGGTCCCAAATTATTTTGTAGGAAAAAAAACTGCAATGCACAATGTGTATTGTTAGAAAACAGCAGATATGTCAGTCATAGCTTTTGTAAATAACTGTAACTTTACAAACCAGTCAGTAAATACTAAATGTTGTCATTGGCACATAATACCAGCTGAAAATGTTCTGCTGGTGACTGTTGCGCCACTGAAAGGCCCCCAGTAGCTGGCAAACAGATCGCGACTAGTGGGCCTACCACTCTGATAGCGGAGTTTACGTTTTGCTTGCATCCTAAGTCCTTCAATAGTGTGAATTTCCTGGTCTACTGGATCAACAAATTCACGCTCGTGCACAATGACAGCGTGTTCCTGGTAACACATGATTAGTGATAATGCGCTCGAGTGTTTGTGCATCTGGACGGCCAACAACCTCCATCTAACATCGTCCACTAACGCAAACATGAGTTTCAAAACAGAATGATGCCCAAGACTTTTAAGTAAGGATTAATCATTATCATTGGAAATAATTTGGGACCGGACTTCGGTGGATTGCCTGGTTTTCTTCATTAAATAACTTATTTTAGTCACTTTTATATTTTCCTATGTCTCAATTAACAGAGTTATCCCAAATAATTCACACAAAAAATCATAACTTTCTTTAGAATTGACCTACAAACATAAATTTAGTATCAATGAATTGCATTTTTCAGGTCCTATCTAACCAACTAGCTCTTAAAGCTATAAATTCATTTGGAAAATTTTACCCAAGTACCTATTACTTGGTAACTTGGTACTCTGTTCTTATTAAAGTAGGCGTAGCAGTTGGTTTTGTGCAGCGTCTATGCTGTATCAATTAAATATTGTTTTGATAGAGTCAAGTGAAGTTAATGAGGTATGTCTTCTTGTATAAGTATAAGGTTTCAAAAATCGATTAGATTGTTTAAAAGGTGCTATTTTACAGTGCACAAAGAATGTGGCTTATTATAGCAAAATTGAAAAGACGTGTGGGTGCTGGATTTTTTCTTGGCCGACGCTCAAGTGGTAGATTACCTATAGAACTATATTTAAAATAGAATTAAAAAATACAATAAAATTATAAACATAAACGTATTCTTACTTGCTTTTAGCTTTACGTCAAATTATTCTTGGTGTTTCTTTAACGCTACCGGTTCATGAAGGTCTTCAAAATATAGCACATCTCTCGATTGATAGTAATGGCTCCAAGATGGCGAAACCAACAGGAAGTATCCGTCATAACCATCACGTAACCGAATATTATAAAGCCCTCACGTGACCAGCCGGGTACCTAAGCCACTCCGTTAAAAAAAAATATGACAGTGGCAACGACAAGGATAAATACACATTATATTTTACGAGACGAAACTTCCATCTCCAATTTCGGTATAAGTAGTGTTTGATAATTTGGCATTGCGTGTTTCAGATTTGACCTAGTAAAATTCTATTTTCAAGCAGCCTACTTCTTAATCTTGTTGACGCAAAATTCGTTTTGTTTGACAACCTTATATTATAGGCCTTATTATACTTTGACTTTATATTTAAGCCTATCAATATAATAATTTATAAAGCCTGTTAAAAGGCAATATATATATTTATTATTATATATAATACTTTCAATCACTCACCCCTTTTTTTTTTTTTTTTTTGCCATTATCACTTTAGCATTTATAGGATTGCTTTTTTTGAGACCAGGAAAAGAAAGTTTTAAATAAAGTAAATCTAATGTAAAAATAAATATAATTTAACTTTGTTACAGGTATTAAATACATTTACCTTCTTAACTTCAATTAATATATTTTTTTTTAATTGATATTCTGTGGACTTATTTCAACAAGAAGAANGGGGGGGGGGGGGGGGGGGGGTTCGCCCCATGTCTACTCTAGGGGTTCATGGTAACCGCACCAACCCTAGCGGCGCCACTGGTTTTGTTTATTCAGTGTGCATGTAATTTTCACCAATTAAAGACGACAATGGATACTACGTTTCATCTAAATCAGTGGTTCTTAACCTTGTTGGAGGTACTGAACCCCACCAATTTCATATGCGCATTTACCGAAACCTTTTTATTAAGAAAAATATAAAATATGTTTTTTGTTCTGATTTTTTTTTTTTTTTTTTTTGGATCTCCGCCGAACCCCTGAGACTGACACGCCGAACCTCTGGGGTTCGATTGAACCCAGTTTAAGAACCACTGATCTAAATGCTTATTTATTGCTGTTTATTTTTCTGTTATTTGTTCGCTGACCTTCCTGTCGACACATTGGTTGTTTTGTTGGGTTCCTTTCTATTCAGGTTTTCCCATAATTTGTTTTTTCTCATTTCCTTTTAAGGTTAAATACCACTCTGGGTGTCACAAACTCTAGTCTCTAAACTGATACGCTGGGTGTCACAAACTCTAGTCTCTAAACTGATATGCTTGGCGTCAGAAACTCTTATTTCTAAACTGATATGCTTGGCGTCAGAAACTCTTATTTCTAAACTGATATGCTTTGCGTCACAAACTCTAGTCTCTAAACTGATATGCTTGGCGTCACAAACTCTAGTCTTTAAACGGATATGCTTGGCGTCACAAACTCTAGTCTCTAAACTGATATGCTTGGCGTCAGAAACTCTTATTTCTAAACTGGTATGCTTGGCGTCACAAACTCTAGTCTTTAAACTGGTATGCTTGGCGTCACAAACTCTAGTCTCTAAACTGATATGCTTGGCGTCAGAAACTCTTATTTCTAAACTGATATGCTTGGCGTCACAAACTCTAGTCTTTAAACGGATATGCTTGGCGTCACAAACTCTAGTTTCTAAACTGATATGCTTGGCGTCACAAACTCTAGTCTCTAAACTGATATGCTTGGCGTCACAAACTCTTATTTCTAAACTGATATGCTTGGCGTCACAAACTCTAGTCTCTAAACTAATATGCTTGGCGTCAGAAACTCTTATTTCTAAACTGATATGCTTGGCGTCACAAACTCTAGTCTTTAAACTGGTATGCTTGGCGTCACAAACTCTAGTCTCTAAACTGATATGCTTGGCGTCAGAAACTCTTATTTCTAAACTGATATGCTTGGCGTCACAAACTCTAGTCTTTAAACGGATATGCTTGGCGTCACAAACTCTAGTTTCTAAACTGATATGCTTGGCGTCACAAACTCTAGTCTCTAAACTGATATGCTTGGCGTCAGAAACTCTTATTTCTAAACTGATATGCTTGGCGTCACAAACTCTAGTCTCTAAACTAATATGCTTGGCGTCAGAAACTCTTATTTCTAAACTGATATGCTTGGCGTCACAAACTCTAGTCTTTAAACGGATATGCTTGGCGTCACAAACTCTAGTCTCTAAACTGATATGCTTGGCGTCAGAAACTCTTATTTCTAAACTGATATGCTTTACAAGAAATAATTTGAATTGCCATTGGTATAACAGGTACTACATGGTCATCACAGTGGCGTAGCCAGGGTTGGTGACACCCGGTGCGGTAAACTCATGGTGTCACCCCCCCCCCTTTCGACTTCCACGATGGATTTCTTCTTGTTAAAATAAATACAAAAATAAGATTAAGGTCAGGGGGTAAATGTTTTTAAGAACTGTAACGACGTTTAATTGTAGTTATTTTTACATTAAATGTACTATATTTAAAGTTTTCCTTTCCTTGTCTTCAAACTTGCAAACCTGTCAATCACTTGACCAAAATCAATATCCTTCACCGTATCACTTTCATTTGAAGGGTTCACGGGAAAAACCAGTCAAATGTTAATGAGGACATTGTCAACATGTACTATTTGTATCTTTTCAAGTATTGTCCCTTTTCTTAAGCCTTTTCTTAAGCCTTTTCTTAAGCCTTTTCTTAAGCCTTTTCTTAAGATTTTCCTTTGGCCCCTTTTTCTCACGATTTTTCGAAGGATCCATTTTCTTCGAACTTTTACTTAAGATTGACTTCTACCGATTTACTTCTAAGAACACAAAATAAAGGTAATAATCCTCAAGACATGCATTTACTTTAGTTGATTAACGGAACTATTTATTTAAAACTGTCAGCTGCCTCTTCGCCACTTGGCTACATACACAGATGATTGGTTAGGAGAACTTTTCAATACTTTAACAAATACGTGGGCAAAGTTCCAGTTGACTTCTTGCTTTGTTCCTCTTATTGTTTAAACACTTTTGTAAATTCCTTACATTTATCCTACCGTTCGTGTCCCTTTTTGTATATTCTTACATTTATCCTACCGTTCGTGTCCCTTTTGTATATTCTTACATTTATCCTACCGTTCGTGTCCCTTTTGTATATTCTTACATTTATCCTACCGTTCGTGTCCCTTTTGTATATTCTTACATTTATCCTACCGTTCGTGTCCCTTTTGTATATTCTTACATTTATCCTACCGTTCGTGTCCCTTTTGTATATTCTTACATTTATCCTACCGTTCGTGTCCCTTTTGTATATTCTTACATTTATCCTACCGTTCGTGTCCCTTTTGTATATTCTTACATTTATCCTACCGTTCGTGTCCCTTTTGTATATTCTTACATTTATCCTACCGTTCGTGTCCCTTTTGTATATTCTTACATTTATCCTACCGTTCGTGTCCCTTTTGTATATTCTTACATTTATCCTACCGTTCGTGNTTTTTTTTTTTTTGGTGGGGGGGGGGGGGGGCGAAACAAGAGCTTACCACCAACACAAGGCAGTTACCGAAATTGACTACACACGTATGGACCCGAATTGCCGACACTGTAACCTGGTTGTTGGACGCCCAAGGGGTGGCGGTGATAGGTCAAGTCCCAGACACGGGCGTCAATAGTCTGATCTACGGTGGGACTCGCTTGATGAGACAGACCCGCCTGCGAAAAGCTAGCCAGGGTCATCAAAGTTTAGGCTCAATCTCACCAGAGAGTGAATCATTTTGATTTGTATTGAAAGATTCAAGACATGACTGTGGTATGGATCCCATAAGTCCAAGAAAAGCTCTAGGACTTTAGAACCATGTATTCGTCGATCAGTGATGCCTGCGGCTTTAAAATATTTAAAAATGAACTAACTTTAAAATTAAAAATAAATCAATAAACAACATAAATAAGCAACATATATGCTATTTTAATTAGCTTTTCATTTTTTTGGTAATCACTGTATCATTACAAAAATAACTCATAATTTTTAAGTTCAATTAACAAGCAACCCTTGTCGTAGAAATGTTACAATGTTTTATATATATATATATATATATATATATATATATATATATATATATATAGTTTTTTAACTTACACAGTAAATTAGCACTGTATAAGAGTGGGATGTTGTCTTTAATATGGAGACTAACAAATAATGATTATTGAAGTGTATTTACAAGCTACTAAACGTGAATAGGACTCAAGGGACGGAGGATGCCCCTTATCAATGTTTGTAAACTCGTTCCGTGTAACTGTTATATGACGTTGACATAGCAAACCTGTGTTTCGTTGTTGAAATAACAATGGTGATAAGTGTATACTACGTCAGCTGATTTAGCACAAAACAGTTTATTTGAAATATAACAGTTCAGTTTTTAAAAAAATTAGTATTCAATTCCCAAGCTTAAAGTTAAAGAATGCAGCACATTGTTAGACAGGAAATATTCTGATTGGCTTAAATGGTGCTGAAACTACGAGTCAATATAATGCCATACTTAGAAGAAATCCAAGAGTCACAGCAAACCACAACGCCATGAACACAATAAAAGATATTTTATCAATATGTTTGCCTACAATTCAATACTCGTTTGTTACTTTCTCAAACTTTTCACCCATCTGCGGGATACCTTGAAATTTGTTTTCGTAATTTTCGCGGTAAGTCAGAGTTATGGTCCTTCAAATCCGTTACACGCTCCGAGAAACTCATTACGTCCCCTTCCTTTGAGTTGTCTTCCTTTGCTATTGGTGATACAGCCCGCTGAATGTGTCTCATCTTTGTGAAGACGCTTCTGAAATTCTCTGGAGCCTTGAGGTGTTTTTCTTCTTTCTGAAATGTTTTAACGCAATAGGTAAGAATTAGTCTTATACCATGAAAATAATTTTAGTTACTTATGAGCAAACTACATGTTTTTATGATTAAGATTAAATTTCACTAAATTGAATAGTTGTTTACAAGTGACTTACTTTTACAGAACTATAATTGGGAAAGATAAAATTCCAACATCAATACAAACAAATATAGATCATACTTTTCTGATATAAAGATCCTTTACCCTAACTTCACAACAGTGAGGTTTAACTCATGATGAATACTGAATAATTTTATGTTTTTTTTAAACTTTTTTTTTTTTTTAAATATTCGCATCCTTTCATTTCTAAACTCGTTACATGAAGTCATAACATCAACTAAGCATATCGAGTAGTTCCTTCTAGCTCACCTCGTCCATATGGTAGACGAACACGATGATGATGGTGTCAAAAACAGTCAGGAGGGAGATGATCAGCAAGATAAACAGGTAGACGGTAACTTTAGGAACCGTCTGTGACGACCTGGGCAACATGATGCTCATGAACACGGTCAAGGCCAGGAGGACAGTTAGGCCTGTGGAAACATCACGGTGAGATAGCTATAGCTGGACATGCGGCCTATAGCTGGACATGTTGGCTATAGATGGACAGGTTGGCTATAGATGGACAGGCTGGCTATAGATGGACATGTTGGCTATGAGATTACGCGGCCACGGCAGATGGTTTGAGAGTACATAGAGGCTCATTAAGAGGATAACATTTTAAATCAAAAAAAGTAATTTAATTTATGTGATTTATTAGAGTAAAACTAAATGTAAAACGTCTCTCAACAGATGCTATAATGATTGAAAATTCTCATCAGCCAAGTGCCAATAAGAATATTATTTTAATATGTGTGCAGAGTTCATGTTTGTTCAAAAAGATCGCCTGTTTAACTACTCTCTTCATACACAGAAACTTATGTATATGTGTTTATGCTGTGGGATACAAATTTTGTTTATAGATAGATAGATAGATAGATTTGTTGAAGGTCAATTACTAACATTTAAATTGCTTTGATGTAAATTTAAAATACAAAAATTATTATTTTCGCTTAGGTAATTCATATGGCGGTATAAATACTGAAAATTTAAACTTTAAACCGTACATTATTTGTTTTTTTTTTCCTGTAGAAGAATCTTAAACACTTACAACAAATACCAAAACAAAATTCAGATTAAGTTGCAACCAAATGTTAAGTTTTGGGAGCGTTTTGTTTCAGTATTTATTTGTCAACTTTTATTGTGGTGTTTAAATTGGGAGAGATCACAGAGTTATCCCCTTACCGTATCCGATCTTCTCCACTGACTCCACTGGAATGATGAACACCAGGATGTTGAGAAAGGAAATGAAGACAACTGGTAGTATTAAGTTGAGAAGGAAGAAGGTAGGCCGTCTCTTCAACTCAAGCGTGATCTGGGATGGAAAGATCTTCACAATCACTTAATCACTTACGCACGAGCGGAAATGGTGGTCAAATATGTACATGTTTTCTTTCGTAGAGCGATCTATTTCGAACAACAGTTGCCCAACACAATTTCTTGACACCTCAGGTACACAAGGTGGCTGAAGCTATCTACCGTTGAAAAACGCCCTCACGTGTTCACGTGTTTTCTTGGGTTTTTTTTAATCTGAATTTTTTTTTAGCTGCTTCAAAAATAACAACGTATCCTTCAAATTAATCTCTATTGTATTCAATAATCCTTTTTTTAATATAATGACTTTTAATTTTCTCAAGACTATAAACCTCCACGTTTTAGACTGAGAGCGTGTGGGGGGGGGGTTGTTGCGGGAAATAGAATAAAGACATGCCCACATTGACAGCAGACAATCCGATCGGTCCAGTGGCTGCTGTGGAGATGTTGATGTAAGCCTTCACGAGGTCCCACTCTCCGTTGGTCGTGTAGAACGTTCATATGACCTCAGGCACGGACGCCGTGTATACTTCAGTTCAGAAACGGAGAGTGACATCGAGACCATCTGAGAATAAAATAAATGTTATCTGACTTGAATGATTCCTGCTTTGTTTTTGAAGCAATAAAAGAAATATTTCATTTAGTCCAGGCCTGCAGGCCAAAGAAATTACAAACATTTAAATCAAATGTCCAACATAAAGTATACATTATTATTATTATTAGGTGGCTTTATATAGCGCAGTACCTCAGCCTAAAGCTAGGCTCACTGTAGTACCCCAGTCTAGGGCTACGCTCACTGCGCTTCACATAAAAATTAGAAATTACAGAAACATATACATGTACATTCAAAAACAGCGATTGGTGAAAAGCTTGACCTCACCAACAAAAGTGCTATCTACTCCCGTCTAGCCATGGACAGCACCCAGCAGAATCGAACGTTGTTTATCAGTCAGAGAAGGGTGAGAATGAGTCGGTATAATACAGTTTGAAGAGATGGGTCTTGAGAGCAGTTTTGAAAGCTGTGACGGTCGTTATATTGCGGATGTGTAATGGGAGAGAATTCCATTGTTTTTGGATACAGAAAGAGAAAATCTTATGTTCTGGGAACAGAAAGAATACGCGTGTCTGCGGAGGAACGAAGCTTTCGAAGAGTTGAATAGACAGTTAGAAGTTCTGTAAGATAGGAAGGGCAGGAACCAGAGAAAATTTGTGACAGAGAACAGACAGCTTGTAATCAATGCGTGCCTGTATAAGGAGCCAATGAATTGACGGAAGTAGTGGAGTGACGGGATCACGTTTCTTTGACCTTAGAACTAACCTAGCAGCTGTGGATTGAACTTTCTTCAGTTTTTCTATGAAATGTTTTGGTGGACCTGACAGAAGAGAGTTACAATAGTCAAATCGAGAGAGAACAAGTGCACATACTTGGGTTTTTATTGTTGTTGTTTTTTTTCTTTGCGCTAACTATGATGTAGTGGCAGATGGAGCTGATCTGACGATAATGGTTAAGCAGAGCGACATGTGTGAGAAGCATGATTATTGAGAGACATGTTGTCAGAAAGAATGTAACTAAGATTCCTAGAAGATGATGTGAAATCCATATCGCAGCTACCTATACACTTAAAACGAGATGGGGTGAGCTGAGTTAGAGGATGATTCAAGATTGTGATGAGGAGTGGTTTTGATTTCTCCCCGTTCAGCTTCAACCTGCTGAGAGTCATCCATGACTTGACATGAACAATGCACTCCTGCAAGGCGTGGATAGCGGAGTTGACAAGAGAGGGATGAGCATGCTTGATATTAACTGTACATACGACAAAACACTGTGCGAAAAGCAATGAAATCTATTCCTTACAACTTTTTTTAAAAAATCGTAATCATTAGTTTTCTAATTCAAAGTTTTTTTTTTGTCATTCGGTAAGCATTTCACTAACTTTATTTTCAATAAATGATGCTAATGTTTTCATACAGTTGCACAATTTGCACAAGCTAGCTGTTTTATCTCTCAGACATCATGTTTGTAAAAAGAAATAGGTCGAAGATTCGATCAATCGCATAATTTTTTTTATTTTTTTACAATTTTTTTTTTGGGTTAATTTAGTTTTTAATAAATTTTTTTTTTTTTTTTTTTTTGTGATAAAAAAACAGACGCCTTTGGATTTGGTGCTCCAGACAGTTGCCTGATTTGCCGCCCCTGGTTGTACACTTTTCCATGGTGTTAATCTAACCTGATCAGTTTTAATTCAACGGTTTAGATATACAGATGGGTATATTTTTTTTTAAAAAATACTATTAGTTTTATTTCAATAAAAAACTTTTACACATGTTAATACTGTTAAAAATACGATGAATTTTATCGAACGTAAAGACCTCATCTTCTTATAGAACACCACGGGTTATTGTTCTTTTTGTTGTTGTTTGTTTGTTTGTTTGTTTTTAAAAGAAAGAACCCACGTACATTGAAGCAAGTTACAAGAAATAAAGCTGTGAAATCCTATTCTGTGTTAGATCATATTTTAAGTCTCCATACGTGGATGAGCAGCTCTTCCAATGTGGGCCACTACGGTGTTGTCGTGAATAAATCCCATGATGTTCCTGGTTTTTAATTTCCCATCACTTGGACTTATTTTGTATGCCACCAATACTACAAGTATGGTTGATTTGTTACCCCAGCTAACATCACCAGACAATCCCTAGCATGGAATCCACGGGGGGGGGGGGGGGGGGG
>CAXITT010000189.1:145596-183586 GCA_964033795.1 Lymnaea stagnalis | reverse complement strand
ATATGCTCGTCCCAGCGGACCTCTCTTTGAATGGTAACACCCAGGTACTTTACGGAGGAAACTTGCTCAAGTATATGGCCGTGCAGTTCGTATTGGTAGTGTAGAGGAGTACAACTTCTAGAGATTGATAGTGTCTGGCACTTGGCAGGGTGAAATTCCATGTCCCAGCTCATCTCCCACTCAGCTAACAGATTGAGATCCTGTTGTAGCTGGTCCTGGTCAAATCTGTTAACACTGACAATGAATGCCATTGTAATTTTGTGAACTAGATTGTTGTATTTTGTACTTGATATAAGAATTCTAGTGATGACTGTTCATTTTTTGTTATTGCAATTTTGTGATGTCATTTTGTGAGTGGTGTCAACGAAAGGGGGGGAGGAAAGTTGTGAACTATATTGTTGTGAATGTTGGGTAGGGGGAGTCGTGGATCGTGAGAGTGTTTTGTGAGTTGTTGATCGTGAGATCAGAGCGTGAAGTTAGTCCGTGGTGTGGAACGTTAGTGTAGGCTGAGTTGTTTGTGTGGTAATATAAAAGGGAAGTGTGTTGGCTAGACGTGAGAAGAAAGTTAGAAGAGTAAGAGAATAATTATTGTTAGTCGTCAAAAGTTGTCAGTCAAGAGTTAGTCGAGTAGTTGTGCTAGGAGGGTGGATTAGTTGGTAGTTGGACTGATGTGTGTTCCAAGCGCCATAGTATATTGAAAAGCAATATCCTGTTTTGTAAAGTATGCAATAAATTATTATATTGTTACACTGGAGATTCATACACCCTAGAGAACGTAAGAGTGCCGAGCCATTTGATGAAGGTCTCAAGTTATAAAAGTCGCAACACAGCCTTTCGGCAAGTTCAGTTGTGCGGAGAACAGAACTTGCAGAGAACATAGCGCTACCGACACATGAGAAAGCTAGGAACTTGCTGTGGTATTTTCTCGCCCTGGATGAGTCTACTGATCTCTCACAACTTCTCGTGTTTATTTGTGGTGTCAATTTGGACTTTCAGATAACGGAAGAGTTTTCACCCTTGTGCAGTATGCATGGAACAACTTATGTCTGTAAGCAAACATTTTCTATTATAAAGTATGAAGTCAACACATCGAATGAGAGGGATTGGTTAACATTTGAAAAACAATTCTTTTGATTGCAACAATTCCAAACCAAACATTGATATCTTGAAAGCCAAACGTCAGTTTCACAAATCTCACTAGCCCTTTTTGGGGTCGTCCATAAATTACGTCAAAAAATTTTAATATCCACCCCCCCCCACCTAATTAATTATGTCAACATTTTATACCCCCCCCCGAAAAAAGGATTATAATATCAATAAATTAACAAATAGGTTTTACTTTGTGCTGATCTAATTAAATAACACATACAATGGTAGGGAAATCATTTTATTACATGTTTAGCTTGTTAATCAGCAAGTTAAAAAGTTTATACACTTAAATTTTATAATGCAGAATCATTCAAACGGTTGTTAAGGGCTAAATATCATTGTTTTTGGAAGTATAAATATGATTATTTTCAGTATAGCTGACAATTATAGTATAGTTTCTAGCTGCAATCATCTTCCCATGAAGTAGCCAGGTGTTGCTGTATCGTAACAATGGGCGCCAGGAACATTTGGGTACGGCAGGGGGGGGCATTTCCCCCACCCCCGGATTTTGTTGATTTTATTAAAATTGCTATGTACTGTGGCGCCTTCAGTATTAAACAACTTAACAAGCTGACCAAGTTTTGGATTTGCCCCCATCCTTCCCCTGAAAACCTGAAATGACGCTCCTGATGGGCATAGTCTATTAGTAACTGATTTGTCATTTTCATCTTGCTGCTCTGATATACCAGACGAGTCAACATCATCCTTACCTAACCATTCAACACTTAAAATAGAAGTATTGTCGGTGTGAGAAATCATTGCCATAAGCTCTCTCTGTCTTTGAGTTGGTATATTTATTTGTGTGTTGTTTTTTAATTGAACACCGTGTACAATGATGTATTAATCATTCTAGGGAGCGGATTAAGAGAAAAATGACAGGTGAAGAGATGCCAAGTTTTGACTTCTCTTCTTGCACTAACAAAGTGTGCTAACATCCTGACCAGTCATATGCAGTGCACAGACAGATACACATTAAATAATTATATTGTTAAAAGCCTAAACATGTATAACTATTTACACTCATTATATTGTTTAAAATAATGTAGGAACCATTCAATTTTTAAGATTAAAATTTTAATAGAAAAAATATGATTTTTGACGTCAACTAATCTAACCCCCCTCCCCACCCTTTCCCTTGTCAACAACTGTCAAACATTTCCAAACCTCAAACTCAAACCCCCTATTTTATTGACGTAATTAATGGACGCCCCCTTTTGCTGCCTAGTTAGTGAGATTCGATAAGTGCGCACTAGGTCTGACGTAGCTATCTTTTTAACATCACCTTCTTTGCTAACTTTTTTTTAGTAAATAAATATTCTATTAGTTATCTTTTTTTGTTTTTGTTTTTTGCATTGCACGCCCCTCATCAATGATTAGCATGGAATACTGATTAGTTTTTCGTCTTTTACCCCCAGCGCTTTCTTTCTGGCTTGCAAGTATTGTACAGAATCATTATCCTGCCCGCGCTCATCATTTTTTTTCCTTTATCCGGCCCGTCGTGAAAAAATGTCCCTGCTCTAGTCTAAAGCCAAGATGTATTTCGCCCAGTCGGAGTCGCTTGACTGGTTTTTTTCTTAGAGCCGAATGCCATAGTTTATTTTTGGCGCCTTATTAATGTTCACGACAGGCCATTGGATAAAAAGTAATTATTGTAACTAGGGAAGCCCACCGAAAATGGCCGACTAACCATGGGTTCTTATGATGAGCATGCTGGTTAACTGCTCGGAAATCTAATAAAACAGTAGCCGATATAACAATAATGGTATGTAAAAATTAAAATTTAGTATGGGCTTATTATTGCAAAATTTCTTCTCGTACACAGCTGGCCTTGAATAATCATCCTTCCACATGACGTGATTCGTGTCGTAGGGTTAATTTTAATTTGTGAGTTAATCCAGTAAATGAAATCAATGAGAAAAGATATTTTTTAGATGATTAATAATTTAAAAAATGCCGTGGACCTGCGTTTATTCCACTGCACTATGTTGTATAGTAGCATCAAGTTCTCAATCAGATTTGATACCGTTGCCGTTTGCCGTTTATCATTATCAATAAATCTAAATAATTTAATAATTATCTCTATCGTGTGTTTAAAAGTGATATTGACTTGGACTTCAGGTTTAAAACCTTAATCTGTCATCTAAGATATATCATTCATATACTTCATAAAGCCATGTATGATAAAATAATCTTATTTATTTTAACACTGAAAAGTAAAGGCTGCACTGCACTAAAAATTAAGCTACCGGTATTGCAAATACATAATAATAATATTAATATTATTATCAGTATCAGAGTTATGCTTATGGAAGTTATGTTTTAATTTGAGTCTGATCATTTTCCCCCCAAAATTTAGAATTAACTTATTTTATTTACAGCCAGCACTAAAGAAGTTTGAGTATAACAGTGCACCAGGTAAACACTTTACTTGTTATTAACTGTGAATTTTGAATATAGGCCTACTGCTAAGTCAGTAAAATGTACCATTGATGTCTGTTACTGTTAACATTATTGCCGACAGCCCACATGAACCTAGCTTTAAACAAAAAATAATATCTTCAATGAATTAATAATTTGGTCTTTGACTTTTCAAGTTTTTTCATAAGATTATGTTTAATTAAAAATATCACTCATTTATAAAAAAAAAAGGATTACCAATGCCAATTCCTAGTGTAGACCCCTGATAAAACGCAACCGCTAGAACACTAAATTTTCTGTATTCATATGCACATGAAATTGTTTTTCATAGTAAGCTACCAAAAAATACTAATATTTCACTTCATTTTGGAGATGAGATCATGTCTTAATTGGAATATAATAGAATGGTTGTAATTGTAATGTCACTGGTAAGGTAACTGAAGTTTAAAATTATAAATATCAAAGAATTAAATCTGCAACAAGTTGGCTTTGCTTGGTGGTGTTATTAGTAGCTATCAGTTGCATGAAAATAAAAGCTGAAAAATTCCCAATGTTATTGGCAGGTATTAAAAAAACTTCCATGAAACTGCATTGCTTGTACTGCGTCAGTTGGCATCTCCGGTGCACTGGGAGGCATTACTAATGATAGAGTATAATTTTTTTATAACAGCTTTCCACTATAGTTAGGCATACCCAAACAAACAAAATCTATTTTCTATATGTTTAAAAAATTGTATAACTTATAAACTTTCTTTTTCGTAATAAAACTATTGAACATTTGTTTTAGCTGCTGTAGAAGTACCAGAAAAAGTTGCAGATGGTAAGTAATAAAAATTTTTGCTTCCAATGCTTTAATTTATTCTAAAAACATGTGTTTTTTAATCTTACAGAATATATTTCAAAATTTTAATATGTATTCTTACTTCTATTGTAAAGGCATATTTTGATTGAATGTTTATGTACCAATATCTATGCTATTTTAAATAAGTTACATATTTCAAAAAAATATTTTGTGTAGAACCTGGACATGCTTCTTTGCTAAGAGTCTTTAACCCAAAACAAAATCAAGAGGCCAAAAAAACTGTGAATCCAGAAGAAGAAATCAAAACCTTAGTTGCTGATCTAGATGAAGTTTTTTCTTTAGGTTATATTCCAATTGATAGGTTCTCTGAGAAAATTAAGGTAAGAATACACATTCTTTAAGGAGCAAATTTATTGTTTCATTGACAGTAATGCTGAAGGGGAATCAATGTAAAGATATTATTTGAAAACCTTTCAATTTTTATCAAATGTAAAAATAAATATAATAAATTAAATCTAAAGCAATTTAACATAAACAATTAACAAATAAAAAGTATTTTAAAACACTATTATACCGGGTATGTCATATTTTTTTCTAAAAGTTAAAACATTTTTTTTCCTTAGAATGCACATAAAAAAGCAGCAGATAAAAATAAGGAAATTGAAATTATTGACTTTAGTAAGGATGGATATATAACAGATGCTGTTATCAAAACACTTTTTAAGACAGTCAGACAGGTAAGGAGGACTTATCATATAGTTTGACATTTTATTTTTAATTTTTTTTTAAATATATTGACTCTATTGAGAACATTGTGAGAAATGTAATTAGAAAGGTTTTTTTTCTGCAAATTTTTACCAAGAACATGATTTATATTATGAAATTATTTAATTTGAAAACAGATTGTCAAATATTAAATTATTAAACACCTCTTCTTCTATATCTTAAGGGCCCACGATCAATTTATTGATCATTTTGGCTCCTATGCATGTAGATGGGATTTGCAATGTTTCATTAGGTCCCACAACAGAAGCCTTAATGATTTTTAAAAAATTGGTCATTGATTCAAATTTTTGTCTAACTGAAATCATTCCAGGATGTGTTTTCCCATGTGTCCAGAGTCTCTCTTGAAGGGTGCAGTGTTATCACAGATGTTGGATTGCATTGGCTTGTCAAGGGTTTGTCTGGAAGCTCAAACAACATTCGGGTAATTGACATTTTGTTATTTCATAAACCATCTAATAAAATTTGATTCTTTAAAGACATTCTTGTAGATTTTCGTATTTTTTTTAATGAAGTAGTAGATTTACCGTGAAAGTAAGATTGAGTTAGAATATTAACTATATTACAGTAGAGCTGGATGTAGTTTTTTGTCTGGGTAAAAATTTTAGACGTAATACAAAGCTGGTCCTAGACCAGGTTCAGTTATTACAATTCAGAAATTATCTATAGAAAATTAAAAAAATATGTTCCACCCAAACGGTACAGTGGAAAATGAATGTATGGAAACAAAACAAATAGCGAAAACGAATGCATCAAAGTTGAAGGCTTTAAAACACTAAAAACATATAATCCTAACCCATGAACAAAGACAATACAAAAATCAAACATAAACTGGAGTTGCCATATGTATATGTAAGATTGGTCACTGGTTGGTAGTAGTTTTCATCTTTCTGATGCCAATGAAGGCACATTGTTTTAATAAATAGTTATATCATAATCACATAAATACCATCTTAGCCAATCTTCAGTTCCGATTCCTTCACTTATTAAATGCATGTTAAACTGCATTAATATTATTGAATTCTATGCCAGAACTTAGAAATTGTCACAGAAAATATTAATTATTAAAATAATATTAAAAAAATAGTCTCTTTATCATGATCAATCAGCATTTGAAAGGTAATATTAATTGTAAATAAGAAGTATCATGGGCATAACCAAAGATGGGAATCTTGGTAAGATAAATAATCTGAAAAAAAATTCAAAAGTACATTATTACTTTTAGAGCTTTGCAGTTTCATTTAGCTTACCTTTAGTCTCCAACATTTGCTAGACAATTTTCTATAAATTATTTATTTTATTCAGGTAAAATGAAGAAATAATTAGGTTAAAAACTGCCTATAATTTTTTTTTTTTTAAACACCAGGATCAAGTATTCTACTCTAGTGTAATACTTGGCATTTTCAGGTATCCGGGTCAGCACCAACTGAGCCCTCAATTAAAATTGATATAAAAAAATAAGTAATTTTTTGTCAAAATGAGATACAGTAATTCATATTTTTAAAATAAACATTCTTCTTGTTAAACTCTAAAAAAAATGTATTCACTAAAATTTTATCTTTGGTTGCAGATTAACATAAACGGTTGTACAAAAGTCACAGATGGTGGCCTTGTTACTTTGGCCAATGCTCCAAACATTGGAACTATAGATGCCATTGCCACGTCAGTTGTCCACATGAAACAAGCTGGAAACACAAAAGGCTGTCCACTTCTCACTGATCCATCAAGTAGGTCTTTTGACAGGTTATTAATGAAGTCTTTAAATAAATCAATACTTTTTTGGGGGTGTTATAGAGAGCTTGTTTACAGAATATTTCTCGTGCGTGCCCTCTGATTGACCCCGCATGAGACACTGTGTTCACAAAGGGGTGTGGCTTAGGCCTTTGAAGTATCTTGTTTACAATCGGCTTCCAATTACGCATTGGGTAGAATTGTCTCCGGGTAATTTCTCACGAGATATGTAAACAACACGTTATAGGTCCTTCTGGAAGCGTCTTACGCTACATGTATATAAGGATTGACAGATACAGAAAGGAGGGAGATTTCAGATAAACTTTAACATTACGAGTCGTGTTTTATTCTTTGTGAATTTGTGTGCTCATATGTGTTTATTTCGCATTATTCATTGGCACATTATTCTAACTGTGTTAACTGTGTACCGGTACAAGATCTACCATACTGTAAGTTGAAGATTGTAATTATATTTCTTTTTTCTTTTGTAATTATCTTAAGACATAATAAATCTTAATTAATTGTAACTAGAAACTGTTTTGGGTCGTATCTTTAATATTGTTGATTCTATGGTATCGTCCTTTGTTAGGCACTGTTTACATCGAGCCAAATTAAAATTAAAATAGGAGATTAATTTCTCCCAATACAAGTCAGTGCGTAACAGGGGGGTTCATTAAAAGTTACATAATGTGTATAAATGGATCAAATTGCAAATTTTCTCTGCAGTTTACATTGTCATAATTTATTTGTGAAATTCTTTGCAAAAATCTAGGCATAACATCAGAAATCCATAAGGAGTCTTTTCTAATGGTGGTTCCAATGGCAACCACTTACAGTCTTTCAGAGTTTGTCAAGTCAAAAAGCCAGGAAAAGAGAGAACAATTTCAATTTCATCACCTGAAAAGTTTAGAAATTTCTGACTGGAAAGTTAATGTTACAGAGCTGGAGAGAAATCATGTAAGAAGATTAAATTTTAAAAATTCCATTGTGGCTGTAACGTTTTAAAAAAGGCTGTGACTATTCGTACCCGGGTACCAGAAGTGAGAGGTTGGGATAAAAAAAAACTATTTAAAATTTTATTGTTGGGTTTGTAAGACAAAATGAGGTATCAAATGAAAGATAATTGAATGGGCTATATGTTTGTAAACTTAATTCTTCAGTTTAACTAAAATAAACTACCACAAATGACACCCGAAAAGCTTGAGTCTAATGGTACCCGGGTGTGAATGGTGCAACTGCGTGTCTGGTTCCATTTTGACTCAGTGCTAATATGCATGATTTTAAGTTAGATTTTTTTTTATTAAGCATGTGATATTGTTTTCATCTGGCCATTCAGCATAGGTTGACGACTTAGATTTTATCACCTTCCTAATTTTCCTTTTTATTGAACAGGTACTCTTTGATCACATTCTTCCACCAAATCCAGTCCATGTTATCATTACATTTGATGGGCACTGTAGTGTGCAAGATTTAAAAGGTCAGGTCATTGAGACTGTGGCTCATATACTTAGTAAAGTAAGTTTTTAAAAAATATCTGAAACCATAGTTTCTAGTTTCTAGATTTTGATTTTTTTTGTAAAATTAAGTAATTACCAACTATTTTTAATATTGCACTAATTTTCTATGAAAATTTTCTATGAAAATTTTCATTTTGTCTCTTAGGAGCGTGTGAACCCACCTCATAAATTAAGAAGCAAAAGGAAACACACTGCCTCCAACTGTTTTTTTGAGCCCAGCAAATGGAGTAAATGTGAACTGACTTATGATGGAAATATGAAGTAACTAATAGCAAATTTTTAAAGATATTCTTTGTTAATCTCACTCAAGACAAATTTAAAGGTTAAACATTTTATTCAATGGGTAAATAGATTCATTTTGTTTGTTTTTCTGTTGTTGTTATGTCAGTTATTTAAACTCTTCATCAAAATAAACTACTTTAATATAATCAGTTTTAATTTAGGATTATATATTTATCAAATAAAACTGTTAAAGATTAAATAGGATACCTTGAATAATGGACATATTAAAAATATATAATGTAAAGTGTAAAAAATTAATGAAATGGTGAAAAATAAAATAATAAAGAATCCTAAATTATAAGCCTACGAACAGCCTCCTCAATGACTCCTCTATCCTCTCCATCAAATAAACTACTTTAATACAATCAATTTTAATTAAAAAATAATTTTATATTCACAATGACATTAAAAAATGTACATTACATAATGTTTTTATATTATGTCAATTATGGAATGAATATCAATTAATTTTTAAAGTTTTGATTATAAAATTAAATAATCCTTTTAAATGAAGCATTCAGACATGACAAGTATTTAAAAAGTAAATGATTTAATTTACTTTTTCTTAATTTATTTTTTTGTTTTCCTCTTTTGATAAAAAAAAAACATTGTCTAGCTAATTCATATTTTCTCTAAGGAACACTTCTGTCACTCAAGATGTCATTGGATCAATTATCTCTCATCAACCTATCAGCCGTACAAACAGCTATTTTGAAGTACAGTGCACAGTGTCACAGCCAGAAACTGGGATTGTAATAGGAGCAATACATGACATCCTCTTCTCAGAAAGATTCCCTTTAGAGTCTAAGGAATTAACTGGCGGAGTAGTTGAAGGGTAATGTGCTATAAAAATAATTTTCTTGTAAACAAAAATTTTACAAATTCAGGAAGAACCCCACTATGCCTCAGAGCAGATCCAGAATGACCCATTTATGTGCCTCAGAGGAGATCCAGAATTACCCCTATTTTTGTCTGAGGAGATCCAGAATGACCCCTTTATTTTTACATGCATGAACACATTATGAAAGGAAATTTGATTTTAAAAAAAGAAAGCTTAAAATAACAAGTTAAATATTCTGTAGTAAAAAGCCTGATTTGGTCCTCTAGCATATTCTACCCTGACCAATTTTATAGGGGCAAGCCAGGTGTCAGGCTTTTAGGAATTTGAATTTGAGCAAGTTAGTTCGTCTTGTAGTTATCATAAGTTCTCCTTTTGCGTCTGGTGTTAATGCAAGGTGCCTCCATCAAGTTGAACATCTCCTCCAGATGTCACAGATCGTTTAGTGTAGGGGCTCTTTATGACACAAGCTTTTCCCCACTGTTCCATGACCATTTGGCATGAGCCCAGAGGTTGCATGCAGAAAATGACACTGACAGGACGGGTTGTTGTGAATGGACAAGCACTTTCCTCCAACAAGAGGCTTTTTTGCTGCACTGTTTGTGTCCGCTTGAGCCATTAGAGAGCCATTAGATGTACTATGCGTGCTATACTGGTCGTGCAAAATTTGGACAAAGGCTGGTCCATTTTATTTGAGGGGTCCCTAGCCAGACTAACTTTTGGGCACTTCTTGTAGTGGATGGTGAATTTTCTGCTCTCGCCTCCTGCTTTAACAGTTTTGGAGGCATGGGGACAGAAGTGTGTACAGGGAGCTTTGTTAGAAGTTAGAATTGAGTGCTTAGTAATAGAGTCTCACGACACAAACTATTTCAGCAACTGTTTTGTCTGGAATAAAAAGTAATAAAAACATTTTCTTGAAATCAGTATTAACTTTAAATAGGAAAATAAATGAATGATTAAATATAGCTGTTTTATTCAATATATCTACAACTATTTGAAATGCTTTTGTCAAATTTAAATATTTCCTAAGTTGAGCCATTGCTGTTGTAATAAAATTTTCCCTTAACATCTTTGATTTTAGAGTCGAAATGGAGGAAAACTGTGTGTATGTGTTTGGTGTTAAAGGTCAGTGGATCTCAGAATTTGTACCAGGGGAAGATGCAGAGTTCTATATGTCACAAAATGGAGTTGAGGTAAATTTTTATTATTTCAAATAATAGTCATGAAAGTAATGATGAACATTTTAGGAAAGAAACAGATTATGCAAGAAATCAAATTTAGCCATTCATAAATATAAAAATTCTCAATTATTACTATCTATGCCAACACCAATGACTATAGGGAAATTTAAGATGCTTCTGCTGTTTTGTTCCTGTCTGTCTGCAGTTAAAAGACAAGTTTGTTAGTGCTAAGCCACATATCGGCATGTACCCAATGGTGGCTGTGATTGGGAAAAACATTGGAGATATCAGATTTCTTAACATGGCATGTCCCTCAGGTGTAAGTTATAATTTTAGTTTAACTTAAAAATCATGAATGATAAATGAATGTAAAAGTCTTTGAGAAATATCTTCTTTAATTAAAATAATAAAATTTGTCAATGGACTCATTTCTCTGTATTTAAATATAAACATTTGTAAGGAATAAACATGAGTTTATTTGACTTTTCTACTGTTATTTTGGAACAATTAAAATGTATGTCTCAATATTAGGACCTTATGGATCATTGGAAGGAAATGAAACAATACTGGACCCCATCATTCAAGCATAATGTTCTATGTGATGACAAAGGCATTGTAAGGTAGTTGAACTTAAATTTTGCATTTCTTTAGGATTAATTTATTTATATTTTTATTACATTTTTTTTTTGTTTTGTTGCATTGAAAGAATGTATTGTTGAAAATTTATCAGGAATTTTATATTTGATGCTATTTGAACTAAAATAGGGGTGGGGGGAGGGGGGGATTTATTTTTGTTCTTTTAATTGTTAATTCTTAAAAGGGTCAACTTCAATAATTCAATATTTGCTTTTCTTAGTACAATCAAACCCTTTTATCAGCACAATGGAACCCTTTCATCTTGACCTCAGTTAACTCATCAACACTGTTATGTCGACGTTTTTGAAGTTGAACAGCCAAATTCTCTCTTTGTCTTAGCATTTTCTCCTGGGTTATGTCGATTCTTTTATGTCGCTGAACCCTGATGTCTTGAGCACAAAAGGCAGCCACATTTGCCACTTAACCTCGGTTATCTCGATCCCCATGACCAACCGTCGGCTTTTGGACTCTGCAAGAAGATATAGCAAACAACAAATAAACAAGTTTTTCATAATTAAAAATAATTATTTATTTCTCAAAATATAGGACTTCTGTTTTAGAATGAACTTAGAAGTAGAAGTAATTTAAATAAATATGTTTTAATTGGAGGTTTAAAAACCCGGTAGAGTTCATATTATAAATGATCATAATTTGCCGTGTGGAAAGCGTTGTCATGGGCAGCCATTCACGGTCACTTACATAATAGCTATGCCAGAATACTATGTCAGAATTTCATTCATAAGAGTTTGCCCTTGTGCAAAAGCTATTAAACTATTGGTCAGGGAAAGCTTTAATTTAATAGTCATGTGCCAAAGTTGAAAGTTCAAAATAAGTAGTCCCTAAATAGTATTTTGTAATAAGGGGATGCGTTGTCTTATATAAACTATAAAAATATAGTCATAGTGCAAATTACGATCAGCAGAATGAGGTCACAAAATGTGGAGGCTTCGTCCATAGTAGAAAATACCAAACAAACTTGCACTTTAAAAATTCGTAGCTCAAAAAGTACTAAAATTAAAAAGTTGGTTCTGGTTTTCTCTAAATAACTGTAATATTTGAAAAATTATTGTACCCTCATTTATTAACACACAGCATGTACATAAAGAAATTTCAAGCATGTGTTAATATATTGCCGCCATATTGGTTTTAGGTTATCTCGATCATAGGTTATCTCGACGCTTTTTGGCAAACCCCGAGACCGTCGACATAACCAAGTTCTACTGTACCATGTTTAGAAAGACTTTATGTGATTGGTATTGTTAGTAAATGAAAAAATACTTTCAAGTAAATTAAAAGTTTCATATATTTCTCAATTTCTTACAGTTACCAGGACTCCTATGAGCATTCAGGTGAAAGAGGAATAATTCTATGCCAGGAGACAATCACTCGAGAGCACAACACTTTCACAATCAAAGTTGTGGATACAGGTAGCTCGGGAGTCATCAGCATGGGTCTCGGGCCAGAAGATTATGAAACAAATCGTCACCCTGGTTGGAACAATGGGTCCATTGGTTTCCATGGAGATGATGGAATGTAATTGTTTCATATTTATGTTTAAAACAATGCATTTATACATATACACATATTAGAATACTAATTCATTATGTTTCATTAAATGCTTTCAGTATAACGGTAAGCCAGAAAATTTTGAATTTCAAAATATGTTTTGAAATGCATTTGCTATTTATGACTCACTGTGGAAGATAATGTTTTTGAACAGGGTTTATGTACAAAGTGGTTCAGGAACACAACCCTCAAGTGGTGAAATGTATGTGTGGAAAAGGGGAGATGTGATCTCTGCTGTTGTTAGCATGCTGGGAGAAGCTGACACCATAGAGGCCGGAGATGAAGTCCAGATTGATTTCTATGTCAACCAAAAATTGGTAGGCTGAGGCAGGCTGTCTATGATGTTGTCACCTAGAAATCATAAATCGGTTTTTCCATCTCCTGTCAGTTAAAAAATTGCGCGCCAAGCCTTGTACTTACATGCCAATTTTCATCCATATCTTGTACGTGGTTTGAGGAATTTCTGATCATCTCATGTGTACACAATTTTGTATCTGTTTGTCACTGGTTATCTAACATCAAAAATGAAGCTTAAATCCCATTGGTCCTTTCAGAAGGACCTTAGGTCAGTGTAGTGTCTGAAATTAGCTATAGAGTATTGCTTCACCATTAACTGCTAGCAGGTATCTACATATCTATAATAAAAAATATTGCTGTTGTGGGAATCATTCATAGGTCTAGTGATTTAATAGCGACTCTGAAGAAGCTTTCAGAATGTTTTAACTACTACTAAAAAATTCTTTTACATGAATCTAAATAAGAATTAGATCGTTAATAATTATTCATTTCAAGTTTTAACAAATCTTGTTTTACTATTTCCTGTTCTGGGTGAACCAGGGTTTCCCAAAATTGTCTAAATTCTACATCCTACATGTATCTTTTTACTAAGTGTCTCCCAACAAACATAATTGTTAAATTGGAAGAGAAAAAAAAAAAGGAATTCTACATTTTAATTGCTTTACAAAGAGAAATGTAGAAAATAAACTTGTTACTTATGTAACCCAAAATAAATTTTAATTTTGTGAAATTAAAAATTATGTCAACATTGCTAGCATAAATGAAAATTCATTGACTCATCTGTTATAAAAACCACTTTTCCTTTCATCCTCTGAAAGGCCTAACACAGTTTGGGAATCCCTGTTTAAAGATTTTTAAAACATACAAGCATTAAAATAGGCTTTTGGCTAAATACTGGAAATTGCATTTTCCCACCAAGCACATTTCTCCCTGTTTTTTTTTTAAATAAAAAAATTTATATTATCTTTCTCTGACTTTGTGGAGTTTTACTGCTAATTTCCTCTGCTCTCTGTTCAAGGAGAGTCTTTAAATTCTCGTCTAATTACTGGTTATGTGTTGCATAATAATTGTTTTCTAGAATAAACTGAAAGCTGCAAAACAAAATGTGCACTTGAGAGTAAAGTTCAGCCAGAATTTATAATGTATTGTTGAAACTACTGTCTCATATTATCGTTAGATGGCGACTGTTAAAACCAAGCTGACTGGAACAAAGAAAGGAATTCGTTTTGTCTTCATGATGGGCATGAGAGTGCTGGGAACAAAAGCTCAGATACTGAATTTCCATCCTGCTTATTCTCCACCTGTAAGTTAATGTTCAATTCTTATTTTGTGCTCTGTAAACTAATTTGTAATGATAAGAGCTTTGACATAGAAAATAAAGATGTTGTAAAAGATCTAAAAAAAGATGTATCAATCGGATGTATAAAACTACGTTTCACTATAATGTGATTAATTTCATGTTAAAAGCATCTTGATGCTTTGGAAAATTTTGATAAAAACATTTTAAAGTATTAAACTTATAAAATGTTTTTAATGTGTGGAAAGATAATCATAATTTTAAACTATACCTAGTTTGAAGAGAGAAAAAAATAAGTTGGGGGTTGGCTTACGAGAGGAAGGTTTGTTAAAAAGTTTTGAAAATATGAAAATTCTTAATTTTAGGATATGTTTGTAACTGTAGGTTTTACTGCAACACTAAAATGGTTTTGATCCATAGAATTTGGATATTTTAGACTTAAAATGTGAGGCAGAAAGGCTGACATGATTTCATTGTCACTGCATGTCACATGTTGTGAAATTTATAAAATAATAGTGTCAATAGTACTTAATTGGTTACATCAGTAAATAGGTCAAGTAGTAGCTATTTTTAACTTGACACAAATGATATGCTTCACATAAAAGTTGTTATAAAGGCATCAGTTATGAATAGATATCAAATTTTTTCTTTCACAATTTTTAAGCCTCCTGTTATGCACTCTCTAACTTTTGGGAGATCAAACTTCATCAATGTATTTGACTCTGGCAGACTGGTTTACAGGTAGGAATTATCAAGTTTTGATTTACTAAATTTAGAGTTCACCAACTTGATACTTTACTTTCCATTTTCATTTTATATATTGAATTTACTTTTTAATAGTAACAGAGTTGATTAGAAATCAACTTTATATTATAAAAGCATTTATTTATTTAAACACCATTTTTAAAAAAATCATCATGGGAAAGTTGTTTTTGGGCTGGTATAATGTATTAGATTTTACTTGTTAAAAAAAAATAGCAATGATCAAGTTAAAGACAGGTAAATTACAGATTCAGAAATTAGGCAGAATTATAAAAGATAGTAACATTATTTTAAATATCCCCCCCCCACCCCAAATAATCTCAATTAGCACAGTTATATAGGGAATTTTATTTAGTGAAATCAGGGCCTTCTGTTAGTATTAGTGACATTGTTATATATAGAATTATTTATTTTGATGTAAGCACAATGGACTTGGATTCCTGGATCATCTTATTGCAAAACATGGTACAACACAAAATATTTTACAAGATGCCAGAAAATGTATGCTGCTAACAGAAAAGCTGTGATAAGAAAAATCAAATGTTTGTTTTCAATATTTAAAAAATATTCATTTCCCAGAAAATATGATAACAGACAGTTTTTTGGCTTGTTCATGTCAAAGACGCCATTCAACAAGGCACTGACCTACTTTGAAATGGAGATTAAAAAAATGTCTGCGGAGAAACATGTCAGTATTGGCTTTGCTGGTAGAGATTACCCAATCAACAAAATGCTTGGCTGGCTCCTAGGCTCATTAGGTTTTCATGGAGACAATGGGCAGTAAGTATTAAATTTGTTGTTCTTTAGGACTAATTTGTTTTATGCTCTAAATATCAACTAATGATATTATTCTGATAAATGTTTTGTTTGATTTGAAAAAAAAAGTGTGTATTGCAATAGTTAAGAAACCTCTAAAAAAAAAAGTTGTTCCTATAAAATCTTTATAAAATGTAATATCAAGCAATGTGGGGGTGGGTATGATAATTTGACCAAACATGCATACAAGTAACAAACTTAATAAGAATCCCAATTAGTGCTTCCTCCCCCCCCTAGGGTCGCAACCGCAAATTTTTTTCACACCCCTGAACAATATTAATATTTTAATGACCCACCTGCAGATTTATTTCACCAACTATTTAAGAGAAATGAAAGAAGATATTATGCAACAAACGCCCTTGCAATATTTTTGTTTAAAAATCTTATTTAGTGCAATTATAGAGAATTTTTCTGCATGTTCCCCTTGAAAAACATGAAAAACCGCTTTGTGGGAGTTAGGGTTGGGGTGTGGGGCTGAAAATTTGATAGCATGTGATTTCATCGCCAAAAGTATACGTGCCAAGTTTCAGCTCAATTAGCCGTCCGAATATTTTGCCAGCTGGCCACCCATGAACAAAAGCAATGTTATTACAAAAGATTTAAAAATAAACCACCTTCCCTGATTTATTGTGAGTCATTGTTAAAGCCAAATAGCGTAGTCCTTACACTGTTGCGGATGATTAAAATAAAACTAAATGATCTTTTAAAATGTTAAAAAAATAATTTACTCTTAGCAACTGAACTTTATTTTGGCCCAAATTTATCATGAATTCATTTAATTAAAAAAAATATGCATATAAATTAGGCTAACATTTTTAAAGGCAAATCTTTTATGTGTAGTAACTCATCAACATCATGTATTCTTACAGGTTATACAACAACTCATCATCAGGAACAACAAGCCACCTGGATCCTAGTGGAACAAATCCATTTGTCTTTGTTGAGGGTGCAATTGTTGGTTGTGGTTTTGATGAAGCAAGTGCCAAATTTAGAGAAGATGGCTCATTGGAGAACCAGCAAATGCTCAAATTTTACTTCACTTTGAATAAACAGAAAGTGAGTCATTTGGTCAACTCAAGGGAAAAATATTGTTTGATTTTACCTAGTCACCAATTCAGTTTTGTCTGATTTGTTTCAGTTACAAATATAGTGTTGCTTGATTTTACTTAAGAACAGATACATTGTGCCTTCAGCCTTGCTTTTCAACAACATTGCAATTCAATTTTGTAATTTCAGTTCAAATAAAAGCGATTAAAAAAAAAAAAAAAAAAAAAAAAAAAAAAAAAAAAAAAAAAAAAAAAAAAACTTGTCTGAACTTATTGTAAAATATTACTGAAGTATTGTAATAAAAGAAATCGAATCCACAACTAAACAAACAAATATTAGTTTAAAAATAACTATAGTTTACTTTGTTGTAGTACTTGTGCCAGTTGTTTTAATGACCGTTTGGATTAACAAAGTTAGTTTGAATTATTACTTAGTCCTACTTAAAAAAAAAAAGAATAAAAAAAAAAAAAAAAAAAAAAAAAAAAAAAAAAAAACTTGTCTGAACTTATTGTAAAATATTACTGAAGTATTGTAATAAAAGAAATGGAATCCACAACTAAACAAACAAATATTAGTTTAAAAATAACTATAGTTTACTTTGTTGTAGTACTTGTGTCAGTTGTTTTAATGACCGTTTGGATTAACAAAGTTAGTTTGAATTATTACTTAGTCCTACTTGAAACGTTTTACCCTAGCTCTGTGTACTGGACCTTGATCATCTGTATATAAAATCAAGTGAAGTGTCTAGAGCAGAACCTTAGAAAACATTTTTAAATCATTGTTTTTTGTGTTCATGTTCAAAAATTATTTATTTTTATAAATTTATTATTCATTCAACGTGTTTCTTTTATTCTTTATAACGTATATTAAAATAAAAAAAAGCAAAATATTCACTCATATTCACTTATTGTATTCTGAGGCAGGCCAAGGAAGTTTGGTTAGATTAATTATGAGAATAATTTTTTTTTAAATGCTAATGCTTTATGTCTTGAGTGTGGGGAAGAGATATTCAGCAGAAATTGAGACTGTTGGCAGTGTTGAAAATTATCAATAGTTTTAGGGAAGTCCTGAAAACCTAAGAGTGGAAAATATAATACATAAAGTTTATTTCAATATTTGATCTGTTTTCATTTTTAAATTATTCACATTGTTGAAATCTTTTCAACAGATTAATTAACTTAATTAAAATTATGGAAGCTCATATTTAACTTAAAATAAACTGCTAAAGCTGGAGGTAAAAGAACTATCCTTATATTTTGAAACACATTTGATAAGTTGAACAATACAATTGGAGAATCTGTATACTTCTCAGATGTGATATTTCATTATTTAATTATTCAATAATATATTTTGTTACATATCCTTTCTTTGCATGAAAGATCCATGAAGTTGACTTTGAATACCGGTCAGGCGGTATTTTTCCTGCTGTAAACTTACACCATGAAAATGATGAAGTCATTCTAAAGAACTTGTACATGGGTGTAGAACCGGGGAATATAGAGATTAACACCAGCAAGGTAAAGTACTTTCTTTGTTGTCCATTATCAGTGAAGAACTTAACATTAACACATCACTTAGTTTTTAAAATCCACATCTTTTGATGGCTATGGCACATCTTATTGAGATTTGATTATTTTTTGTTCTGATCCCACTTCAGAAACAGTTCATTTACCATTGCATTTATTGGTTAATGCAAAACTTTATTTTTGTTTTAATTTGAATAATTTTTTTTTTTCCTAACAAGTTCTTTTTTTTTGTGGGGGATGTCTTTTTTTTTATACTTGTGAACCAAGACCAATCAGTTACTAATCAATTTCACCCTCTTAATAAAAATAAGTAATAGTTCTTTTCATGAGACTCTATTTCCGGAAGTAGCATTGAATATTTGTCAACATTCCTATGCTGTGAAAGATTGTGTAAAATCTTCAATTAAAACTCTTGTAGATAGTGACAGAGGAAAACCCATTTGTAGAAGGTTGTCATTTCACACTGGTTGGTGTACAGGATGGGGGATCCAATCTAGAAGGTAGACTACAATTGCTTGAACAGGTTCTGAGTGATGGCCTTGAGTTTCCTGTCATCTCTCTGATAGATCAGCAGATCCAGATCATGGAAAGGTTAGATAACTTTTAGCTTTTTTTTTTGTCCACTTATTGCTAAAAAAGATACTCAACTGTTACAATAATATTTGAATGGTAATACATGAAGTCGGCCAACATCGACATCTCAAACTGGGAGGAGCTGGCAGAGGATCGATCCTCATGGCGGGACATAGTAAAGGCAGGATCAATACATGCCGAGGAGCAAAACAGGGTGGAAACAGCTGCAAAAAGAGCGAGGAGGAGGGCCGGTAAATACTGCTCCACCGCATTTGCGTGTGGGAAATGTAACAGACTGCTATTCGAGGATTGGTCTCACCAGCCACACCAAGAGCTGCAAGCAATAAAGATAATCTATCGTCTCCCGCAGACAGAAAGATGCCTTACAATACTAAGGGAATTTTTTAAAGTTTGCTACTGACTTCATGCTGGCTCATATTGTTTTTTAAATCAGGCTTTTCAGCCTCTCTCATAGCTGCCACACTTGGCTAACAAATGCATATGAAGGCTTTTTTCCCAAGCTAGGGATGGTTCCGGACAAATTTTCAACCCGCTATTTATCTGTTGACAGGAAGACATTACTGTTTCAACAAATGACTGTCATCCTTTTTATTTAAATTTTTTAACCGTTAATTATTATTGAATTCTTTCTCTTATTTTTTTCACCTATGGGAAAGATTTTTATAAAAATTAGAAGAATAAATGAAATATTTTTTTTTTTCATTGGTAATTTTTCAATTTTAAGTTTAATATGAAGTTTATATAGTCTTGTGTCATTTTTATCTTGCGCAGTAATCAAAAGTTGATGGATTTTCAAGGGCAAGAACTCTATGCTCAACTCTGTTGGCAAAAAGAGTGTTTAGAACGTTTCTCCCAAAATAGCAAATCAAGGATAAAGTTCTTGACAGTGGATGTGTCATCAGGGGAGGTATTCATTTCTAAAAATTAAGAATTTTTTTTTTTTTTTCTCTTTTTACAGACTAACACTTAACTTTTTTAAGATTTCATATTTCATTATTTATATATAATTATTAATTGCTGTTTTAAATTGGATTGAAATTTATAATAAAATAAATATTCATTTTTTCTCCCCAATCCTTAGGGTCATAAAGACTTGATGGAACATATTGTAAAAGTTTGTGAAATGGACTTGAATGACCACAAGAATTACTACTGTCTTGATGATTCTGTTGTCCTGGGATTGGAGAAGATCACAGAAAAATTATCTGAGGAGAAACTTTTGGCAGCAGACAATTTGCTTGAATTGGTTGGAGATCAATTAGGACACAATGGCAGAGTTTTTGAGGCAGCAGTTCGATACTTGCAGTCCAAGGTTATCAGCTTAGAAATTAATCAGTTGTAAATATAATATTAATTTTGTTAATGTATTTATTTTAGACAGACTAGAATCTACAATTATTTCTTACAATGCTGAATGCACTGCATGTGTATAAAAATAATATTCATATATTATTTAAACAGTTTTCTAAGGCGGTTATCTTATAGGCTGTTATATTTTAAAAAACTGCTATAAAAAAATTGGGGACATCAGCATAGACGTGGAAATTAATCATTATTGTTGTTTCATTTCAGGGTCACTTGTTTTGGGTACCAATGCAGAGAACAATCATTGCTATAGACTTGCACTTTGCAGAGGCCCTCATTCGTATGTCTATGGTTCTCCCCAACACCCTCTCAGGTAACATAAACCCTGCCGTAGGAGAGGAGACCAAAATCTGGAGTGATGTCACAGAAATTATACCCGATGCCAAAACTTTCAGTCCGAGTAAAGTAAGTTTAGGGTCCAACATGGAATAAGAACTTGGACTGGATGTTTCACATCCACATGCCAAGTAGAAAAGCAATTTTACCATGTAACGACCACCAAAGTCATGATATCCCTAAATTGGCAAACAGCAAAGTGTTTATTTAGCTGTTTGATTTCAAATCAGAAAATGTTCAGCTCAACTGAAGGACTGATGATGCTTTAAATGTAAATGGATTTAATTCAGCTGATCATATCTGCGATGTATGAAAAACCTATTCAATGATCTGACTGACTGTACTATTAGAAAGTAGTTGTATACAATTAGAATTGCATTTAATTTTCTTTACTTTTAGAGGGACAAGTTTTTCTCTCAGTTAAAAGGAAAATTAATCCTAAATTTTGTTTGATTTCTTCAGTTGGAGATCTTGAGTCATGTTCTTTATTGTATGGGTGTCATGGAGATACGGCGACTCCGTGCCAGTAAAGAGGATCCCATGTTTTTTTATTGCACATCCAATGGGATTGGAGCTTTACCTGTAGAAATGGTATGACCAAACTTTTATGATTCCACTTAGTATATTTTTTATATAAATATCTTTAGACAATACCATCATTTTATAAAGAAAAATTCTAGGTCACTCAAATGACACAGGCTTGTTAAGATTGTATCCCTTTGCAGACCTGTTTACTCTTACGATTTTGGCGTACAATGTATGATTTTGAGGTGTATACATTGTATATACTGTACTATTATTTTGTTACTATTAAGATAATGTATTGCATGATTTTTTTTATGATATTGTACGATTTTAAGAGTTTGAGGGTAAACATATCTGCTTTTGCATCTGGGCATTAAAGGAATTGATGTGATGGCTAGTTTAAATATTTAAAAACATGGGGAGATACTTTTAATTGGTAGACCATGGGGGGATGAATGTTCCTCACAATGTATTATTGGTATATTTATATTTACAATTTAACTTACTGTTTGATTGTTTCACTTAAATTTTTAAAAAATGAGTTTTAATCAGGTTGAATAAATATTATCTGTAGTGTAATGAAGGAATCACTCCTTATCTCATTTATAGCACATTCTATTTGATATAATCTTATGATATATCTGTTCTTCCTTCCAGACTCACTTCATGCAGTCTGCCAATAAAGACACAGTGCTGATAGAAAGAGATTACCAATTCCTCTTCAGCTCACCAAAAAACATTTTGCCCATGGTTGTCTCTAGGTGCCTGCTATTCTCTAGGGCCCTGGTCATTGCCAGATCTTGGGCTGTGTTTCAGAATGGTGCAGCACAAACCATCATATACGTTAACGGAGGTAACACTGGCAGAGTAGTTTACTTTTGACTTTGTCAGATTAGTTTTATTCTGATGTTGGCCAAGATAGTTTTATTATAATCCTGACAGAATGTTGGTTGTTGGTTTTATTTTGTTCTCTACCTTAAGGTTTTATTCTAACATTTTATTTGTCTTATTCAAATTGTGACAGAATGGTGTTTTTCTAATTGTGACAGAAGGGTGTTATTCTAATTGTGACAGAATGGTGTTATCCTAATTGTGACAGAATGGTCTTATCATAATTGTGACAGAAAGGTGTTATTGTAATTGTGACAGAATGGTGTTATCTAATTGTGACAGAATGTTTTATTACTTTCAAATATGTTTTAATCCATCCCTGGTAAAATTCATGTTTTATACTATCTAAAATAAAAAAATTTCTTTAAATTTAATCAATTGCATAAAATAAAAATTCACTTAACATTGTCATTAAAAGATCTCAAAAATTATTTCCCCTAACAGAGCAAGGTCTGAGAGTTGAGACTCGCTGCTTTATGCCAACTTCAAAAACTCAACAGCTTGACCAGGACACAGAGTACCATGTCCAGGAGTACACTTTCAATATCTTTTGTCTCTTCACTGATATCATTGACCTGCTTGTGGGGCGCCTGAGACTCAGGGTCATCAACACCCAGAAAGTACCTAACAACATGGGTCAGTTGAGGCAGGCATCTAGCTCAGTCTCAAGTCATGCATACTGCCAATTTTTATTTCCCCACTCCCCATTGCCTTCCAAGTTATAAAAAAATATTATTTTTCATTTGACAAGATTATAATCGGAAATTTAAGTAAATGAAGGTAGAGATTCTTTCCTCTTAGCAAGCAGCTTAAATTAATGTATGGGACTTAAAATTAGTTGGTGTTAGTATAAAATATCAACAGCATAAGATCACTAGAAACCTAGGGTAACAAGGGGAGAGACTGAAATCAGGTTAGCAAAATAGGAAATGACCTGACTTTGTTTGACTCATTTCTACTAGAAACTTAGTAATCCCTTAAGTAAATCCCAGTAAGAGACTATCAAATGACCAGAAAACGACAAGAGACTAAGAATGAGGTTGCCTGAATGAAGAAAAGAAGTGGTTTTAAAAAATAATTTATGTAGTGATAGCAACTTAACTAAAATTTTAATGTCACATGCCACAATAGATTAATTAGTCACGAAAAATTTGTGTCAATATAACTTTGCAAAAAGTGTGGTAAATTATACGTAGGAGAGACAGATCGTCACCTTGGAGACCGGTTTAGAGAACACGTCTATAACATAAATAAAAAGGCTCTCTGTTCGTTCTCCAAACATTTCAATGATGGAATGTAAGACATCACAGTTACAGGTATGCGTTATACTAGTAACACATCGGATAGGATCTATATGGAGAAAAAATTGATAACAAGATTTGGTACATTGACTCCATACGGAATAAACTAAAGCCACAATTTTATCCAACTGCCATGTCTTTTTCCCGTTTGGTTTTTTTACATTTTACTCCAAGTGACTTCCTTTCCATTCTTCTTTACTTTGTTTCAATCTGTTGTTGTTTTTTTTGAGCCCACTCCTATTTTTTCTCCTTTTTTTTTATGTAGGATAAAAGTACATATATATTATGTAAATTTAATTTATACTTATTTAAATGTTTTGTTGTTGTACTGATGAAGGCATGCGCCTAAACGTTTACTTGTGTATTCTGTAAAATTATTATTAAAGCTTAACATATATTGTTATATTGACACAAATTGCTTGTGTCTAATTAATCTATTTTAAAGCTTTATGGCAGTTCAACACTTTTTATAATTTCACAATGTCAATTTACAAAAAAATTCTCTTTTACCAAGTGACAGGGCCCAGGTACATTATTATTTAGCTTTCTGAACTCCACTGATGGGTCTATTTAGAGAAACTTTAGTGATACAATGTTATCCTATGTTCTGACATCAGTGAATCGTTCAATTGGATGTGTTCACAACTGGGGCTTGTCTGATGAAGATTACAGACAGACTGTCTGCACCCTGTGCGGCCTGTGTTGTGAAAAGGGGCACAACTGTCCCTACAATGGCATCAGTGGGGAGTTTCAGCATCAGTGCGGCTGTGACACTCATTGTACTGGCTGTCAAGACTGTGGCATATGTCAGAAATGTGCTGATTTACTCTGGGTAAGATTGGAAAATATGTGAAAATAAAATCCAAGTCTAAATCACTGTCAAAAAGAAATTACAATATTCCTTTAAAAAGTTTACATCACATTTTTAAAGAAAACATTTTTGTTTGGTTGAATTTTATTGAATATTTTAATATAAATGTCGGCAAGTTTTAATAGTCTTAACAGAATAATTATATTCGTATGTCCTTTAGTGTTTTAATTTGTAATTAGTATTGTAAAACACATTTTTAAAATTGACATGTTGCTTTTTCAGACAATACGATCTTACTTACGACCAAATCTTGAGGTTGCCTGTCATGGAAAGATGAGAAGCAATCCTTACATTCCACTCAATGCCACAACATATGATGAAGTAGAGTTCACCAATCTTGGCAGACATCAGGCACCCATATGTTTGAAAGTGTGAGCTCATTTTCTTGGCCGTTACTAACAAAATAAAATTCTATTCACATTGGTTAATTGATGTAATATAGCGCAAATTATATTGAGCTTGAACTGTTGCACTCTTTTTTTCATCTGTTATTAAAGTTAAATATATAAGAATGAGCTAGGCTGACCATAAAATGCTTAAAAAAGTGAATCGACTAAAATATGTTCAAAATCTTAAAAACTATAAGAATTTTATATTTAATGGAAATCGAAAAAATTTAAATATGATAAACATAAAATATATCTGCTAATATTTAAGTAAATGCTTAAGTATTATTAATATTAATTTGAAATACATTTCAATTTGAAATACATTTCAAATAACAATTAACGTCTTATTTTAAGTATTTTATCCCAATTTGAAAGTTAAGATATTTTTTTATTATCAATTAATAAGCATATAAGTATAACTCATAATCACATTTATATGGGAAACCCAAACATCTGCTGTTTTTTTAATTTCGTTGTTAATATTGCAAAATTTATTTATAAGATGAGCTAAGGCGATCCTGTAACGCTAAAAAAAGAATCAATCGGAATAAGTTTGTAGTCTGGGATTTTCTATTACAGGTATTTTATGGAATTCAAATCAATTTAAATCTGATAAAAATAAAATATACCTGCAGTTAGTGCAGTGAAACTGCATAGCTTAATATCAGTAATTCCACTTAGTAATTCACTTGCGACACACCCAAATAATAAATAAGGATGAACCATATGAAGCTACAACTGGTTTATTTTGATATCAAGATCCCTAAGCCCAACTATGTTACAGATTTTAATTTTTGGTATAGATTTTAATGTTAAAATATGTAAGGATAATTTTTCAATTCACTGAATTATGCATAAAAGTGAAATGGAACTTTAATAAAGTTCAGGGGTGTGAAAAATGTGAAGTTGTGAATGTACCATCCTGTGGATGATTTTATTAATGTTTATTAAAGACTGGGGAAGGGGGGGGGGGGGGACCTTGCTACATTTGGTTACATTTTTAATGAAGATAACAATATATTAAATTCCACCAGTTTAAAAGATATTTAAAATAATTTATAGATTTTTTGTTGTAAATATAAGATCATGTTTTTACATCTTTAGAGAAAAAAATTGTAGTTGAGGGGGCAGAAAAGTGTTTGGTAGACCTTTATTATTTAGGTGATAAATATTTCTTTAAACTAAATGAAGTTAAAAACATAAACATCATTCCATAGATACTTCTTTGTAAGTAAAGAATTCTGATGACTGGAAGAAAGTATCTTGAAAATGGCTACCATTATTATTCCGGTAAAATCGGGTCATATATTCTAGTTTTATAAGAATTCAGAACTTCTCCCTTATGCAACTTTAGAGTGAAAATTGTGTTTCTTTTGTTACAATAGGAGCAGTGGTCATGCTTCAACGGCTGAGAGCATGGGTGTACTAACAAAAATGTTTCCCTATGCTGCTATTGAGTTCCCAAATTTAAATGACCTTGAACAATACATGACTAAAGCAAACAGCAATGTAAGTCTAAAATGTGTGTATATGCCAAGGATTGTGAAAGGGGGGGGGGGGGGCTGTTTTTTTTATTTTGAAAATTTTATTAGAAGAAAGTAGTTTTCACAGAACTGACACATTTCAGGGAATTATCAAATTAAACATTTTTATGAAAATGATTGAATGTTACCTTACGTCTTATCTTAAATTATCCGATTTGTATTGTCATGAATAGTAATGTTCTTCAGGAAAAATTTAAGAAAAAAATATAGCTATGGATAAAACTGTTTTGCCTTCTTTCAAGTTTTCCTATTGCCTGTGTTAATTACTTCATTTTCCGTAAATATGATCTCAGTCTCCCTTTTAAAATTATTTAACTTTGACTGAATTTTAAAAGTTTAATTACGGAGATTTTATAGCCTAAGACCTCAGAGACAAAAAAACATATCATATTTTGTTTTAAAGCTTGAAATTCTTATTGTGATGATCATTTCAAACCATCTTCAGATAACTGAATATTGGCCACCCACTTGGTTTAGCATAAAATAACATGAGATGTCAGACTGTTTCCGAATACAATTAGAAATGTGAAAGTAAACTGTTTGACTCCTTGGCTTAATTTAGAGATGCTTTATGTCTTCATTGATTTTAATCTGTTTCTCTCACCCACTCTACTCTTTCTCTCTCTCTCTCTCTCTTGCCCCTCTCACTCCTCCATCCCTCTCCTTCCCAATCCCCCTATCTCTCTCACTAGCACACAGTCCATCTCTCTCTCTCTCTCTCTCTGTGTCTCTATTTATCTCTATTTTGAAATTCTCTGATAAAAATAGTGAACACCTTAACAACCATTAGCTTTTAAATAATTCATTCAAACATGTACAAGCATGAGAGGGCTTTTGTTTTTATGCAAATATTTCTTTACATATTGTCCACTAGTCAAAGATGATGACCTTTAATCAAGGAGATACTGTCAAGATAAAACTGGACCCAATTAAGGTAACAGAGATGTATTTTAGAAATTAAGATCAACAGCAATTCGGTAACTTACTTAATCCTTTTGGCATTTTATATCAATATATATATTTGTTTTTCCTTCTATTTGGATTGAAGAGTATAATTTTAGGTACTCGTATACATGATACATACATTCTAAACTAATGACTAACTTAATTACTTGAGGTTTTTCAAGTAGTGTACATTTAGTGTTTATTATTCTAAAAAATATCCTTTTTAATTATTCTAAAAATATCCAAAATGTGTATTACTCTCAGAGGGATTCTAAAACTGTTGTGCACGTAGATGAGGAGTCTGTCCTGGAGATTACACCTGTGTACTTTACCTGTATCTGTAGAGAGAGCACAGTCTGGCATGACACGGGAATAGTGGCGTAAGTGTCCTGCCCTATCTAGAAGTCTTTTTATGTCTTTTTTTGTCTTTTAGAAATGTATTATTAAATTTCTTGACTAGTCACATATCTAAAGTATCAAAATAATAAAAGGTGTCTGCAACTTTTGTAGATCTATGCTTAAATGGGCTTAGATAATAATTCTGAAATTAATGATATAAATGATGAAAAGATTACAAATTAAGGATACATTTTTTTTTTCTTTCTTTGGTTTTTTTAAAGTTCAAATACAACGTTTTATTTCAAAGATGGTCAATAACTATAAGAGAAAACATTGAATGTATTAATCTCATAAGTTAAAATTAATGAAAGTATCTGATCTCACTGTGTGCATCTGCTAACAGCTACACCAGCATATCTAGAGCTATTCCTGTGGGACAGTTCATTAGTGCTTCACCTCTGACACCAGAGTGTCCATCATTTTCTTTTGGTGAGTTGATTGACTTCAAACAAGTCTTTAAATATGCTTCCCTCTGTGAATGACTGTTTGGGTTAACAGTACATTCCTATTCAGGAATATGTTGATTTAGCTGATTGTTTACTTTACTACAGATTTACACAAAGTAAAAGGGTCACATTTATGGTATCAAAGTAGTATTGTCTAAACTTTTGCCTCATTTAAAAAACTGCAAAGACGTTATCCTCAATTGATCCTGATATGTGAAAACTGATGCCGGAAACCCCACTCCACATATTACATGGCCATTGTGCAATACTGTATTATTGAGGGAATTGTATACATCTTATTTTATGACAGGACTTAAGATCAAACATTTTGTTGTTTTCAGAGATTGTCAACCCTGGTGATCGATGTTTTATAGTTATTGGTGTCTGCAACAAGAGGTACCCACCTGATAGACAACCAGGATGGAACCTAGGATCAGTTGCATACCATGCAGATGATGGAGGGTTAGTTAGAAATAAACAATACGCTAAATAAATCACTTACTTACCTGACTCTTGTTTTCAACTGCTCTTAAACTTGCTCAATTTTTTTTTTTTACACCATTTTTTATTCTTGTTACCATTTTTAAAAATGAGCTTTGTTTGTAAATTTAGTACTTGTCTTTGTATTTTGTCAATATTTGAGCCAAAATTTCTTTTGGCTTACTTTTTCTAGAGAGCTTAAATTTTTTTATAATCCTTAGTCTTGCAGAACATTCTGGTCAATAAAGTATTTCCTTATTCAAAAAACAAAGCTCATGAGAACTTGTTTTAACTGTGACATCTGTGGTTAGAGAGTAATCCTACAAATTTATGGAATTTAGTGTTGCAGATTCATATGTCATGGTCAACAATGTGTCAAGTATTAAGTCTTGGCTATCAAAAATTATATTCAAACATAACATGTTATCAATTAAAACACTGTCAATTTTTATACATTCAGATAAAATCTGATAATACTACTTCCTGAGTGATCAGGAAAATAATAAAACCTCTTTTGTGTAATTAAAAACCTATTAATAGAGATTCTAAGAGTGGTATAGATTGTTTGTTTTTTTTCATAATAAGACAGATCTCCAATATATTTACATCTTTGTACAAATGAATCTAACTTAGAACAAAAAATTATTAATATAAAGTCTCTATGCATAATTTAACATATCAATCCCCATACCAGCAAAATACCATATTACTCTACATTAATTACAGAAAATGTTTATTAAAAAATCACACTAATATCAGTGATGTAACTTCCTTTAAGAAAATCTGTGTGCAGCACACAGCAGTGACCCTCATCTCTGATCCATCTCATTCTCATGCATTATTTTGTCCATCCCCTTGTTTGTGAATATGTTTTACTCCTATTCAAAGTACTCTATAATTTTTCTAATTAATAGCAGGACATTCAATTTTTATTTAAAATATTTTAAAACCTGTGCACTACTTCAGCAATTTCTTTGTTGTACTTATGTAGTATTTTCACTGGCGCTGGATTCGCCATGAAAAATGTAGAGACTAGTAACATGGGAGACATCTTGAAACTGGAATTGGACTTTGAAAAAAAACATATTCTTTTCTACAAAAATGGCAAAATGGTAAGAGATTGGTTTGGATTATTAAATCTTATGTGGAATTAGTTTTATAACTCTTTTCACCTCAGTATATACATGATTACATGTTAAACTTTTATAAGGTCTTACTGAAGAAAATAAAACTACCAATAAGCCATGAGAAGTTAAATTAATTAAATGACATTAGCAAGTTCTGAAATGTTTCTTTAATGTATTTGAGTTCTTTTTCTTTTTGTAATCAATTTATAATCAAATTATCTGACAATGTTTTTACATAAAGACATAACAGGTCACCTATCCCAAAATTTACTAAGTATTGTTTAAAAATATTATCAGATAGGGTCTGATAGAAGATATTAACATAAAAAAATTGATCAATGACCAGGTAATATATTCATTTCTGAATCGTCACTTTCTGCCAGATACACCAGGTAGTAAGCAAAATCAATAATGTAAACGACTTCTACCCAGCTGTTGGATTTCATTCTGTGGGTGAAGCTGTGCGACTACTTGAGAAGGAACCTTGGCAAATGTCAGGAGATGAGGAAGTTAGTTAACCAGCCCCTACCATTCCTAATATCTGTCAGTGATAGTTGGAGAAGCAATTATTTTTCCATACTGTAAATTAAATAAATTAATCAAGTGATGGTCAAATGATTGCTCTAAGTATTAAACTGCACATACTGTTTAATTTTTGCCGAATGTTTGTTGGGTTTTGGTTTTACTCTAAAACGAATAATGAAAATTAATACTTGAAAATCCTGGCAAAGAAAAATGAGGGGTAGTCTTTTAAGCTCAGCATGTTAAAAGTGTTTTTTTTTTTTTTTTTTTTTTTTTTTTTTTTAAGAATATAATTAATTCCTTGTCTGTCATTTCATGAATTGAATCTGTTTTTTCCAGCCAGTTCTGCCTGCAGCATTTGACTGTTACAAGTATGGCAATATGTACATAAGGTAAGCCAACATAATCGAAAGAAAAAATGGCATCCTTATGGTGTCTACAACTTTTTTTATCTTAGTTTATATAAGGATATTCAAATTGAATGTATTCATAAATATTTTAAACTGCCTCCGTAATTGACAGCCCAGGCAGATCCTTATCAATGAACCAGATTGGAATCCGACTTCAAGGTTGGCTGATGATTTACAACCCCAGTAAAAGCATTGTGGGATATAAGGTAGTCTACTTGTAATATGACACACAAGTTTTTATGTAAACATCAATGTCTATATATATATGTGAATGGTCATTTCTTTGTTGTAAAATTGATAATGAACAAAGGAAAAACTAGTGCTTAAATACTTATTCTAAGTACTCAACAAACCCTCATATGTTCTCAACAAACCCTCATGTGTTAAGTACTCCAACAAACCCTCATACGTTAAGTACTTCAACAAACCCTCATATGTTAAGTACTCCAACAAACCCTCATATGTTAACTGCTCCAACAAACCCTCATATGTTAACTGCTCCAACAAACCCTCATATGTTAACTGCTCCAACAAACCCTCATATTTGTATTTTTTCATTTAGGGTTACGGTACACATTTCAATAAATCATTTCCTTATAATGAAATGCAAATGTAAAAATGTATGTTTTGTTTCCTCATTCAGATATTCCCCACAGAAATTATGCCTGGTTACCATGGTTACTTGGAACCCTCTAAACTCAAAACTTTTCAGATGGTTGGTCAACCATCTCACTGTAAGTACCATATGAATTTGCATGTTGTCACTTTACTTCAGATGTTGTCACTTTACTTCTGATGTTGTCACTTTACTTCTGATGTTGTCACTTTACTTCAGATGTTGTCACTTTACTCCAGATGTTGTCACTTTACTTCAGATGTTGTCACTTTACTTCAGATGAGCTTATGTTAAGGATTGGCATGTTGTCAATTCACCTCAGATGTTGTCACTTCACCTCATATGAGCTTATATTAACATTAATATGCTCATGTCATCATGATACAATAGATACAATGACACCAAGCTAGTGAGATGAGAAGTTAATTTTCTTATGCTACCTGAATTGTGCTGGGTGGCTGAGGGGTCTAAACTGTCTCAAACCAAATAGCTGGTGGTCAGGAATTCAATCCCCACCAAAGCCAACATCCCAAGCACCCCGGGTGGATGGGACTCTCTAGCCTTGGACGTCAACCCATCTAAGAGAAGGCAAACTCTGAATTTAAACCAGGAGCCAGAATGATCAACAAATTGATCGTGGGCCCCTCAAATATAAGAAGAAGATTGTTTCTAATACACAAAATACATCAACTGTACAAAAGCTAACATCTAGTTAATTACGATGGTCAATAAAAATAACTATAAGAGCTTTCATAGGCACGTTTTGTATCATCAGTCTTCGTCTGCAAACTTGTAATCTGTGGTCTAAAGCAGTGTCTCCCAATGTGGTGTCAGTGTTTCAGCCCCTGACCCTTATGTTGCCCACCAGCCCCTGACCCTTATGTTGCCTGTCTACACAAAATTAGTCTAGAACCTGAAAGAAATTAAATGGTAATAGTTAATATATAAGGCACCAGTCCCTGATGCAGTTGTGAAACATATCCACTGAACTTGAAATTTCGGGAAAGACTGGTCTAGAGTCTAATGTCTTACTGGTTTTCTTCTTAACCAACTTTCAGTTGCACAGTATCCTTTTGTTGATGTGCATTGGTTTCTGCTGGAATCTAATCGTGACTACAAGGATGTGGATATTAATTCCTTGTATAGCGCAACCACAACAGAGAGCCTTCTCAAACACAGGTGAACCAACCTGATTTTTAGTTTATATTATTTTTTTTTTAATTTAAAATTTCATTTAGGATACTTATTTTCAAAGCCAATAATGAATTATTATTGCATGTGAGTCAATGAATGTAAATTCTCTCTGTTTGTTTTTAATAATCATATTATTTGTATAGATGAAAGTATTATATGTAATATGTCGTATCAGGAAATTTGATCGAAAGAAATTTTGTCGATAGTAAATTGATCGACGGTAATTTGATCTTACGGAAATTTGGTATAATCTTTTTTTCAGTTTTTACGTTCAAATTTTACTTCAAATTTCTTTTTGAATGCATTATTTTGCTTTTCTATATAGTATAGTGCATTCAAAAAGAAATTTGACGAAAATTTTAACGTGTGAACTGAAAAAAAGAGTCAACCAAATTTCCGTTAGATCAATATACCGTCGGCAAAATTTCTTTCAATCAAATTTCTAGTAACCATTAATATGTCATATGTCTTACGAACTTCAGGCTGAAGGTGAAAATTGTTGATGTACAGTCATCTGAGCTACGTCCCCTCAAACTTGCCAAAGAGGAACCAGATGCCACGGTAAATGAACAGAATTGTCCTGTACTTTATTTAGATTTTTTTTCTTTTTCATTTTGCATTTTGTGGCAGTTAGTTGTTGAAGAAAGTCAAAAATAAAATGTTATAAAAAATTCTTAATATATTTCAAGATAAACTAATTTTCTATTGCTCTTGCACTATGGGGATATAACTTGGAGGGGTAGGTTGGTACACAATCAATATGTTAAGGATGATATCATCCTAGTTCCAAATTATGTATTTTTCACTAAATCTGAAAACCAAGACGTATGAATTACTATCATGAATCTTACTTAGGCAGCTTGCTCTTAAGGGCTCCACCTGAATCGTACATTTCATTACATAAGAACATATAATTTGTACACTTAAATGAGGATGTCAGGATGTTTATCTTCTTCTTTTTACCATTGAGAAGCAAGGGGGGGGGGTATTGTTGATGTATAACCAGAGGGCCTGCTATTGTAAGCTTACAATGCAGTTTGGTTGACAGGCATTCTGACCAGTTGGCCAAACCAAATAATTTTTAGCAGAGCCATATGCTGGCTGAATAAGATGGCATGAACCATTTCTCTTATTTCCTGGTTCCGAATGTAAGGTCCCTTTTTGTTTTACCAGCTGCTTCCCTTAGACACCTCATCTTGCAGGTGAATATTTTTCTGCTGAGGCATTTATTCAGAGCCCAGGTTTGGTACTATTAAGAAAGGGTAGTAAGATATCGTTAGTTAGCCTGGCCTTGGTTTCCATCTGTATTCTTGGGTGTCTAAGTAGCAGGGCAGTTTGTTAGCTGACTGCATTTGCCCGCTGCACTCTTGTCTCTTATTTTCTACCCATTTTCCTTCTGTGTCAAGGCTTCACAGATATTTAAACTCCAGATAGACAAGCTGACCACAATTAGTTATTTCCATTTTTCTTGCTTGCGGCCTACTGACATGACCCCAGCCTAATGACATGACCTTGGTCTAAAAGTTCACAGGTACAGTTCAGGATAAAAAATATGGCTCTTATACAATTCCTTGTTATCATTCAGGATGCATCGGATATCTACAAATAGCAATTCATTGAATGTCTCAAGGTTTAGATTGGTATCCCCTTTGAAATTTTTTTTCATGTATATATATGAACAGAATCTGCGATAGAATGTAGGGCTGTCTGACTCCATTCTTTACGTTTCCTTTTTTCTTTGGTATAAGAACTACCAGAGCTCTCTGCCAGTCTTTTGGGGTGCTTTTTTCTTTCCGCTTTTTTTGAAATGATTGTAATACATGTTCATATTTAGTTATGGTTTCTATAGTAATTCCATCTACAACTGCAGCATTATTGCATCTCGGACTTATTCTTCGAGAATATTTGGTTCTGTGTGTCCTGGATACTTGGATTAAGTTGTTTAGTATATGTCTCTCAGCAGGATTGAGCATGTCTTTAAAATGATCCAGACATCTATGTTTGACTTTAGTTTCATCAAAGAGCTTATATACAGCCATTTTTGTCATTTATCATGGTGGTGTAGTTGAAGGGTTCATCCCTGAGTCATGGTGATGGTGTTGAAGGTTTCATCCCTGAGTGAGTTGCATGGTTTGTAAAACTGTTCAACGTTTCCATCAATTAGCAAATAATTTGCTTCAGCTAAAATCTTTTCCCATGAACTTAAAGTTGACACTTAGAAAGAATACAAAATGACAGAGTAGTGAGGAGGGTGCACCACCAAAATCCGAGGAAAACCGCTCAAAAGCAGACCTAGGCTTAGATGGGTGGATGATGTGGAGAGGGACCTACAGCAGTTTTCGTAATATTTTTTTTTTACATGGCTGAGTTGTAAGCCCTGCACACAACCGTCTGCCTGGCCGAGTTGTTAGCTATGCACACAACCGTCTGCCTGGCCGAGTTGTTAGCCCTGCACACAACCGTCTGCCCAGCTGAGTTGTTAGCCCTGCACACAACCGTCTGCCCAGGCCGAGTTGTTAGCCCTGCACACAACCGTCTGCCCAGCTGAGTTGTTGGCCCTACACGCAACCGTCTGCCTAGCCAAGTTGTTAGCCCTGCACACAACCGTCTCCCCGACCGAGTTGTTAGCCCTGCACACAACCGTCTGCCCGGCCGAGTTGTTAGCCCTGCACACAACCGTNGGCCGAGTTGTTACCCCTGCACACACCCGTCTGCCCGGCCGAGTTGTTACCCCTGCACACAACCGTCTGCCGGCCGAGTTGTTAGCCCTACACACAACTGTCTGCGCGGCTGAGTTGTTAGCCCTACACACAACTGTCTGCGCGGCTGAGTTGTTAGCCCTACACAACTGTCTGCCCGGCCGAGTTGTTAGCCCTGCACACAACTGTCTACCTGGCTGAGCTGTTAGCCCTGCACACAACCGTCTGCCCGGCTGAGTTGTTAGCCCTGCACGCAACGGTCTGCCTGGCCGAGTTGTTAGCCCTGCACACAACCGTCTACCTGGCTGAGCTGTTAGCCCTGCACACAACCGTCTGCCCGGCCGAGTTGTTAGCCCTGCACACAACCGTCTGCCCGGCCGAGTTGTTAGCCCTGCACACAACCTTAGCCCTGCACACAACCGTCTGCCCCTAAAAGCTCTCTAGGTAGCTGCTTTAAATTTCTGATAAGATTCCTTAAATATTTTGGATGCCTCCAGTTCCTACAAGGCAGTAGGTTCTGTGGATATCTCCACTTCCTGCAAGGCAGTAGGTTCTGTGGATACCTCCACTTCCTACAAGGCAGAGGGTTCTGATTTTGGTCAGCCCTGGGTATCTGATCTACCCAGTACCTGCCATACCTGTTGAGCTTTCCCCTATCCACCACCTGGGAAAGGAGCTCGTTGGAAGATCAGTATCTCTGCATGAACAAATACAACACTAGGATCTACAATCTAAATCTAGCATTACAGTATATCATGGGCCATTCTTCGAATGTAGAAATTTTGAGTATATTTCATTTCATTATATGCCGGTGCCCGGTAGATTGTTTTAAACTATCTTTTGTGTTTGTATCATATCCCACAGGCATGGAAATAATGCCAATACCCTCCTGTGTTAAGATGTATCTAAATTTGAAAATGTAAAAGTTGAACAGCTCAGGTCAATTAATTCAAATCTAATTCCTTCAGGATTGCTACCATGCTGAAGTTTTTAAGAATGGCATCTCTGTAGAAAAGTATTGGTTGAAAGGAGGCAACTACGTCTGCTGTCTACCACAAAACTGCAATGTGCTTGTACGCTATCCGAAATTTCCAGTAAGAACATTAATTAGTTAAACTTTGATAATCAAATAATGACACATTTCCTAAATTAAAAAATAAAACCTGCAGGCCTTATCACTCACATATAAATAAAGGCGGGGAATTATGACAATACTAAAAAATAGTTTTTTTCTGTAATTTTAAAAAAGTCATTGATCTTGTCATTAGCCTTTTGTCAGAACTGTCTGAGCATTTTATTCTATTTGTTTGTAATAGTAATTTTAACTTAAGTACTCTGCAGCTCTAGTAAAAAAAATTATTTTTTTTTAAATTTATAGAAAACGTTACATATTATATCAGCTCCGATTTCGACATTTAATAAAACATTGTTGTAAATTCATTATTGGAACAGACTCTGGATCAACCCAATGGATTCCAGAAGTGGATGAGATTGATTCTGGAGCTCCCTACTAAATCAGGGTAACACATTTATGGCCTGGTTTAGTTCTTTGAAATATTCACCAGCAGCAGCAGTCATCAAAACTTTATTTTCTAAAGTAATATTTTAGACTCTGATCATATAAAGTGAGCAATGTTCCCTTTAAGCTGTGCGGCCTCGCAGGTATCTCACAGATGCCGCGCACCAGATTTGAATATCATATCCACGCAGCAAATTTTCATGTATGTGTGAGTTTGTTTTTGTGGGCTGTACAATTTTGCACACAAAAAAAATGATGCTTTTAAACTTTGCACACAACTGAATGATTTCGCACACGAACCAGCAAACCTTTTAGCAAACATTGAAAGTGAGCCCAAATAAATAGACAGGAAACATTGAAAGTGAGCCCAAATAAACAAATAAACATTGAAAGTGAGCCCAAATAAATAGACAGGAAACATTGAAAGTGAGCCCAAATAAACAAATAAACATTGAAAGTGAGCCCAAATAAACAAATAAACATTGAAAGTGAGCCCAAATAAACAAATAAACATTGAAAGTGAGCCCAAATAAACAAATAAACATTGAAAGTGAGCCCAAATAAACAAATAAACATTGAAAGTGAGCCCAAATAAACAAATAAACATTGAAAGTGAGCCCAAATAAACAAATAGACATTGAAAGTGAGCCCAAATAAACAAATAAACATTGAAAGTGAGCCCAAATAAACAAATAAACATTGAAAGTGAGCCCAAATAAACAAATAAACATTGAAAGTGAGCCCAAATAAACAAATAGACATTGAAAGTGAGCCCAAATAAACAAATAAACATTGAAAGTGAGCCCAAATAAACAAATAGACATTGAAAGTGAGCCCAAATAAACAAATAAACATTGAAAGTGAGCCCAAATAAACAAATAAACATTGAAAGTGAGCCCAAATAAACAAATAAACATTGAAAGTGAGCCCAAATAAACAAATAAACATTGAAAGTGAGCCCAAATAAACAAATAAACATTGAAAGTGAGCCCAAATAAACAAATAGACATTGAAAGTGAGCCCAAATAAACAAATAGACATTGAAAGTGAGCCCAAATAAACAAATAAACATTGAAAGTGAGCCCAAATAAACAAATAAACATTGAAAGTGAGCCCAAATAAACAAATAGACATTGAAAGTGAGCCCAAATAAACAAATAAACATTGAA
>CAXITT010000189.1:72783-144826 GCA_964033795.1 Lymnaea stagnalis | reverse complement strand
AAAAAAAAATAAAAAAAAAAACAAAAAAAGAGAAACAAAAAAAAAAAATAAAAAAAAAAAGAGAACAAAAATAAAAAAAAAAAAAAAAAAATTTAGAAGGTTCTTTTTTTTTTTTTTTTAATGTTTTTTAAAAGTTTAGGGAATACCTTAGAACTTTTTATCATTTTAAGTAAAGAGATTTTTAGACTGATTGGTTAACACAAAGTGCCGTTTAGTGGGATTCTTCAAATGGGACCTTTCCATTTAAGGTCACTAAATAAAAAAAAAGACTGTTATGTTTCTGGGTTTCATATACCGAAGAATGTTTTATTTTTGAGTGTGTTATACTGGTACAAAAAGTATTATTGGAAAAAATATGATGGTGTAAATAGATACATATAATGGATTTTACCCATGTTGAACAAGTTTATTTTTCAAGTTATTTATTAACAACTGGAAATCTTTTTACAGTATCGGTTAATCAATTTTGATTCACTATCTGATCCTTTACAACGCAATGTCACAAAATCTTGTTTTTAATATTTTAAGACAAAAAGAAAAGATAAACTATTATGTGTTACAGTGATGTGTTGTGTCATACAGTGATGTGTTGTGTGTTGCAGTGATGTGTTGTGTCATGCAGTGATGTGTTGTGTGTTACAGTCATGTGTTGTGTCATACAGTGAGGTGTTGTGTGTTACAGTGACATATTGTGTGTTACAGTGATGTGTATGCTGAAGCTTTGATAGAGGAGGTAACACAGGATGGCCACCTTAGACTACAGTATTCTCAGCCACAGGACACAAGCAATGAATGCACCATGGTCAGACTGGATGCTCCAGAAATAAACATCCAGGTAAGTTTTGTTGTTTACGTACGCTTTAGGTCAGTAGTACCCAATCTATTTGACACCAGGGACCATTTTTGGGGAAGGGGTATTTTGGGTTTGATCCAAGTGCAAGAAATGTTTGCTCCTTATCACCATGTCATCAAGTTTCTAATAGTCCATGGATCAGCATCAGTCTGTAAACCGGTGTTTGGGAACCACTGTTTTAGGTAACTCATAACTTCATCTCAGAATGTAAACTTACTTCTGGTGAAACCAGTAGATAAAATAAGAGCTTAATTTGTTACAGCCCTAGGGATCTTTCAGAGCATGTATTGATAATAGAATTTCAAATCTTCAACTTTCATTTTTTTTAACATCCACCCCTTTCACCTTTAGAGAAATCCAAATAATTTATTATGTCCTGTCTACAGAATGATTTTAATAATGTTCCAAAACTAAGACAACTGCGGCAATTGGCAATAAATTATAACTCTAGATCTCACACTGCTGCAGCTGTTGTAATATATTTTAATCTCTAGATTAAGACAACTAAAATCTATCTAAAACATTGAAACCAATTGTTATTGGCCTGAATTTATCCACAGAATATTGAATATGTAAAAATCACAAGACCGGCACAAGCAGTGCCTCAAACTGGAAGTGAAAAGGGAAATAGCCCAGAAGAAGAGCAACAAGAAGAACAAGTTCTAGCCCTTAATCTCATAAGTTTCCAACCCAGAGGTAATTTTTCTTAATGGATAAAAACTTTTAAAAATTATCACTTGCATGAAAACTGATATCTTAGTAATGTTTGGACTGGGATAAGCGTGTGCATCAAGCAACATACAATTAGATGTCTTTCGATCCATATATTCAAATACTCTTATTTGTGCCACATCATTTGTCTTCATTTCATTATTGTTAAACTTTACTGCACTGCATTTTATACCAGAGGATCAGATATGCCAAGATTTTTTTGCCCCATGTTACGCGTACAAAATAATTGCTTAAAAATAAAAATTTATTTATAAACTATTTGCACATTTCGTTTTTTTTTGTCTTGTATCAGCTAATGTATATTCTTTACATTTCAGGCAACATGTGTGTGACAAAAAGGGCGTATGAATTTCCTCCATTTCACCTTTTAACAGAAGTAAGGGCAAAAAATTAACATTAGCTAATGATATGATAGCGTCAGCAATGCAGCATTGATTTAAAATATTTGTTTAAAAACATAGCCACTAAATGAAGTTGAATCTAAAGTGGGAGACTATTTATAAATTTAATAGTTGTCATCAGAAAAATCTGAAAATATTTTTTACTGAGAATTTAATTTTCTAAGTTCATAGGTGATATTGAAAGTTTAAATTCATAAGGTACCGTATATACTCGCATATAAGCCGAATTTAGAACTATAAAATACAATACTGAAATCAGGGGGTCGGCTAATATGCACATAAAACAAAATGGACACAAGGACAGACATAATGCCAATTTCAGCCACACATTTTCATCGCTATCTGACTCTTTATTTGGTTGTGTGTACAGAGTACTAATATATATATACAGAGGTGTCACTTCAAAGAATTTAATGTATGCATAGCTGATAATTATACTGAGTATGAATATTACCATGGAGAATTCATGTTCGAAGTCAAAAATTGCATAAAATTAAGAAAAATACTAAAAAAACAGAAACTGATTCCTATATCTGTGGTTTCCTAACTAATAATCTATACCCAAATGCATAGAATAAAGAAGAGGAATGGAGAAAGCTGTTTGGGGAGTCTGACGATGAGGGTGATAGTGACAATGATTTTGAAGGTTTCTAATTATTTGTAAGAACATTACAGTAAAATATAAACAGAAATGTGATAGTTTTTTGTGAATAAATAAAACACAACAAAAGAATTTTCTTCTTTATTCATATCAAAATGTATAATTTTTTTCTAAATATATACTCCGCTAATCATTAGTTGTGAACAACTTATGAGCGGAAGTTCAGATATTATTATAGCAAACAATGTGGAAAGAGCAGAACACGTTTTTGTGTCATTCCAAAAGGTAAACAAACTGGTAAGTAACATAAAAGTAAGCATTGTACATCTTTACAGTAACAAATTTCTATAAACCAAAAATATGGAGTAAAATTAGACAATTGTATGGTCGGCTTATATGCGGGTTTTTGCAAAAACTGGCCTTTTTAAAGCAGTTTTAGGGGTTGGCTTATATGCGAGTACATAAGGTAAATTGTTTGTGTAACTGTATCAAAATCAATTCAAGAACATTTATTTCTAGGTTTCAAACGTTTGTTTGAAAAGGATTTTTAAATTTATATTGTTTGTAATATCCGCATTTAGTATAGCCAAGCAGCCATCAAGACACTTGACTGTGCATGGAAAGCCAACACGCTCAACTCTGTAGCACAGTGTAAAAATATGCCTACAAGGCTAACTGGTAAGTTATTTATATCTTATGTTAGGAAGAAGCAAGATTATTTGACAGTTGAAATATTTTAAAATAAAATTGAATATTAAGTGATTATCTACCAGATTGAAAAACCCGCTATGGTCGAATTAAATTTGGGTTACATTTGCTCATTTTAGGTGTATGTACAAATTCAGCTGCAGTTTTCTTGATTATAAATATATTCTAATGATTAATAAACCATTTTGTAGGTAATTGAATTGTCTATAGGATAAAATTAAAACATTTGTAAAGGTAAGTTTTGTTAGGAAATAATTATTTGTTAAATTATTTACAACAGAAAAACAATATAAAATATATAAATGTGCCAACTTGCATATAAATTTCAAATTTCCAAATTATTTAAAGCCTTTTATTTGGTGGTTTACAAATAGTATAATGCAATAAAATGAAATATGCACCAAAGAACACAGAAATTGAATAATATTTACACTTCCAATCACTTATTTGCCTTAAGTAACTTGCCACTTGTTGTCACAGTAAACAAGTAGTAAAAATTTGTAACTAGCTTGGAAACTAAATCAAACTTTATTAACAGCTCGGTTTTTTTAAACATTTTGCCCATAGCATGTGGTTTGAATATAAACAGCTTGTCAGTAAATTAAAATCTTGAAGCGAAACGGGAACGGAATAATACAAATCTTTGACTCACTTTACTACGATACAAACATTGGCGCTACCAGCGGCTCATGGCCTTAACGGAAGAAACACTGAGCCGCTCCCACCGGCTCATGGTAGTGAACCAGTTAAGTTAAAAGTAAATATTATTATGGAGGAAAAAAAGCAAACAACTGTCATTTTTACAGCTAGTTTGTTATTTGTTCTATAATTCGTCAGACCAAATCAACTATGACCACCTGAATCATCATATATGCTAATTATGAACTTGGCTGTGGATGCGCAAATGGCTTATTTGTTATAAGGTTTGGTATATAAATATATATTTCTTACATAAAGACGAAATTTTTGACTAATCATGAATTTTACATCTGTCATTATAGTGCAAGAATTCCAGATCAACTCCCTGGCTGGCAGTGACAAAAATTGGCTGATTGGTGCCAACCCTTCTAAGAAATTTGACATGGCATTTGCATTTCTACCATCAAAACTAGGTCACACAAATCTTTGCTTCCCCAGCATACCCTGGATGTTTACAGAAATTGATGTTCATGTCCTGTGTTTCCTTGTTGGTGAGTTGGTCGTTTCCGCCATAATCTGGAAATATTTGTAATGCTCTATTAAGATAACTTTACTTATAATCTAATCATATATTTCCAAAGTGCAATTCGACAAGGGTCCACAAAAAGAGATGATTATCAATTACTTAGTAATTTCCCTTTATCTGAACCAAAGCACATCTTCATGCACTTTCAGAAAATAGTTTATACCTATATGAATTTGTATAAAGCAATGATGGTATAGGTAGAATTCTCATCTGCCACAGAAAAGACATTTGCTCAACTCCTTGACATAGCAAAAAAAAATAATTCTTTTAGCTTTTGTTATTTCATTCTTAAAGTTTATTAATGAAAATATTTTGACTGGTCAATACAAAGTCTTTAATTGACATTATTAAAGTGTTGCCTTTAGCTGCTGTATTTAAAAACATACAGTTCTTTGGTAATCACGCAGTGTAAAGAAAAATAATACAAAAATCTGGTTTTCATCTTTTAAATTTTCTAATTTTTTTTAGACCAGATGTACTTCAATCTCAAGCTTGAAAAGGATTATGAGATATGCCTGGATGTTCCTCTTCACTTTGTGAATGTTAGCCCCATCACACCCTCCCCCGCACTCAGTCCCCAGCAGATGTTTGCCTCATCGTTCAACGGCTGGGTGTACACAACACTTTACTCGAACAAGCTGTGTCTGCCAGTTTGTGACAACATGTTCACGGAGGGCCGGCCAGACTTTCAACGGCCGGAGGTAATTTTAGACATGGGCTCATTTATAATAGAAGTGAAGGTAATCTTAGACAGAGGCATGTTTATAATATACACAGAAGTGAAGGAAACTAATTTCCTGCTTATTTCTCCAGCTGGAGCATCTGATGAAGTCCCTGCTCCATATATACGCCGCACAGTGTCACATCTTTGCTGAGCAACATGGCGGCATCATGTTTCAGGTGACACCAGAAGATGGGACCAGCACCATCACTGACTCCATCCACCATATGAGGAAAACTATCATCAAAACAACTGACCAGGTGATTTTATGTGGTGTTTTGTTTGTTTTTTTTGGGAGGGGGGGATGGGGTTGGGGGGGCGGTTCTTGTTGTCCGAGGATAGGAACTGCCAACAATGTATTTTATAAATATATTTTATAAAAATACATCAGAAGTGTATACTGTGAACTCATGTATTTTTGTACTAACCCCTCTTAACTACAAATGTATTTTTGTACTAACAACTCTCTACTGCAAATGAAAGACAACTTGCTTAGATACACAGCTCAATACAATAGTAACTAAAGACACAATTTATTCATAAACAAAAACATAAATAAATCCCATCTGTTACGTCACCACCACTAATGTCTAGGGGATTTAAACTCATGGCATGAATTTTGTGGTCAGGGGAAATGTTCAGATCAATGGGCATTGACATTTATTAAAGCTGACAATTCTTAATAATTTTTTAATGAAATTGTTCAGATTTAAGACACTTTAATATCAATAGTAATTTTTTCAATTCTTTTAACATTTTATCATTTTTTTTAATTAGGCTGAACTTAAAGGTGAAATCTTGATGAAGAAAGAGCACCGTAACAATGTGTATTGCAAAGCTCACCAGTGGTGCCTACCTGGCACCAATATCATCTTGGAGGGGCCCTTTGATTTTAGGTGGGTATCCTATTCATAATCTTTTGTCATCAGTAATTGCAGCCGCATGTCTTCTTAATCTGTCATCCTCTTGTTACAGGATTTTAACAAAATAAGCTTTAACTTTAAGTAACAGAATCTACAACTTGTTCACGCTGTATGACTCAATATTCTCCTGTGTCCACTATGTTTACTCTAAGTTTACCCTGTACTCTTCTATGATGTTCTCTCTAACCTCTATCATAGACCAGCCCCCGCCCCCTCCACACTTTTCTCTAACTTGCAGTCATCTTTCTTCCCATTTGATAACCCAAGAACAACTCACCTACAAAAATACATGGTCACAAACACAATCAGCCTCAATGAACACGCTAAGTACTATTTATAACATGCACATGATAAATTATTCACTCTCTCTTTCACCATTTCCCATATCTTCCTAAACTTCAATTTATTTCAGTTAACTATTCTCTGTCCCATACAAGGAACTGAATCACATTCCCCATAACAATTGTATCCTTCAGGGATGAACTTTTCACACCCTATCAAGAGTCTGTCAACCTACTCTGGCGAGAGAGACTGGCCGTCGAAACGCTCCCTAAAGGCTTGTACTCACTGTTCACCAACTTGCAGTATTTCAAGCTTCAGGGCTGTGATTCTCTGAAGGTGTTGCCTGATGGGATCTCCAAGTGTTTGCGACTTGAAATGTTGTATTTGGAGGACTGTGGAATAGAGCAGTTGCCCACAGATTTGTTTCAAGTGCCCTACCTGCAGCGCCTCTACTGCAATGCTTTAGCGGTAAGATTTATCTACCCTCAGATTTGTTTTGTGAATTATCAGAACAACCCGGTTTATGGTTTGAAGGATGTTAAAAGGTATAGTGTATTTTAAAACCCTTTATATTAACTTTGCTTTTGTTCGTGTGTTTCTGGCTGGGGGGGGGGGCAAAATCTTCGGATGGCTAATTAAACCACTTCCTGTCAATCTTTCGAGCTAAAATATGGCACATAGACTCATTGCCGATGACAATGCATTCTATGCAATTTTCAGCCACACCTCCCCAACCCTACAAAATCAGTTCTTCCTGTTTTTCTAGGGGAAGATGAAGGAAATATGATGCTACTGATTTCACAAAACAAAATCCCAATAGCTGCTCTAAATGAGATTATTTTAAAAATAAAATGACGCAAGTGCGTTTGGTATATATTTTTTTCTAAAATGGTGAAATAAATCTGCTGTGTAAAAGCGCATGGAACATTAGAATATTAATATAAATTAAAATAATAGAAAATGTATATAAATTATTTATATGAAAAACTTTGTTTTTAGGGGTGTTCAATTTATGTCTGTGTTAAATTTATGTCATCATATAACACTGTAAGTTGAATTTGTTATGTCATCATCATTATAACACTGTAAAGTTAGTTGTTTTTTTTAAATTGAACAAATGACCAGTAATTGAAATTTTATTAGTAAAGGAGAAGTAATTTAACTATATTAAATAATCCTCACTTTTATCCTTTATCTCCATTGGCACTTCATTTTTAGGTCAAAGCCCTGCCATCTGCTGTGCTTGAAAACAGCAAAATCACATACCTTTCCCTTTCCAACCTTTTACTGACCCACATCCCCAAAGAACTGGGTCGTCTCATCTGCCTTGAGTACTTGGATCTCAACAGCAACCCCCTTGAGACTCTACCTATGGAGCTTGTTTCACTGACTAAGCTAAAAACACTTCTGCTTTGTGGTGAGTTAAGTAAAGATTTACCTTTTGAATTTATTGAAACTTTTTAAAACTGATTTATTTTTGTTATGACTTGTAGGCTTAATATTTCAAGAACAATTTTTAAGTGCTTCTTATGTGTTTTAAAAACATCTTTTTTTATTATTAATTTTAAGCAGTTTAAAAAATATTTTTAACATATTTTAACAATAGGAATTCCATGGATTGTGACATCAGGGTCTAAGGCAGAAATACCCATTGACCAATATGAGGATTTTCTGAAGACCAATCCCTCACTAACACGCTTTATAGGCAAAGAGGTATATATTATCCCTTTATTTGCTCCCGGATAAAATGACCAAACATTTTAAGAATATTTTCTGTTGTCAAATGAGAAATTTAAAAAAAATTTTTGTTGTTGTTTTATTCCTGCCTGTTATTCCTTTAAAACAATTTATCACGTGTCTCTTAATTCCCTAAATTAAAGTATCTATCTTATAATAGCAGCTTTACTTTGTCTGATTCAACATAATACAATTTTGCACATCCAGTGTTCATTTGATATCTTTTAATTTCACTGACATAATTTCTCAGAAACTGGTGTCTATGTTCCATGACTACGACCAAAACAAAAATTCACGATTGGACGAAACCGAGATTGCTGCCCTCAACACTAATTTGTTTTGGAAAGTCCCACGGTTGGGCTCGAGTTGTATCAGTAAGATTTTGAGAAATTAAGGTGGCATAAATAATTTGATATGAAAAATAAATTAAATCTAAGAGAAGGAGGTGGGGGGGAAATGCTTTCAGTTTCAAATTTTTCAAATAACCATTTTTCAGATTTTCCAAATATGCTATATGAATTACAATGTGTTTATAACATTTATATGTATGCTGATATTTTAGACTGCTCAGAGTATGGCGGGATACCACCTGTTATCTTCCTGCTTAGTGGGCTGGAAACACTTCACCTGGATTTCCAGGCCATTACTACCGTACCTGTGCACATGTGCCGACTGCAGAACCTTAAAATACTCAGCATCTCCAACAACCCTCTTCTGGAAGGTTTACCTGGGGCTCTGGGACATCTGCCCAGTTTAAAATGTTAGCGGAATAGCCTTCTGGGCAATCAGTGGATAATAAATGATACTCATAATTTTAAATTTAAAGGACTTAATAACTCTATGTTAGAACTTTTTATTTAGTTTTTCCTCTTTACGGCAAAAACAACTTTTTTTGCAATTTTATCAGATATTTCTCTACAAAAATAGCCTTGATATTTCTTACTATACTCTGGCTAATTCTCTTAATGTATTTCTGGGTTATAAGTTTTTAAGCACAACTTTAATAGGTTAATGTTTCCATTGAACAGCTTTGAGATTGATCAGCAATCCATCACTACGAACTCCACCTCATGAGGTGGTGAGCCGAGGCTTTGCATCCATCAAGGCTTACTTGAAAAGATTGGCCGGTGGATTCATAGAATGCCGTCGCACCAAGCTTATGCTGGTAGGACTTGGGGGCGCTGGTAAAACAAGGTAGTCATTTTGATGGGGGTTTTTTAAATGTCTGTATTGCATTTGTTATGTCATCATCAATTTAACACTTTGTATGTAGCTTCCTGTCTTTATTTCTTACTATTTCTTACTGAGTTGATCATTGTGTCTGTTGGTCCATGTCATTGTCAAGATAGTCACCAAATCCATATTAATTTAAAGACTGATAAAAATAAAAAAATCAACATTTAGCCTACAATTTTTTATGAAATCCTAAAACTTGCATTTGAAATGTAGATCGAAAAATAAAATAAATCAATGAATTTTTTTATCTTTAAGCTATCATAGATTTTTATTTCAAATGTATTTTTTTTTGTCATCAAGGGATCTTGATTTGAGAACATTTGAAGAAATATATTCATCTCAGTCAAAAAAATATTTTTTTACCAGTTAATTTTATTTAAGCATATACCAGGTACTAAGGATATTATTGAAAATGAATTACAATTTAAATAATTATCTCAGTTCTATACAATTCATTTTTAATTTTCATATATTATTGAAAGCTTCTTTGTATCACCAATTTTTAAATGGAACTAAAATGTCTTTTCTCTTCAAACCAGTCTTTTAAAGGCTCTGATGAGTACTTCTAAGATAACTGCAGGTACCAAAGGTGAGGACATCACAAATGGTATTGACATTCTCTCTTGGACTGTGAAGACAAGCAACAACGTAGAGGTTACCTACAACACGTGGGACTTTGCTGGCCAGACACTGTACTACAACACCCACCAGGTAAGCGTTCAGTTTAATACAGAACTTTCGTTCAATCGTGATTATTCTCTCATAAGTGATGCTACACTAGAGAACAAAAATGATAAAATCTGAGACAAATGGTAAACCCCTTGCAATGAAGAGATTGACTCATTGCTTTGTGCCGGTCTCCAACATTTTACCTCTGTGTGTAAGAATTGTATGGGAGAAGTAGTCTCTAAGAAATAGACAACTCCAGCAAAGTATTTACTGAACATAAATATTGTCTGCAGCCAAATACACATTAATGGCTGTGTATTTTAAAGGTCAGGGATTCATATATGTAAATTTATCATATATTCTAAGCTACAACTGAGCTATCATTGGTCTCATAAGATAGATAGATATTTATTTCTAAGAATTTCCAGTTTGAGGGAATGTGTAGACTAGTTTATATTATAAAGAAAGAAATTTTTTCTCATTGTTTCAGTTTTTCCTGTCAAAACGAGCTGTGTACCTGTTGCTGTGGTCAACCAGGCAAGGGTTTGAGCACGCAGGTCTAGAATTCTGGCTCAGCTCAATAGCTAGTCATGCCCCTAATACACCCATCTTTGTCATAGGGACTCACTGTGATCAGGTGAGATTTCAGTAACACCACCCTTGGTATTGGCATAAGTAGTTGTTGGAATTTAAGAGAGAAAGAAAGGATATCTATGAACTGTGAGGAGGGTGTGTTGTTTTTTGTTGGGGGGCTAATTGGGTAGGACAAATAATTCCATTCAGTTAAAATGTGTAAAGTAAAAGATTTATGACATTCATTTCATTTGGATGCCTTTTTTTTTTTTTACGGTAATAAGTTCACATAAATTATGCACTACTTTTAAATTGCAATAATTTAAAAAAGAAAACACAGGAAGGTTCATGCCATGGTTTGTTATATAAAATATGAGGTGTTGTTGTTTAAATGTTTAGCTTGTTGTTCAATTCAATCTTTCTTTGGGTTAAACATGAACATCATTTTTGTAAACATATTTATTGTTAAAATGTTGGTACAAAGAGTAGAAGTCTTTATTTATCCTGTTTCTTCTGTGTCAATCAAATTGACCAAGGTTTTGACCAAGTATCGACTAAGTTTTGACCAAATATTGAATAAGGTTTTGACCAAATTATAAAAATATCATCCCAAACCAATAATTTCAGACATAGGCTTAAATTATTTCATTATTTTCATTTGAATGGCTAAAAAAAAAAAAAAACATGGTTAATATATCTTTGTTCATCTTGTTATGGCCTAGGTTCCAAAAGCTGATATCCCAATGGTTGATTTGAAGGAGCGATATCCTCAAATTGCTGGCTTCCACTTTGTCAGCTCTATAGAAGGAATTGTAAGTTAGCTATCATTTTTTTTGGGGGGGGAGTACTATTTATAGTCAAATATTGGGCACACTTTATTCTGTACAATATTTAGATTAACAAATTTAGTCTAATGCATTAGCTCTTCATTACATCAACTAATCTAACCGGAATTAACAAAATTGTAAAGTTCCCCTGGCTCATAAAATGCGACACAGGCATTATAACAATATAATGGTCATCTGAATACTCTGGAAGTATCATTCTTTTTATTTTGATTTTATTTCTGACAAAATATGAATATGTTTGTTTTAAAATATCACCAGGGCATTCGTCACCTGGAAGAAGAACTGCTTCGTGTCACACTGGAACAGAAAAATATGGGGGAGAAAGTTCCTAAAGTTTGGCTCAACTTGGAGAAAAGAATTCTGGCGTGAGTTAAAATAGCTTTCATATGAGATTGAGCTTCAAATGGCTTTCATATGAGGCTGAGCTTATAATGGCTTTCTTATGAGACTGAGCTTAAAATGGCTTTCATATGGGATTGAGCTCAAATATTTTTCACTATAACTGATTAAGGCTGATGATATTTGTATTTATATATTTCAAGTACTCTTATTTATATTTGTAGCATTTGCTTTAATTACTCATGCAGTTTACTTTCTCATCCTAAAAATCTTAATGTCCTATTTCAAATTCTTTATATTAGAGATCGTGTAAAGACCAGCATCCTGCCATGGAAAACTATACAAGAGTATGGCATGAATATTGGCATCTATGATGAGAAAGATGTAAGTGAAATACATAACCATTTATTGTTGATTTAAACCACTCTCGTCATACCATAATGGAATAAATTTTGATTTGATCAAAACTGCATAAGGGAATTATCCAAAAAAAGTTTTTAATTTTTAAAACATATATATGAAATTTATTCACAGCTAATAATAAATACCATTGATTGGTTTAAACAAAGAAAATCTCTTCAATGTTTGACTCTAGATTCGAGAGGCTGTCCAGTTCTTGCATGAGCTCGGCACTGTCCAGTATTTTGATAATGAGTTCCTCAGAGAGCAGGTGGTCATCAACCCTCAGTGGATAGTTAATGTCATGTCATGTGTTGTATCTGTCAAAAACTCCCCAATACAAGTAAGTCAAAGTCAAACCATGACATTGTCATTGAACTAACTGCATGGAAACCAATCAAAAATAAGAAACCAACATTTATCTGTAAATAAGTTATCCTTGATCTTGTGTCTGCAATGCAAAATACAAATCAATAAGTCATTTAGAATTTTGTTGTCATCCTGGAATGTTTACCATGTAAATGCCAACGTCTTTTTGGTTCTTTTCTTTGTATAAATTAATCAAAGATATTCTTTAAAACTCCCTGCTGAGACAATGGGACACAAAGTGCCCCTGCACATTTTATATTAAGGATGCAACATTAATTATCATAACAGTCAATGGACTCTTGAATTTGCTACATATCCACATAACTAATACTATTTACACTACTGAGTCTCCACTCTTCCCCCAGAAATCAACTGCCAACCATATTTAATGGTTTTTATGTAATTATCTGCCAGGAACATCATGGTCGCTTCCTTCATAAGTACATCCCAGAAATATGGCATGACTACCCAGAGAGCCTGCACCAGTGGCTATTACAATTGACCGAACAATTTGATTTGACATTTCCTATCCCAGAAGAGCCTGTCAACATTGTCCCATGTCTGCTGCCACAGGAAGTGCCAAGTGATGTGCGCATTATTTATAAACTTATAATGCAGTTAGGCCTATGCATGAGCCTTTCAGATGAATTTTTTAAGTAAATGAAATATAGCATGTGTAAGAAAGAAAAAAAAAAAAAAAAAAGTACTGAATAAACACCAATTAGGGTTTTCAAAAATCAAAGATGCTTTCCACTTTTCTACACCATGATTGGTGTTATTAAATTTACTAAATCATTTTTCAAGTTACAGCAAAGATCTGTAACAAAAATCAATACGTATTTAAGACGTCTTCCCTCCATTCTCAGAAACAACAATGGCATTTAGAAAAATTGTAAATAACATATAGTTGCTCTACATCAGCAACAACAAAACATGAAAAAGCAGTAGTATTTCTGTATATTAACATAAAGAATTGCTGTTAGGTGGTGTTTTATTTTTTGCTTTTTAAGCTCACCTGGACGCTGGATGACATTTCCAAAAATGAGAAGGAAACTAAGCTTGTTTACCAGTTCTCTTACTTACCAGCTGGCCTTTTCAACAGAGCTCAGGTTTGTTTTAGATTGACCTACTTATCTTATGAGCTGATTCTCTACAGTTAGCTTTAGTTGCAGCTAGTCAAAAGGGAAATGTTAATTCATTTAATGTGTCAGAGATTTGTTTTTGTTTTTTCTTTAAGACTCACTTGATACCTAACTCACACAAAAGTTACATTTCTACCAATATCTGTTACAAAATATTGTATCTATTGTTTCTGTGTTTACACATTAAGGTCAGGCTATTCCAGTTATCAGATGGCAAACTCATCTGGAAGAGAGGCTCACTGCTTAAAAAGAACAAACACGAAGCTCTCATCCTGCAAACAAGGTAATGTTGAAATAATGCTCTGATTCTGGAAAAAAAGGTAATGTTGAAATAATGCTCTGATTCTGGAAAAAAGGTAATGTTGAAATAATGTTCTGATCCTGGAAACAAGGTAATGTTGAAATAATGCTCTGATCCTGGAAACAAGGTATTGTTGAAAATGATGAATCCATCATTACACTTTGAATGTAGACCCTCCTTTTAAATTATTTCTTGTTTTTCCCTTTCCTTGTGCATGATACAACATCACACTCACTTCATTGGCAAACAACGTCTAAAGCAGCATGAACTTGACATGATTTATTTGGGGGGCTTGCATCATTCAGGACTTATAAATTGAACAAACTCAAGGTAAAAACTTAACTCTTTCAAAGCAATCACAATCTCTGAACAGTCATTTTCGAGAGAGACATGGAAAGCTGGCTAAGGCATTACAAAGAACAAAAGACATTTGCTGTTCATTTTTTCCGTTAATGAAAATTTGTATCTTCTAAACGTTTTATTTGTTTAGCATCTTGACAGTTGGGCCCTTGTATTGTTAAATATAAACAAGCCATTGCACTACTAAGGGTATTGAGAAATGTTGGGGAACTACCAAAAATTGAGTGTGTGTTAAAATGGTTCTTATGTTCTTTTTGTCCAACAGTGATTGTGAGCTGCAAGTGAAGGTCAAGGGCCCCAGACCAGAAAATGTCATCTTTCTCATTCATGAAATTTTTGAATCCCTGATAGAGGAATCCTTCCATGGAGTTGTCTATGAGTTTTTGGTTCCATGTCCTGACTGTGTTCTCAAAGAGGTTGGTACATAAAAGTCTTCCAATGTGATTGACACAGGATAATTTTTATCAAGTTATTCCAATAATAAAACTAATAACTCACTTCTCATGGAAAAACTCAGCTTAAATATTGTATTGGATCAAATAATGCTTTTTGGCCATATGCCTGATATTATTGACACATAATTTATATAAAAGAACTTTCACAAATAATTTCAGGGCACAAGGGATCCAGCCATGTTTGAAAGAAGTCTGATAAAACTAGCAAGAGAAAATAGAGCACCATTTCTGCAATGTAGAAAGTTCTTCCACACTATTTCCATGTCACAGCTTGTTGGTAATTGTTGGTGATAAATCCTCGATATAAAATAATTCTTGTTTAGAACAATTACTTATCATTTCATAGATCTTTCCCATGATATCCAATTAAATCCCAAAGTTTTGTGTACTTATTATTTAACTTGAACTCTACAGAGGGCATGCCATCAGATGGTATGTCAGATATTGATGCACAGCTGCAGCACAGTCTTACAGTCATGCAGCAACTCAACTCTGCTCTGTCGACAGATGTCACTATTATTTACAGTGCAAAAGATAAAGTCGGGGATGACCACAAGACCCAGCTGAACCCCGGCCAGATTAAGAAGGATATAGAGGCAGCCAAGATATCCTGGTAAGACTCTGGGCTTTACATACATTCCAAGTAAAGTAGAACTTTTGCTGTGAAGAACAGGACTGGTAAATATCGTATTTCATAATTTAAATTATTAGCCTATTAGATTAACTAATTTAATTATATTCATTTAATAAACTTCAAAATTGTACAAATCACTCTGGTATCCAGGTGTATTTATTTATATTTGATTTTTGTATTGCAGTCATTAAAAGGACATTTTTAAGAATATTTCAATTTTATTTGTATATAAGAAGCATTTTAATTTAGTAAAATATTTTGTAAAATGTTATTTTGATAATAGTTGTTAAAATAGCATTTAAATTGTAATTTTGATAATAGTACAAATGTTCATTTAATTTTCAGCTGGTTCTCTGATAGCATGGAGTCTGTGTCTGAACAAGATGTCATGTTAGCTCTGAAGAACTGCAAGGTAACTAACATTGGCTTTTAACATTAGCCCTCTTGAATCGGCTGGGCCGATCTATCGGTCCAGTGTCTTATGGCGAAAAAATAGACGAAAGCTGATCCATCGGCCCAATAATACAATAATAAAAGCCTAGAGATTGGCTGGCTGGTCTTCGTACCTGCTAATCAAATTGGTTCTCGTAATTCTTCTATTGATAGTTAAAGGTGTTCCATCATTTTATAGCAATTTTATTTTGTACCTAGTGATCTTAAAAAATATGTCACTTTAAAACATACCAAAAAGCATAAGCACCTCCAGTTGATTACTTTATCCAGTTTTTCAATTTGTCATTCAAATTTTTGTTAAGACTTATTTAGGCTTCAACAATAAGAAAATTTAAGACAATTCTGCAAGTGAGACATTTTTATTCTGAGTGTAAAAAAAAGTGCATGTATAAATTATGCAAATTTCAGTTTGATTTTAATAAAAGTTGTCCTTAAAAAATGGTACTGGATAAATCTTTGTAGCAGCTTCTAGCCCAGAGTTGATCTCATGTTTTGTCTTTATTAAGGACAACTTAAAAATCCATAAATATATAAATAATACATAAGCTAACTTTTCATTCAACCAATTCACCATTGAGAAGGTCTACACAAACTGTTGTATGTTTCTGTCTCAAAGCTCTAAAAAACTATTTCTTTGTCTGAAAGGTTGTGGTTGCCTTGGTCTCGGACAACTTTGAGTCAGATGCCAGGTCCAACGACCATGTTCTCTATGCCATTGACACACTTCATAAAGATTTCTGCATCGTTGTCATTGGGGAGAGTCTGGAGTGGCAGAAAACTGATCTGGGAATGAGGATTGGAAAACAGGAGGTAGGCTGCATTTCTTTTGAAAAATATGTGAAGAGTGTAACAGGGGTTAAATAAGAACTTAAACAGAGAGCAAGAGAGTAAAAATCTGTTTGCAAACACTGTTGGTATAATTAGTAGTTTAGTTTGACATATTAAGGTAAGGTTGGTCTTTAACAAATCATATACATTAGATGTTTTTTTTTAATTTAAAACATTTTTGTCTGTTTTTAAAACTAATTACAGTGAACTTTCCTTAGCCCTATGATGAACTTCAACAATTTTCTTTTGAAAACTTATTTTATGAATAGCTCATTGCTTTTATTTGTGCAGACTCCACCACAATACCTGTCGCTTCCCCCGTCTCTATGCAGTTTCAGTTGAAGGGACAGCCCTTCTAATTCTAATTTTAGACACATTTGGCCCAGTTAAGATTACTAAAAAAAACAACAAAGCAATAGAGAGTTTTTAATGTAAAAGTTTTGCTGTTCCAGGAAATGGTCATGATTAGAACCAAAAACAGATATGATGAGAGCCGAATTGAGCAACTGGTGGCGACTGTCAGAAGCAAACTCAAGTTAAACCAACAACAGGTTAGCAATGCAGTTTCAAATTTGGACAAAGTTTTTGCAAACATATTCTAGACATATTTATTTCAGATTTTTTATGATGTAGATGTGAATTTAGGTTGTAATCAGCTAGTAGATAATTACCATTTAGTACCTAATTTTATCTTGTATAAGTTGGAAGACTATTGGCCAGTTTTGCACGTACAAGTTACTCATATTTGTTTTTGGATCTTTTTTAAGATTCTTTTTATTTCTTAATTTAGATACAAATTTCTTACTGTACAATTCATTAAAATGAAAATCCTTTATAACTTATCAAATTAATTTTCAATTCAAACAATTATGAGAATATTTCCTTCTTTTTTTTTTCCTCTTCTTAAAATACTTGCCACAGCTTGAGAAGCATCCCAGTGTTTTCATTAGCTACTCATGGAGCAACTCCAAACATGCAGTAGAGAGAGGAACTAAGGCAGACCAAAGTGCCCTTGGTTGGGGAGACCCACGCCAGGTCAAAATTGATTTGGAAAAGAGAGGATTTTCCTGCTGGCTGGATTATGACCAACCACCCGCTGTGAGTAGTCTTTTTAAATGTTTTGTTTATTTGAAAATAGAATATTCAAATTGCCATTGGCAACATTTATAATTATTGAAATATTCAGTGGTTGAAGCTTATCTTTTCGTGATCTTTTAATTTTCAGGGCAAAGGTTTATTTAAAACTATTTCTGAGGGGATGAGGAACTCTAAAGTTCTAGTTGCATTTGTTTCTGATGAGGTAAGTGAGTGCCTGTAAACTGTTGCATTTGTTTCTGATGAGGTAAGTGAGTGCCTGGAAACTTAATTTTTAAATAACATCACCAGTGACGTAAATTTCTTAACACAAGCTTTCAATGTTTATGTTTACAATTTTCTATTTTTAAAAAAAAAAGCCTTTTTTTAACCAGTATGTGAAGTCAGACAACTGCATGATGGAGCTTAGATTTGGTGTCTTGACACTAGAGTTACCTACCATTATTGTTGTCGTTGGTACTGGGAGAGAGTGGAAGAAATCAGAGGTGAGACAGCAGCTACTCTTAAAAGAAATGCATTTAGAATATATTTTTTAAAATATTTAATTACATGTTATTTAAAAGCAAAATAAAATGTATTTAGAATTAAGATAAATTATATTAATCAACCGAACCTAAATCTGCTTTTTTTATACTTGGAATTGTTAAATTTTTAAAGATGTAACATGTATCAGTTTTTAATTTCCAATGATAATAAATTGGCCACTGTGAACTGCAGCTTAGTTAAGAAATTCTTTTTTGAAATTTTTATAGTTGAAACATTTGAAATAGCTACAGGATGATGAAATTTCTCACAGCGAGACAGTGATTTTAAAAATGAATAACACCATAAATAAAATACATTATTACATTTATCCAACAGGTGGGAATTTTGGCTACCAGAGCTAATGCTGAAAGGGTTTACATGCAACAGGAGAATCCGGAGGCATTGAATGTTTTGGAAACATTTATCAGGTATTAAAGCCTGATGGAAAGTAAATGCACTACTTTGAATGTTGTAATTTTTAGAAATGGATAGTTTGCCATAGTGTACTTTTAAAACACTAATATGTATCATGCTATTTATATTTGTTATAAGTGAATCTAGAAGTTAAATGAAGTTCAAATTGAAATCTTTGACAGAAAAAAATTGCCAGAGAACTCTGACCAGATGACTGCCAAAAGAGCTGTCAAACAAAATCTCAAAGCCGTTCAAGAGCAAGAGAAGAACAAAGTGGAAAAAAAGAAAACTTTAAGCACTGTACCAGACAACACTGCAATCCAGGTCAGGGTTTCATCATCATTAAGAAAGAACTATTTTTCAAACAATCATTTCAAATTCAAAAATGATAGAATTAAAAATTTTTGAATTTATAAATTAACACCTTGTTTTATTTGATATGTTTTGTAGTTAGTGATAAAATGGAGGATTTAGTGGAGAAAAAAATACATAAATACATTGATTGTTTTTGCACAATAATCAGATGCTTTTAAAAATTGAAGTTTGTTTCATATTATTACCATTTGGATATAATTAATTTTTATATAAGGTAAATTTAAAATTAATGTATAGATGGATATTGCATTAAAATATCAATTTGAAATTAGTGCTTCAGTATAGATGAGCATATAATGGATAACTGAAGTCAGCATTTCAGTAAAGGTGAGCATTTAATAGATGACTTAAAGTTGCTACTACGCTGTCAAAACTCTATTGTGAATACATTGTCATGATGCTTTTTTGTACAGGAAGAATCTGAGTTGATCCAGAGAAAGTTTATGAGGCACATCATCACGTATATCAGTTCCAAAGATTCCTTTCCGACCCCACGCTTAATAGTTATTGACTTTGAAAAGCCTGGTATGTGTGGACATGTTTATCTAGATTAATAGTATTCACCAACATTTTTATTTTACCCTCACCACTTCCATATTTCATTATTTTTGTTTACCACCGACAATTTTATTTTAAAAATTTAGTGTTAATAAGAACCATAAATTTATTACATGTTAAGTTGTGCACAATGCTGATGTGACGTGTAAAAATGTTTTTTTGTTGTTTATTTTTTGGTCATCAGATCGGCACACCAACAAGAGAGATCACCAAAATGACACAGACAGCCTTGCAAGCCACATGCATTCCAAGGTTAGACCAGCTCTGAGGCCAAAGACTGCAAGCCGTTCATCTAAATTTATGACGGTAAATTGAGGAAGTTATTTTCTTCTTCTAAATCTTAGATTTCATCAGCAGTAGTGATGGTGATTTAAAGGAATTCTTAAAAATAATGCTTGTGCACAGTTTTTTTATTTCAGTTCCTTTTATTTTAATTTCTCCAATATCAGGAAATGCTTACAAAATCTATGTTACAACCAAGAAAACTGAAATAATTCTGCGAAAATTATGTTAATAGTAATAAAAGTAACTTTGATTGATGCAAGTGTTTGGCTTGCCACTGGTATGCATTGGAAAAACTGAATCTATAGCGGTGGATTGAACAGTACCCGTTCACTCTTTTTAAGTAGAAAAAGTAATTTTATACAGACTGAAGATGTTAAACCTCTACTAAATCTGTCAACCTTGATATATTATAATAGGCTGTTGTGGAAGATGAAGATGACAAATGGGACAGTGAACAGTTTTGTTGGAAACTACTGTGTGAGGATGAAAAGGTAAATTACATTTTGCGTTATTGTTAGAAACATGAATTCTAAACTGTAACAGACGCAAATCCAATCTGATAATTATGGTAAGTTAAAAAAAATTGTATACAGCATATGAAAGCAGTCAAAATCAAACAAGACACATTTTTTTCCCATAATTAAACTAATTTAAAGTTGTTCAAGTTTCTGTGAGTTGCATGTTAGTCATTGATGAAAAAAAAAAATTTCTTTACCCATTAATTTAATATTTTTTCCATGTTAATATATCTTAATAAGACCATTTTGAAACTGAATATGGTTTTATTAATTAAAAATAACTTCCTAGTTCTTATTATATTCTCATAAAGTTCAAATTTTAAAAACACATTTTTTTATATCTATCTACCTTTCTCCTTCAAAAACAGGGTTGGCATCTATGCAAGACTTCTTATCCAGTGAAGATGACCCCAGAACTGAAAGAAACATTACAGAAATGCTCATCTTACTTTGCAAGGATGTTTGCCATTTTACGCCAGAGTGCTGTAAACCTCAATTGCTTTGAAGGGCCACTTGGTACGAAATTCACTACTTGGATAGAGCAGGTACTTAACCGGTATTCTCTCAATGTGTATTGAGTCAGTGTAAAACACAGTTACAATGACAAGGTTATGCTAAAAAAAAAAAAATTAAATGTCTCAGATAATTCCATTAGGCTTGTAGATTTAAAGAGTTAAATTTGATCATTAAATTTATTAAATGTGCAATAGATTTACTATGATGTGTAATATGTTAACACTTATACAGATGGCACGTTATGGCTGAGCATTATGATTGAGTCATTGTGAATACCCTAATATATACTGTTTGCAAAAGATTGTTTGGTTTTAATATTATTATATAAATCAAGATTGTTGACATATTGTTGTTTTTTTTAATACTACTTCCCAGTCCATGTTGGAGAACATCAATTTCTTGGATTCTTACATCGCCTTCAGGACTAATCTTGTAGACGATGATTCAGCCCAGCCTTTCTTGTCACAACTCAAAAGGTTGGTTGAATTTCTGGCTCAAGTCAAATCAGATATTACCCTGCTTGATGTTACTCATGATTGCCACACAAAAAAAAAAAGTTGTACTGTTCTGGTGTTTTTATAAACTTTCTCTTTGATCTGTAAAATGTTGACCTTTGCCTAAATTCTGAGAACCATTAAAAATTTTATTTTAAAAGATGTATGAGAGATATAACTTATAAACTTCTTATAGGAAATTAAACTTTAGAACATATCCTGAAAGCCTATCATCACAGCAGCTCTGGGAAAAATATATTTTTAGATTTATAGGAATGGCAGATAGGGTTTGGGATCTCTGAATTCAAAGAGGTTAATTTGAGTATTTCATGCCTGTGTTTAAGTGTGATGCTACATGATTTGCTTGTACTTGCACTCTCTTAAAGGTGCCACCTGGCAACAGGAAAGATCAACTGGCTGTGTGACGTTCATTCAGAGGGCCCCAGAATAACAAAGCTGAGTCTTGAGGCAACATCAAGAAATGAAGTGGGCAGGGTCATTTATGAGGAGGACATCAAACTCCGAGACAACATTGAGCAGTCAGACACTTACACACAGAGGAGAAAGGCCAAGAGTCACGCCGCCGATCTGAAACTGCCTCCAAGTAAGTTAAGCTTGTTTTGTTTCATTAATGAACAGTGACCCTTTTTTTTATTAAAAAAAATTTTTTTTTACATTTTTATTCCTGAGAAGGGAACAAGTTAAACAAAATATTTCACTATTTCAACAAATTAGAACTAGCTTTAATTAATTATGTCATGTATAACTTTACGTGGCAAATAAAAAAAAGATTTACAATTTAAACAATTTTTTTTTTTTTCAATTTTAATTAAACCCAGTTTTGAGAAAAGAGATTTCATGTTATAAGGCTTACAATTATGTAAGAGAAACTTGATATTCAATAGTCATATTAATCATCATCAGTGCTTGACCTGCTGACCAGTAACCAGTCTTCAGATGACAGTGCAGTTATTTTGGATGCACTGGCAGAAGACAGTAAAAAAGCTGGTGGAAACAAACCACTAAAGCCACCAAAGGATGACCCCAAAGATAGGCTGACACCAAGGCCAACTGCCAAACCTAGAAACAAAACTGCAGTTTCTATCAAATCTGGCAGTTCCCAGTCTTCAACAACAGCCAAGGGCAGTCGTGCTTGTGCGCTTCAGTAGCCTTGTAGAGGGCAATGATGCAAACATGATATGGAAAATTAAATACTTGAAATAAGTAATAATGCTACAAGAACTAAATCTCACTATTGTGAATTTATCAGTTACATTGATTTCATGTATTCTCACAACTGTACTCATGAAATTTTATTAGATATTTTACAAGTCTATATTTACTTTAATAGAGTAAATAAGAAATATTTAATCAATGAATACTCAAGCAGGCTTATTATAAAAAAAATTCAACAATTTTTACTGAGATAGAGTATATCTTAAACTAACTTTTGTAATATCAATTTTATGTCAATACTGGGTATTTACATCACAAGATTATCATTATATTTTACCTTTTACTCAATGTGATCTATAACCTAGATCCTTGCACATTTTTTTTAAAAACAGCTCCTGAAACTTGTGCATGTGGTGCAAAGCTTTTTTTTTTACACATTACTTTCATGTGACACACCTCAATATAATTTTCTGCACAAATATTTACTTTTAATGTTATACAACCCTTTTTAATTTTGTTTTACTCTGTTTACATTTGATGGAAAACTTTTTCCATTGTTTTACACTTTGCAAAGTGATCGTCTGTTTGACATAATTTTTGGATTTATTTAAAATTTCATCAGGCATTCCTTGCAATATATCCATTTTTAACATTTGCTCAAATCGGTTATGTGTTGTATGGCTCTATACGCTGGGTCACTTAATTATTAATATTTACATTTAAACTGTCAATGCTCAATTTTTAGTTAGAATGTTTATCAATTTATTTTTTTTATGGTAACATCTGTACCTATTGACACATGACTTATGCTAATTTACTGTTTATTATATTTTAAATTTTATTATAAAGCAGTTCAGCCACAGAGAAATTAAATTTAATGTCAAAATGTGCAATGAATATTGCTAAAAAAAATCTTTTTGTTGTGATCTTTTTTATTCTTTTTAAATTGCCATTTCATCTTTGACTTTGATGCAATCCCGCACTTGTGATCATATTCAATGTACAATTTACATATTTCAAAACTTAGAATAATTATGAGTGCAGTGAGTTTACATTTTTTGAGTGTCAAAAATGCTTAATAATTGTATGCGATTTATATGGATTTAATGTTTCAATAATTCAATTTAGGATGAGCCTATTATAAAATGACTGACATTCAACTACAAAGCTGATAAATTTTAAAATGTAACATTGAATTAAAGCTGTCATTTTGTAGACTGGTTTTTATTGTTTATGTGATATCAATAGTACTGTGCATCTATTTTTAAAGATATTTTATATCACTCGGATGTTACATCATTGACAGAGAACTTTGAATACCGGTAATTAATGTGTATGCCAAATGTTAAGAACTGTTCACCTTGTCCACACAGCTGCATTCATTATACAATGCTGACATGTCCAATTAAAGAATGAGCAAGTAAATTGTACATTTGATGTCATGAGACAGTGAAATACCCTATTGATATTTTACACATTTTAACTACTGTGTCCATTGGTGAAATCAGTTATTCCTTTTTTTAATAATACGTACTAGATATTTAACAATGTTTTTAAAAGATGTGGCTGAGATAAATACAAGCTATAGTTACAATACAATTTCATTTTACGATGTAAACATTTGAGTATAAATTAAAATTGACATTATATGTATATATATAATAAATTATGTAAATTTAATTTATACTCATTGTTGTACTGATAAAGGCATTTGCCAAAACATTTAAATTTGTTATGTGTAGCAATAATTAAAGCTTAACATATGTTTTATTTACACAATTTGTTCGTGTCTCATTAATTTACTTGAATATTACAGTCCAACACTCTTATAACCATCAAGGAAGATGGTTCCCCCCCCCCCCCCCTTTCCCACCCTCTGGTTCGTCATACCTGGCCTCCTTTCGTCACCTCAAATGCCTCACTGACACTTCAACCCTATTCCCTTAAGAGGAGTTTACTTAAACCAAAGGAGTAGGGCCTATAGTATAATTTATTAGGCTAATAAAACTTTTAATTTGTCAAAACTTATCACACACAAAAAGAAATAGCAGCAAACAAATTAAGTTTGGGATGACAAAATAAAAAGTAGGATCAACGAAAATGTGAATTAAAATAAAGTTTATTCTGAGTGTTCACAATCAATGTTAATTGTTTTAAATACAATATTACCCACAATATTCAATATAGTTCCAGAAGGCAACCATGTTAGTAAATTTATTTGGCATATTGAAATATATTGTGTAGGCCTACAATGCAAACTTGTGCAATTAGTATTAGTGTGATTTAGATGGCTGGGACAAAAGTACATGTCACTGAAATTAAGGGTTTGATTCATAAAAATAGATTAGGTTAGGTATAGAGAGCTGTGCCAAGCTAAGCCCTCTCTGAAACCATGTTTATTTTAAAAAAATTTTTGTCTGTGAACTATACTGCCGCACTTACTTGTGGAAGCAACCAATTATATTTTGTTGTCACCACTTGAAAGAGATTGCAAATATTAATAACACTGCCTTGTGTTCTTTTTTTATGTTTTTATAAGAGGAAACTCAGAATTTTGATTGATGAATTGATTGTTTTTATGGAAACAAAATTATAATATGATTAGGGCATTTGATTTTTTTTTTATGTTATGGGACAAAATTCCAGCAAAAATAAACTAGAATTGGATAGTTAATATACTGCAGACACAGATGATGAACTGTTCTCAAAGGCGACAAAACAACAGCAGTCAGTAGGGCCTATTCTAAAGTAGGCCTATTCAAATGATATAATATAACAATATCTCATAGTGATAGTGTCATACTCATACATAGGCCTATATCCCAATTAGAATTAGAAGTAATTATAATAATAATACTACTACAAAGTTTGTTTAAGATTAAATTGTAGTTAAGGGGGGAGGTACACCCTGAACACAGGTTGACTACTAAAAAATTCACACAAAAAAACTATTTAATTTACAAGTGTCAAATTTTCACTGAAGCTAGACGAATGGTCATTCTACCATAATAACACATAAAATAACCATTAGTAGTGCAACATAATAGTTTGCTAACATTGAAAAAAAAAAAAGAAAAGAAAAATGGAATGCTGGAAACAGGCATGTCAAACAAAAAAAATTAGTTAGAATGTCTTAAGCTCAAATTTGTTACAATTTTTTAACCATACAGAAATATGGATTAGCTTTGGCGACAACTAGGAAAAATTTAATTTATTGAATACTTTTTGTATCAAAGCATCCCAAAGTATCTTAATTTTGACATTTTAAAATCAAACTTTGAAGGATTGTAAAATGTGTACTTATTAATATATTGGAATATCCTTAGTTCCTGACATAGGTAAGTATGTAATATAGCATCTTGCAAAATTTGAAACAATGATATAATATAACAATATCTCATAGTGATAGTGTCATACTCATACATAGGCCTATATCCCAATTAGATATTTTAAAAAGTTATCATTTTTAATGTGAATTAAATGTCGAAATTTTGTGAATGAACGCGCAATAATTTTGTTCATTAAGTAAATAAATTTTATAATTTTAATGACCCCCCTGAAAGATAAGGAAGTAATTTAGCTTCAACTTTTGACTCTTCTAACCCAAATTTAAGCCTTCTTCTGGTTCTTCTGGTTCTTCTATGTTCTAAGGACTTATTCATTTGTTTTTTGTGCCTTCGATATCCGCTTAGCAGCCATCATAATGAAATAATTCAACGTAAACTGTCCAAAGGAAAGCTGCAAAATCTTAGAGGAGCCTCCAATACTTTGGATCCATCATTGAAAAGAAGGGTTGCTAAGTCAACACCAATGTGGGCAGCTCTTAAACCATGATATTTGTTCTTAGGGCACATTTTCAATATAATATTATTCATCGATTCGTTCGCATGTTGGGTATAAATATCTAAAAATTTACTAAAAAATAATTGGATTGTAAAGGTCTAAAAAGATTGGCCTAATTAAATTAATTTCTGCTGATTGATTCCCTGTTATTATAATTTTTAATGCTTATAAATTATAAGCATTAAAAATTAATGAAAGGATTTACAGATGTCTTAATTTTCACTTTAATCTAAATGAGAACCATTTACTCCACACATTCACATGTCTATCAATTTAATTTCTGACTTGTTCTGGGTGGGCGTGGCATTTGGTGTTATCAAGACCACTAAATTTTAATTTTAGTCAAAGTCAAAGTCAAGGAGTAAGTCATTTTCAACGATTCAATGGAATCAGATTGTTTTAATAAATTTATTTCATTTAAAATATCCTCATTGGGTCCAATATTAGGCTTAGTATAGCTATTGTCATGAAACACTCGTTTCTTTGAATATTTGTTATCACTAGGCATTGTATAAACAAATAATAAAAAATATTAAAACAATTTTAATATTAACAAAAATGTTTTGTTTATTTCCATGGAAGCCGCCATATTTGAAGGACTGATCATTGTATTAAACAATTATTAGGGAGGACATCCTTGTTTTAATACAATTGAGATAGAAAAAGTATAAGGATTTTTTTTTTTTTTTTTTTAAATTCTGATACACCCCCCTTCTAACAAAAAATTCATATCTCAATAATTATTGCTTTTTTTTTTTACTCTTTTGTTTTGGCTTTTTTAAAATTTTGTTTTTTAAAAAGTATAATGATTTTTTTTTTTTTTTTTTTTTAAATTCTGATACACCCCCCTTCTAACAAAAAATTCATATCTCAATAATTATTGCCTTTTTTTTTTACTCGTTTGGTTTGGCTTTTTTAAAATGTTGTTTTTGGCAACCATAACGGTAAACCGAATGACTTGGACAATTGTTTTTCTAATTACTTAATTAATGTTAATATTATTTCTCTCAAGAAGTCACAACAAAGAAGAATGCTACCACCACTTCTTCAGTAAAAAAAAATTATGCTGTATAAAAAGTTTTATTTATTTTAAACTTGTCTTAAATCGAAATCGGAACTAATCCTTTATTAACATATATAAAAGTGCCTCGAGTTTAGTCGTAGTAGTACTATAGTACTATGTTAAGCTTACCACAAAAGTCCGGACACAAAATCGTCAAAGTCCATTGTCACTATTGTCTATATTAATTATGCATTACGTTATAAGCTTCGGGAATGCCCAAACGTTAAAAATAACTTTTCTAAGAAACCCCGTCAACACTGAAACTGCAACTTTTCCCATACTCATACGAAGACAAACTGGATTCATTTCTACAAAATAAATTTATTACCTCCCAAACAAAGGTACCGTATTGCAGCCTTATATTTTAAAAAATATGTGTCATTAACTGAGTCTGTAGTGTAGCCTACTTTTAAACTTTTATTTTAATTTGTCAGACTTTCTGTCTTTGAGATTTTGACTTTGACATGTAAAAACTTCCACTTCCAATTCAATCATCATTCAATGATTGATTCAATGCCAAAAGTAAAGTAAGTGAGCTAAAGTGTGGCAGTGGCAATCAGCCGCCAAGTCAACTCAAACTACTCAAAGTCAGTCTTTTTCTTTCACTTTCAGTACTCTTTTTTTAAAGTCTTTACTAGTTTTTACCGTTTACTACAGACTACAACCTTTAGTAGGCTAGTATGTAATTTTAAGACTTGGAGTTGGAGTTTAGAGTAATAGTTCTTACTGAACTGAGTTATTTGTAAGAAATTGAAGTATTTGGAAAAAAATATTTAACCTTACAAAATAGGCTCTTTGTCTTTCTTAGCTACTCTTAAACTTAAGACAGGCATGTTTAATTTCAATATGTTAATGTTGTTGTCATTTGTTGTGGCAGTTGGTGGAGATATTGCAGGAAATTTCAAATAGCAGATAGTTGTAAGATTGTAGGCAACTACTAAATTCCACTCAGAAATTCAAACACTTGTAATAAAACGCATTGAATGAGCAGTTCAGACCTGTTTACTCGTACAATTTTGGCGTACAATGTACGATTTTGAGGTGTATACATTGTATATACTGATGTTTAATTTACTGTTAAGATAATGTATTGATTGATTTTGTGATGATATTGTACGATTTTAAGAGTTTGAGGGTAAACAGGTCTGGCAGTTACGTTACTTTGTAAGTTTAATAATTGTTTTATCAAGTAGGCCTACATGGTTAATTGACACTTAACAACTTTAAGTAGACATACTGTCTGAAAACATGTTACTTGTGGCTAAAGTGTCACTGGAAAACAAAAGTATCTTGGAAACATGTCATGGCTTGTTCCACTTTGATAATGCAATTTCTGCTTGACCTGCACCCAAAGTCCTTCAATAGTAATAGTGTTACGTACCGTTATCAGTATGAAGAAATTGATCTTTTATTTATTTAAATGGCTCGTTCTTAAACAGTACACAACAAAAGACAATACCATAGGCATAGGTTAAATACTGTAACAAAGAAAACGATACCCAAACTAGGGCTAATTGCAATTTAATAATTTAATTATGTTAATTATAATAAATTACAAAATCAAAAAGAAATATAATTAAAGCTATCGACTTACAGTATAATGATTGGCTTGTACCGGTACAATGTTGAAGAAGATAAAATGTTGTAAAAAAGGTACAATGAGGAAAAGGAATCTACACACATATTAAACAAACCTCTGTCTCGTAGCAAAAATTCTAGCCAAAATAACACAAAAATATCTCTTGTCTTATCTGGCTCCTGTCGCCCAAGGGCTTTATACAGCCTGTTTCATAGATACTTCTATAAAAGATTATGCATTCTATTCCCGTCCTGATGCTTCTAAATAATTCTACAGAATTCTAATAATAATCCAGACCATAGATTTTAGTTAGTTGAAACCGAGGTCAAGGGAGACTATATTTAATTAGCCATACCCTAATAGCTCTGCCAAACTAGGGGTCAGCTTAAGTTCATTCACCAGAAAAGATGAAAGAAAAGTAAACAAGAAGCCTATAACTATAGTCTGTGTGTGGATTTATGGGTGTGGATAGCCAGCCCATGTATCAGTATCTGGATGTACATGAGCAGTTGTAATGTTAATGTGTTCAAGTTTTGGTGCATTTCTCCATGCTACAATTTTCAAAAAATTTTGAAACTTACCGCAATTATTACTGTTTTGTATTAGATGGTATTTTGCAAGCCACACTAACCAAAGTATGCTGTCATGCGTGCTGTCATTCAGTGCCTTCGGTGTTGTGTCGTAAGTTTGCAGAATGTTTCCTGGCAAACCATTATTTGTAAAATGAAATGGTGCTAGCAGTCTGGCGGCCATTGTAATGTTTATTTTATATTATTACAATCAATTAGTCTGCAAGACAGCTGCAAATATTCAGAATCGTAGACATAAACAGTTATGTTACCAATTATGGGCTGCTATTAGGCTGGTAGCCTGGATTTTTCTAACAAAAAGTATACTATATTAAATTTGGGATCGGCGTTTGGAGTAGTGACATAATTTAAGTGTAGGCCTAATAATGGATAAGTTATTGTGCAGGATGTTCTGAACACTGTAACTTTTGTACGCTGTAACATTTTGGTCAGTGGGCCAGATTTTTTTTTTTTTTCCAGAGGGCCAGACCCACTGCCCTAAGCAATCCCACATTAACATTATGCATACATTAGTGTGGCCTAATTTGCCAGAGCTTCCATAAAGTACCATAGGCATAGGTCATTTTTAATTTAAATTAGACAGAAAGTTTACAATAAAGTTAGGCATATAAACATTTTTTAAAGAAATTTATGATCTTGTTACAGTTAAGCTATTAAAGAACAGTGAAAATAAACTTTATTTTAGAAAGGAAATTCAACTGTTTTAATTATCTAATCTATATTAAAGGAAAAGAAGTATTCTTGTTGGTTTTCCTTGGCTGCTGAAAATTATCTGTGCATTAAATGAAACTAACTTTCACTGTTTAAAATTCTCCTGTAGTGGCAGTAGTGAGTATGAAGTTAAAGCAACTTGCTTTGTTTTCCAGATGATTGTCTTTGATCCTAACATTGTCAAGTTTTTAACTGCTAGTTCCCTGATAGTTGGATACTGCAATTCTGCTTCTGCAACCAACTCACACCAGACAAATGCTACAGCATAGTCACAAAGTTTCAATTTCAGATGCTTATTTCCCTGGATATCAACTGCTTCAAGCTAAATAGCACCTTGATTAATTATGGGAAATATACCATTAGGAATGACCATTATTAAATCTAGAACAAAAAATTAAATATCTTTTACAGTCCTGTAGAATCTTTTATAGTATTTTCTGTGCATTTTAAACATGCCTGACTTGATCAAGCTGTTATTTTGTCACATAATTAGGCCTACTGATTGTATGAAAATGCAACATTATCATCATCAATGGTGGTACAGCCCATGTAGTGCTCTGGCCTGCTTCATCACATCCATTCAGGCTGGTCCATGGCTCATTGTCTCGATCATTAGAGCCTAATCAGATGTACTGGTAAATCTGTCTCAACATCTTCAATCCATCTGCCTCTTGTTTTCTGTCAGTGGCAAATAGGGCACATTTCTTATGAAAGCTATCTATAGCATTTCTGTTGAAACTCCATGGAAGTCTTTTTTCTAACTTGTAGTCAAATATGAACTGGTTAAGATAGCCAGCACTCTCCACCAAATAAAGCAACAATTACCATATAGTCCAGTCTTGAGAAAATGAAATACATTCTCAAGAAGTTACCAAAATTGCTCCAAAACTCTTCCTTTTCTTAGCCACCTTTCACAAGTCTGTAAGAATTTAACAGCATGCACCCCCCCCCCCCCCCAATGATTACCAAATCTAAATGATCACTAATTAAGTTGTTATTGTCACTAAGGGAGTTCATTGATGGCTGATTTCTTCTTCTTCTATATATTAAGACCCCACGATCAATTTATTGATCATTTTTGCTCCTATGCATGTAGAGAGGATTTGCAATGTTTCTGTGCCTGGTGCTGATAAGGATATTTCAATGATTACAAGTGCTACTTTGTGAAGGAATCATGCAATGGGCGTTGGAAGGCTTGAGGCAATAGATGCAAATGTGTCTGGAAATATTTTCATAAAATTTTATGAAAAACTCAAGATTTTTAATGTTTTCAATAATGGGTTTATATTTAGTTCATCAGTCAAAATCGACCATGACCATTTTAATCATCGTATTTGTTTTAGTTCTGAATTTGGCTGTGGGTGCTCAAAAGGCTGATTCTGGCATGAAATGTTCTTCAGTAAGCGCAGGGGATTGATGAGACATCTCCAGGTGCAGTGTTCATGTTTTCAATATAAATTTGATATATGATAATTTCTCTTAAACTCAAACTTAATTTTTTCTGTGTGCAGAAATTGGATAAAAGAATGATAAACTACAGATAGCCACATATTACTGAACTAGAAAGGGGAAAATATGGCATCAAATAAGGAATCAAGAAAAATTGTCCTAATGGTGAGTTCTTATGGGTATTTGGTTAGTCTTCATTTTTAGGACTGACCATTCAAAACAAGTTATAAATATGGCAAATACAGTTGTTAAAATTATCAATTAACAGTAGATCACACTTTAGGAATTCATAAGTTAATGCATTAATATTAGTAGCTGGTGGGAGATAAGTTTCAATGGAATTCACACAAAAAACTACACAACAATTTTCCTCTCACTCCCTGAAATGCTTTATTTTATCTTCCATTAGTCATTCAATAAGTCTGTCACCATTAAGGCATTACTTTAAAAAAAGTAGGATATGAAATGTACTAATTTACAACAAAGAGGTTACATAAAGTATGTCATGAGAGGTGGGGGGTGTCTTAGAAAGTGTGACAGTTTTGAGGGGATTGGGGTAAAGATCTTGTGTGAGGGCACACATTTTTTATTTTTTAATATACCGGGTACATATAAAACCTGAAATTGACAGTGATATTGAACTTTCTGTTGTAATTGATGCATTCTGACAGAAGATGTCACTTTTATAAATTTAATAGTAAATAATAAAGTGTGTTTCAGATTAAATTTTAATTAAGTTTTAATATTTAAGGGATTTTTTTGGTTTGAAAGTGTGACATAGTTTGGGGTCTGGGGTCCTTACATTTGTGACAAGAGGGAGGGAGGGGATAAATAATACTGTCAGAAAATAATGTGACATACTTTATGGTTGGCTCCTAAATAAAGAAGCTAAAAAATGTTTTGTTTGTAGAAGAATGCTTAAAGCCTATTTATACATTAATTTGTATTTATGTTTAGCAAACATTTAACATAATTCAAGATTCTTTATATATTCTAACCATTATGGTAAATCAGCATTTTTTTAAAACTGTATATTTCTCAGAATATACCTTCCTCCTATGATGCTGAACTTGTAAAGGACTATATAGAGGGTACTCTTGACATTGATGTTATGGAAGTTAATATTTTTCCATACATCCCAGGGAGAGCTCTTGCTACACTCAAGGATGATCTAAAAGGTTGGAATTGAAAATCCAGATTAATTTATTGTAAAATTTAAATTTATTGAAGGATTTTTCAATTTAAAAAAATTGTTTTGGTATTTAGACTGGTGCCTCAAACCCAATTTATAAAAAATTCCACAGGCCAACTTAAAAACTTTCTTAGTGTTATTTGGGGTGCTGATTCCAAAAATTGCACCCCAAATAACAGATTTATCATAAGAGCTCTAGTTTTTAACACATTGTTGGATTTATGAAAAAATATTTTTCTATTTACTTTCTTTTTATAAAAAAGTCATTGGCATAAAATTGATAAATTAAGGGGACAAAATCAACTTTGTTCTGCTAATTATGTGCAAAATATTTAAATGTCAAATCAAGATATTATTAAACTACATAAACAGCGGCATATAGATTTTATTTTCAACATAAAAGAAATCTGTACTGAGTTTGAAAATAAGAAAAACATTACATAGGTTATTTGGTGCCTTTTTTTGGAGATCAAGATAAGCTATGTGCTCCGCATAATGTATGCAAAGCTTGCATGAAGCAATTGCTCCTTTCGTCGATTGCTTCCCTCCAGACTAGGGGAAAAGAATGTACTTCAGCCTGAAAACAACATTTCATTTCAATAAAGTTTTTTTTAAATAAATGGCAACAAATAATGTTTAATTTCCAATATGTCAATCCCCAGTATAAAAAAAAAAGTCTTTGGAAAGATAATTTACTGTCTTAAAAAAAAACATGTTTATGTGATTTGCCTAGACTTGAAAATTACTTTTTCCCCCTGGTTTACAAAATGGGTACACAGGTATCCTTGATTTTCATGTCTTTGGAATAGTGGAGTTCAATATGAACATTTTGGCAAAACAAAATTGGCCTTCAAGGGAAATATGGTGGTCAGAGGAAAAATGTAAACAATTAAAGCATTAGAAACACAAGATAGATCATTCTACTGCAAATGAATATATGAACTAGGCCTACGTGAAAAAATAGTTTGTAAATGCAAAAACATTCAATAGAGATCAAATATGACTTTATCACAGAGAAGCTGGAATTTTGATGGTCCACAGATCAGAAAATGCGTAATTACCAACCTTTCATAAAATCTATGAATGAAATTGAATTTGAATCAATCTTCTCAGTTTTTAACTGTTCCCGAGTAAAAAAACTTATTGCAATCACTTAGATTGGTGTTCAGAGAACCATAAGTGAAGAGTAAAATAAAAGATTTCACCATCACAAATGCTTGCAATGGCAGCCAGATACCAAAGTAGATGAAATGCATATATGATGGAAATTTTTTTGGAATATTATTCGAGATTGTCCTGGAAAATGCTTCTTATCTTTTGAATTCTTGTGAAAGGAGATTGATTTGTGCAGAATTTTAATACAAAGTCTCCAGTAAATCTGTTCTTTTGGTATAAGATAAGCACATTTTAATGTAGCATACTTTTCTATAATTAATATAATGCTTAAATGTTCAATATCTCAAAAACTAGAACTGACAGGGCAAACTTGTGCTATTTTTGGAATCACCTGATCAAATATACCTAGAGACAAGTCTAACATTGGCCAGTGATACAATTCATTAACTATAAGAATCTTGGTTCGAGAGACAAGATTATCTTAATTGTGGTATATTTAGTTTTTAGAATACCAGGTATTTGCAGTAGTCTCTACTTAAGTAATTTTTTAAAATTTAAATCGTACATGGTACAAACTATTTGGAATATTTGAAAATAATTTAAAATGTGATATAATGTAGATTAACTGTAAAAAAAATAAAAAAAAAGGGAATATCTGAGAAATAAATGTTTGAAAAATTTAAGTACTTTAAACTGCATATGAATGCTAAAAAAAATGTTGATGAATGTGCACTATTAGTAAATAAGATAATGATTAAATTATGAAACTGTAAACTTCCATTAGCCTGAGTATTCACTATATATATGATTGCATATCATTTCACTCTGAGGATTAGATATGCATAATATTTTTATCTTAATACCAGTACTTAAGTTTTATTTTAATCCCCAAACATCAAATTTAAAAAAAAAAAAAATATTTCTGAAATAAGCAATGTATTTATGTATTTGAAAGCAATATTCTAAGGGAAATCAAAATGTTTGATGATTTTAAAATATTTTTTTATGTGAGCTGCTCACATTTTTAAACGCTTTTGAATAATTAAACAGTCAAAAGTGTAAACAAATTGCAATACTTAAATTTTATTTTATTTTCATTATTTTAACATATAATTTTTATCTCCTCAGACTTTAGTGATGCAGCCCAACTGGTTGCAGATTCTCCAATAGAAGGAAATAAAGTCGCACTATTGGAGACATTCAGAAAACCTGCCATTGTTGTCAATGAACTGAACATTGATATGCTGTCTGAGGATTTCTTGAAGTTGTACTTGGAGAATACATTTGCTGATGGAGAGGAGGTTATACAGGGTTGTCAGACATGGCCAGACCATCACCTTGCTGCAGTGAATTTTTCCTCTGAGCATCAGACTGGTAAGTAAATCACTGAGAATAAATCTCTTAGTTCTTTGTCCTGTAAAACACTTTTATAACCAATCTTGACATGGTCATTAATCAATAGTGGATTTTTAGTTACATCTTTTTTCCTAAATTATACATTATATGTGAATGAATCTTGTATAAAAATAAATCAACATTTAAAACCTATAAAACCATTTCTTTAAAGATTAAACGCCAATACCGACATTTCAAGCAAAGTTATTATATTTACTATCAATAAACTGCCAAAGAAGGGTGGTGGCAATGCGCAAACTTCCGTCTAATAAAGTTGCCTGACAAAACATGCATTCAAGTAAAAACCGAATTAGTACCAACTTCTAGGAATTTTATTATATTTTATTTTATTTTGCACAGCTATTAAATACAGCATAACAGCCATATATACACATACCTAGAGAATTATTATATGGTACTGGTACATATCTTTTTATTTCAAAGTAATATTGTTGACCACTTTGTGTACAGGATATTATTATAGGGCTCAGCATTAATAATTTTAATCAAGAAAATATATGAGTGGTCCGGCACCACTATCACAGCTTGAGAGCTTGTTTTTTTTTAATAAACTCAAAACTTGTATTAAAATTCTATTAATTTTTTATCAAATTTCAATATTATTATTTTTTTCTCTTCAGTTGTTGATGAGATTTTGAATGAAACAGATCACACACCTTTACCATCAGAAGATTACCACATCAAAATCAGCCATTTTTACTGCAACTTCCATGAGTTCATTGGCCAGCAGAAAAATGATTGCAGCACATCAGTGAAAAGCATTGTGAAGGCCTTTGAGCATTCCCCTTGTGAAAATAATCATCCTATCCCAATTAAACCTGTTGATACTGAAGGTGATAGCACCACTGAAGAGGATGAAGAAGATCACATTGAAGAGGATGAGGATGATAAATTAGAAGATGAAGATGATGATGATCAAACTGGAGGTGAAGGTGATAGCAATGACATTGAAAATGATGACGGAGAAGGTAACGGTTCTGGTTATAAGAATGAGCAAAGTCAGGTAATTAAAATTTGTTCGAGAGGTAGAGGATTCAGAGGTGGTAGTTGGATGACACATGGCTTGAAGAATGTTACATCTACACCAGAAGATAAATTAGAAGATGACGATGATGACTATCAAACTGGAAGTGAAGGTGATAGCAATGACTTTGAGAATGATGATGGAGAAGATACCAATTCTGGTTATAAGAATGAGCAAAATCGGGTAACTAAAACTTGTTTTAGAGGACTCAGAGGTGGTAGTTGGATGACACGTGGCAAGAAGAATAATGTCACATCGAGGCCAGAAGATATGATTCACAAAGTGAGGAATGCTGATAGTGAGCATTTACCATTATTACCTGTAAGAGGCAGAGGCAATTTTAGAGGTAATATGTGGCGAGATGGATCTCAAATGGACAATAATAATATGAGAGGAAGATCATCACATGACATGGGAAGATCTTTGTTTTCAAGACAGCGCGGTTCAGGTAACTCAAGAGGCAGGCAATCAAGAAAAGATGGAATTTTGCATATTAAGAACAGAGGTAGCTCAAACAATTGGTCAAAAGAAAGGAAAAATTCATTTGATGGCAATGAGTTTAGTGGAATGGGAATGCATAGAACTGAAGAGAAAAGAAGAGTGAGCCTCTCACTTTCCAGGGAAAGACTGGAGGATGATTATGAGCAGCCATCTTTCTTTGTTGGGGGCACTAAGCCTGATCCAAAGAGTGGATCTCAACCTTATCTAGGACCTAACCAAAGAAATACACCATCATGCTCAAGAGGTGGTCGAGGTGGCAGTTCTTATGTCTGGCAAAATGCAGGGCAGTCAAAGCAAGGCAAATTCTTAAACAAATTTAATCGACAAGAAGAAAGACTGAATGGTGATAATAATGAAAGGGCTTTTAATGAAGCAAGTCATTATGACATTTCAAAACCTTTTGTTTCAGACAATGCGTCTAAATTTGGCCAGAGCCAGGAAGCATCAGAAGAGAAAAATAAAGAACTACTAAAACAGTTGGAGGAAGAAAAAGCCAAACAACAAGACGCAAAGACTATAAGAGGCACATTAGAAATAACACTACTGCAAGCTGTATTTTTGAAACCTTCTTTCAATGATTTTAAAGATTGTATGATTCATTTTGATTCCAATGAAAAAGTATTGGTTTTATATGGAACAGACAGTGCAATAAGAGATTGCCAAATGAAGCTTATGCTGGAGATGAAAAAAATAAAAGAAGAAACTATTGCTATATCGTCTGATATGAAGTCTATACTATCAAGAGAAAAGGGTAAAAAATATATCAAAGACCTAAATTCATCAGGTCTGGATGGGGCAAAGGTGGAATTGGATGATCGCTCACTGTTGTTAGCAGCTAAAGAAGAAAACGTCTTGTCAGAGGCTGTCAAAATGCTGAAGTGTAAAGTAGATTTCATAGAATCGGTAAAGTCTGAAGTTGCTATACCTAATGATAGACTCACCAATTTAAAGTATGGCATTGAACATAGCCTGCTGGTACAAGTCACATTTGATGATAGTGGGAAGATAATTAAACTTTTAGGCATTGAAGATGATGTTCTGATGGCAAGACGAGATGTGGAGAAATTATTTGAAGAATACGGAGTCTATGAAAAGTCCTTCAATGTGGGAGAGCCAGAGGCCAGATTTTTGCATTTATGCTGTGAAGACAGAATCAAATCCGTTTTAAAATCAGTTGATGTGACTGAATTAACTTTAACTGAAACTAAAGTTTCCATTAGATATAAAGGTAGCAAGAGTGAAACACACCAAGTTCACAGAAACTTACTAGATCTAAAAAACAATGTATTATCAAAAAATTGGAACTTATTTGATGACTTCAAGAAACATGAAATTTTCTTGATAGCCAAGAGTTTAAAAAATGGACAAATGAAGGAAAAATTGGAAACATATAAATATAGGGAGAAAATTCTTGTTATCCCCAAATTTCCTGATTTAAGTGCTCAACTTCGTTCATCATCAATGAATAAAAAATCCCCAGATAAGACAAAAAGGCCAAAATCAAGTGCCAGAGATTCCAGACCAGTTCCTCAGATACAATCACAGAGACCACCTTCAGCAAATAAACTGGTCTATGATATTTCAAATACATGTCAGTTAGTAATCAAGCCATATGGAGATATCATCAAAGAAAAATCTGACATTTTGGTTTCCATCTTAGGACCAGAGATGGACATGAGAAAAACCAGAGTAGGTGGTACATTTAATAAAACCTGTCCGTCTCATTGGAAGGAACTTCAATTGGTAAAAGACAGTAATCCTGGTGCCCCTGTGCTTACTGTAAAGAACCCTAAAGGCCTAAATTGCCTGGCTGTTTGTCATGTCATTTTAGCTATCTGGAATCCAAGCTCTTCTCAGCAGCTGCTCAATGTTGCCATTCAAACTGTTTTAAATGAAGCTAAAAATCTTGGAGCTAAAACTATTTCATTTCCTGCTTTGGGATGTGGCAGAGCATTTCAGTTTCCTCCATTGAATGTAGCTCAGCAAGTTGTCACCAGTATTCGTGCCATGAATGTTGGAAGCTTTTTAAATAAAGTTACTCTTTTGGCGCCAGACAATGAATTGTTTAAAGAATTTAAATCAGAAGTTCCAAAACATTTTAATGCAGCATTGCCTAAATATAAGGCAGCTCCAACACAACCTGCACCACCTGCTCAGCTTGTAGCCAGTGATGATTCTGAAGATGAAAGTGATGACAACGAAAGTTCAGATGATGCTTTTGAAGTGAGTAATTTAAATGACACAAAAAATGCAAGTAATCCTCAATTGACTATAATAACTCTTCATGGAAATAAAACTTTTGAGGCTATGAAAAAAATAATATCACAGGATATAAGAGAACAGTGTCTACATAGTGATTACTTTAACCAAAAAATCATGAAGCATTGGCCTAGAGAATCGAGGCAAAAAATTCTAAAAGAAGCAATGAAGTTGTCAGTGTGGGCTGAACGATCAATTCACCCTAAAACCAAGCATGTTGGTTTTCAGTTAATAGGAGAAAAGCCAGCTCTTGCTCAGATTAAAGCATTTATTCATCAGGAATTTCTTGAAGAATCTAGCCATTTACCAAAGAGAAGTTTAACTTCGGATAAAGTACCTAAAAGAGGAACTGTTGATTTCATGAGGTATGCTGCAGACAGTGATGAGCTTTTCCCCTCATACTGGAGTCTTAATAAATCTAAAAAGTTTTGGAGTAATTTAAAAAATAGGATTTATGGAAAGGAGAAAAAACTTTTAGTTGAAGTTGATAAAGAAACAAAGGATGCAGTTACAAAGCTTGTTACTCAAACATTGGATATAGGTCTTGTTGGGCAGGGTAATGATGCAGCTGGAATAAATTATTCCAGTCTTAAAGTTCTTGATGTTAAAAGAGTTGAAAACGCTGAAATGTTTGAACGGTATCGAGTTCAAAGAAAAAGGCTATTTGATAAAATGGTTAGGAAAGGAAAAATCTGCCCAGATATTGGAAAACTTAAAGGCTCAAAAGGACGAGTGTGTACAACAGAGCTACTAAGTGATTCAATGAAAAAAGAACTTTACTATGAAGTGAACGAGCATTATTTGTTCCATGGTACAAAATCTGATACAATAGAAGCCCTTATTCACAATGGCCTTGACCCAAGACTTTCTAATGAAGCTACTATGTTTGGAAAAGGAATTTATGCAGCTGAGAGAGCTACTAAGTCGGATCAATACACTGGTAATATTTTTTTCTATTAAGAACTTAAAAATTTTATTTTTTATAAAATCTATAAAATTGGCATTAACCACCCCACCTGAGGAACTCCCAATTTTTAAGAACAATTTTAATTATTTTTTTCCTAAACTGGACTTTTAATCAAAATTTTATTAATAACAATCCCTGTTGATTTGATGGATTGTTAAGTAGTTCATAGCTCAAAATTATTACTCTAAATGTATTAGAGTTTCCATGTGTATTAACTTGATATGTTTTTATTAATTGATCTACTCAATAGAACTTGGAATAGTAATTTTAATATTTAAAAATGTAACGTCATGTGATACATTGTTTAGCTTCAGTATTCATCCATTTTCTGACCTTTCCTTAGTGAATAATAATTCACTTTAATACGGTACCATATTTTTTAACTATTTGGGAATCAAATAAATTCAATCAATATGCATTTCAGGCTGTATATTATGTTCCACTCAAAAAAGATTAATAAACTATAATATATTATATTAATATTATTCTTTCACTTGTAGACTCGAAACAACAAAGAACACCCAATGGTACAAAGCTGACTCTTATATTGACAAGGATGCTTCTCGGAAATGTGTTTCTTTGTGATGACAAACATAAATCTGTACAAAGCAAAGGTAAAAGCAGTGAATAGAGTAATATAAGAGTAGTGTAGACTTCATAATTACCTTTGTATTTTATTCAAGGAAAGACTAAAATTGGATTATTGTTTTAAAAACATTTCAACTTTTTGTAGATTGTGCAAATTAATAGTAATAGAAATAAAAAATGTAGGTCTATTTATTTAGGAAAATGTTTCATTGTTTGGAAATTAAATCCAAATCATCGCTCCCAAGACTTAATATGAAATAATAAAAACATTACTGGCCCATTTATTTTTAATGAATGCACTTACAAATAAACAAATTTTACAGATATTATTTTGCAATGCTGGTTTAGATACTGTATTGTTATTTTTAAAATCTTATCCACTTTAGGAAATAAGCAGATAGAGCCAAGGTTTGATTGGAGTCTCCCATTATTACAAATTAAATATTTATGATTTAAAAATCCAAATTGTTTTAAAATATTTTTATTCTCATTTCACAGGAAGCAAGAAATTAACTCGCCCTCCTTGTATGTTGTGTTCAGAAGATGTATGCAAATGTAGAGACTTAACTTTGTTTGATTCTATAATGGGAGATGGAAAGTGGCTCTTTAGAGAGTTTGTTGTCTATGAGAGTTCTCAATGCTATCCTGAATTTGTGATAACTTATACCAGAGTCTGATGAAGGCTACTTGTGCTACAGAAAGTCTTATCTGTCTCAAGCTTATTAATTTACTTTTCTTTAATATTTTTAATGATTCATATTCTAATTTGTCAGTGTCCTTAATGATAATGAGACAATATGAACATGCTTATTACAGATTAAATGGTTATTATTGGACTTATCAACTAAAATATCAGTGGCTTTTATTTTTTATCATGCAAGCTGTTAACTTACTATTTTAAAATAAATGCAACTTAAATTGTATAATTATTATTCATGGAGACTTTTGTTTGTTAATTTTTAGAAATTATAGTGGTAGCTTTTGAAAACAAACATGAAATGTAATTTAAAATGCAAATATTTTTTGCAATTCATTTTTAGAAGGCAATATATTTGAGGAGAAAAGAATGTGTTGTCAACATGACTACATGTAATAAAATAAAATGAGTAAAACAGAGTAGGGTTAAACCTGAAAAAATAAACGCCACAAAACAGCGAAAGTGTCGGCAGAAAGCCTTCGTCAGCGAGCAAAACAACAGAAAAAACGGTATAAAATAAGAAATAGCACTTAGCTGGTAAGTAGTATCTTAGGGCAGCAAAAGAAGTGTGGGTTCTATTGCTGCCCACAATAGAGCTGACGTGTTGTATGACCTCTTAGCTCATATAGAGCTGATGTGTTGTATGACCTCCTAGCCCCTGCAGAGCTGCTGTGTTCTATGAACTCCTAGCCACTGAACAGCTGATGTGTTGTATGACCTCCTAGCCACTGAACAGCCGATGTGTTGTATGACTTCCTTGCAATTGAACAGCCGATGTGTTGTATGACATCCTTGCCCTTGCAGAGCTGATGTGTTGTATTAAGACCTCTTAGCCCATGTAGACCTGATAGGCTGTATGACCTCCTAGCCACTGCAGAGCTGATGTGTTATATGACTCCTGGCCCATGCAGAGCTCATGTGTTGTATGACCTCCTAATCCGTGCAGAACTGATGTGTGGTATTAAGACCTCTTAGCCCATGTAGAGCTGATGTGTTGTATGACCTCCTAGCCCTTCAGAGCTGATGTGTTGTATTAAGACCTCTTAGCTCATGTAAAGCTGATGTGTTGTATGACCTCCTAGCCTCTGCAGAGCTGATGTGTTGTATGACCTCCTAGCCTCTGCAGAGCTGATGTGTTGTATGACCTCCTAGCCTCTGCAGAGCTGATGTGTTGTATGACCTCCTAGCCCCTTCAGAGCTGATGTGTTGTATGACCTCATAGCCTCTGCAGAGCTGATGTGTTGTATGACCTCCTAGCCCCTTCAGAGCTGATGTGTTGTATTAAGACCTCTTAGCCCATGTAGAGCTGATATGCTGTATGACCTCCTAGCCCTTGCAGAGATGCTGTGTTCTATGACATCCTAGCCACTGAACAGCTGCTGTGTTGTTTCATTCAAATAACAATAAGCGGTGAAAAGTTTCAGGTTTATTTATTTCCTGGCTTCGTTTGGATGACAGTCGAAAATACATAAGAAATAATCGCTGCTGTGGAGGATAAAATAGACGGTCCAAATATCCTAAACATTCAATTACAAAAATACAGGAACAGAACTCTGAGAGATAATATAATAATTCCATTAAAAAAAAATATAGATTCACTCCTATCTCAAAATATAACATCTTTCTAGGGGGGGGGGGGGGNNNNGGGGGGGGGGCAAAATATTTTTAGTAATGTTTTAATGTAGTTTGAATTTACTGTAGCGTATTTGTATGGTGAGCGAACGGACAGGACATCAGCTTAGTAACTTTCTCTTTATTTTCTCTTTACTTTAATACATTTTTTGTATATTTTTGTCTAAATTTTTTATCCAATCAATCCAGGGGGGGGGGGCAAGTGCCCCCCTCCTGCAGGCGCCCATGTATAACATGGACTGTCACTCACAAAAAATGTACAACATGTCTTTTTTTCAACACTCAGCCGCGGTCATGCGTGACTAGGTTAAATTCGTGAGTAAAGGGGGAATAGACAAAGGAGGAAAAACTGTATTCACTCACATAGATTTATGAACATCACGTTGTGGTCATAGTCGTAGTCAAAGAAAGACCTAGGGATAGACATTCATTCAAGTGTTAGAATTATTAAAAAATCCATAATTGGATTTTTTGCACTATTTTCATATTCAATAATACATATTTTCTTTATAATTATTATTGTTGCTGAGGAATTTTTTGTTGTTGATGATTTGTTAGTGTCCTGTTTATTCTTCCTTTTTATCGCCAACGCCTGGACTAGTGAACCGATTGTAGGAAAAAGTCAAGGAAAAAAAAAAGTCAAAGAAAAATAACAAAATATGTTTTACATAAGCTCTTGCGTGCCAGTGTTAATGAACTTATATTGTTACAATGGAATGTGGTCGGACCGAAATTTCATACAAATTCATTTGTTCTCCAATATTGTCATAATTTATATATGATATCTTATGGCCGATTTTTTGCGCTTGCTAAAAATAGGAAGAAAAAGTTGTAATTGTTTTTAATTTTTGGAGCACAACCGTGTCGCCTCGGAAAACCATTTCAATAAATGTGAGTTTTGTAAAAGTAAACAGTAAACACATATTTTTGCCATGGAAATTATTGACAGTAATAAGCGTGTTTCAACATTGTGCTTCAATGGATTTGTGTATACCAAGCATGCAGCTAACAAATCCAAAATATAGTGGAAATGTGTGCAATGATTAAATGGTCATTGTCGGGGCAGTTTGACGATAAACCTTGAGGAAGAAAATCCAGAGGTAGGCAAACCCCACATCCATGATTCAAATGAGACTCACGTTCATCTCGCCATAGGGCGCAATGTAATGAATGACCGTGCAGCAAACACACCAGAAAAACCAGCTCAGATCCATGTAAAGAAATGCCTTGCAGCAAACACTCAAAACCAGCTCAGATTCATACAGATCCTGCACTTATACCGTCTGCTGACACCTGAAAACGTACTCTACGCAAACCACATGTACCACGTCTAAGTCATGATCTTGGTGAACTGCCCATCGAGTTCACTCAGGCATTAGAACCAAATCCTGAACAGTTTCTTCTATATGATAACGGGCCAAACTGCAACAAGAGAATTTTAGTTTTTGGTGCCGGTCAAATCGTGAAAATGTTTTCAGATTCCAAAACAGTGTTCATGGATGGCAGCTTTGCTGTGGCTCCAAATATTTTCGAACAACATTACGTCATCTGTGCAAACTTTGAGGAGATAAGTGTTACTTCTATGTATGCTCTTCTTCCAAACAAGACCAATGCAACCTATGACGAATTGTTTCAATCAATAATTGACAAATGTGTTAGCTTGAACTATCATCGAGAAGACTTTCGTGGCTTACTTTGAAAAAATCCCCTTACGTGCAATTCTATCTGAGTTTGGTCTCGACATCATTAGCATAGGGTTATTTTTTATCATCCTACGCAATCCGCCTGGCGTAAAATCTACGAGTTGGACCTTACAGAAAATTGTAAAGACAATGCGGAATTTTGCTTATCTTGTGGTATGATTGACGCATTTGCCTTTTTTCCCTTTGAAAAAGTTGATGAAGGTATGCGGTTCCTTAGACCTGTCATTCTAACTAATTCACCGAAGAATCCCAGGAACTACTATTGTTTTTCGATCGCACGTCCTAAGTGGCTCCTTTGTTCTTCTTCTATAGGCCTACTAGAAAATTTCACCCAATGTTATCGAGATAATAATGGCAGACCTTTTACGATAATTTCTATCTGCTATTTCAAAAACGTAGATCTATCACAATTCCTTATTTTTAAAAATAAGCATATAAGTAGTGATGTTTATGTTTCTAACATCATTAAAAGTCTTCCGAAGATTTTTTTCTGCTACGTATACGCCTACCCAAACTTTTTTCGAGCCACTTAACTACAATTTTTTTTGCTCTTAACATGTACTTAAATTACCAAATCTAAATGATCACTAATTAAATCACTATTGTCACCAAAGGCTGATCTCTATGCTAGAGAAATACTTTAGATGTCATATGTTTTCTAATTGTTAAATGTTGGGCCTACCTTACCACTTTTTGTGCCCCTAAACAGATAATCATTTTATCTGAATTATCTAAAGAAGGATATCTTAATCGTTTTTTTTTTTTCATGTCTGTAACAGCGTTGAGTGTCTTTTTTGCAGAAATGTTATTAATCTCATAACAATATATACCCAATAGGCCTACTTTTCGCAAATAAAAAAAAAAGAAAGAAAATCTTAACTATCTCTATTTTTCAAACTGAATTTTTCATGTGTGTAAAATTATTGGGCTTCGATATTCATGGGCACACTTATGTAAATGTACCTACGTTTTGTTAGCGTCATTGATTTTCTTAATTGTTAAAAATATGTTAATTTGTAAAATAAAAAAAAAAAAAAAAAAAAAAAAAAAAAAGAATGTAACATTACATTTTCACAACTGTAATATCATTGGATTTAAAGATATTGTCAACCACGTAAACCTGTACACAACCTATGTCCTACCCCAAAATATATGTAGGCTACAAAAGAAGGTTAATTATTTATCAAAATCATTCCTTTATTCTGAGGCGTATCTTGTGCTGCCTGTGGCAACATGAAAGTAACGGCCCCTCCCTTTCTCCTGAGTTTAATGGAAATTAATTACCCTCCCCCCCTCCCCCACGGGATTGTAGCCCCTACGTACGCAAACACTCATTTTTTGCACTTCATATGGTTTGTTCTTATTTGGATAAGTGATAAGCGCATTAGTGAATGCTATTTTGCCATAGAGTTTCGCTTCACTGATTGACTTATAGGGCATTTTTTAAATTAAAAGTATTTTTAAACGTTAAGTTTTCATTGGATAACGATTGTTTATATTGGAATTGTGTAACCCATGCATGGTCAAGGGCAGGGTCGGCGCTAGACATCTTTAGGCTGTTTAAAAATAGGCAATATTAGCCTTCTGGAAAATTATGGGAAGAGTTCAGAATATATTTAAAAAACAAAACAAATTTTGCCGCCTTCGGTGGTTTGGGTGCCTTGGCGCCTGTGTGATGATCACGCATCGCACCAGCTTTGAGGTCAAAGGAAACTAAATTTTCAATAGCACCCTTTCTGTCGCTATCACGGTAACGTGAAGAGTGATACAAACTAACCTAATGTATGCGCTAAAATGCATCCCATCATTTTGAACGTGTCAACGTTTTCTAGTTAGGGGCGTATTACCACCCCTCTGCCAGACATTATCACCAGTTTCGTTCGGCGCCCTCTATCTTTTATTCCACTCCTATTAAAGTCACAGTACCGGTACATTTTAATCTAAAAGAGCGTTGGCTGTAAGTAATTACAATGATTATTTTTAAACGGACAAAATTATTATTTTCCTTTAGTTTGGTATACGTAGTTGTACTATATTATAGATACACGGAAAGAAACTAAGTTGGGGCTAAAAGCAAACCTCAGGGAGATCCATTTCCAGAATGAATTTACTGTGTATGTATGGTGGGGCAACAAAGTCAGAGATGGCCATGGGCTACCCCGCGGATAAAATTGCATGCAAGAAACTGTTCAAAACGCGTGGGCCAACCAGGGCCATAATGTCATGTCATAATGTTTTTCATAACATTACTTGCATTGTAGGCTATAGACAAAGCCGTGCCGAGGAAAAGTGGCACCCTGGGAGGACTAGGAAAACGCTTTTGGCGCCCCTGTCATTGTGAAGAGCGTTTGATTTTAGGGTTTAATTCACCTGATGGTGGCGCCAGGGGGTGATTGGCTCTTTCGCAACCCCCCTGAGTAGGTCTATATGGATAGAGGGATAGGGGGCCCTCAGTGCATCACTTTGCCCAGACCCACGCTGCTGTAAAGACGGCCCTAGGGTGGGGAGGGCTGAGGTTACACCGTCAGTTAATAACATACCCTTTTACGCAGCTGGGCTTAGAGGATGTTTTAGGTGTCTTTTTTTTTGTCCTTCCTACATTTACCATATGAATATTGCTTTTGGTCTGAGTCTGGGGAAAAGGGAAAAAATCTGGTCATACATTCAAACCATAAACTTTTATGGATGGAGTAATTTGTAAAACTTTTTTTAAATTAAAAGTCCCTTGCAAACCAACGAAAAGACAAGAAAAGCTAATAAAGGAATCAAATACATACTTGTTATATTAGCCATTAAAGTGGTTTAATTTAGTTCCATCAGGTAAATAGGCAGAGGAAGTTTTTCATTTAATGCGCTTAGCCTAATTATTCTATAACTATTAGTATATTAGGCTAATAAGGCTAATAGTAATAGTAATACTAATACTAAGGAATGACTAATACTAATACTAATACAATAAAATTAAAGACAGAGTTAAAGTATTGTAGTGTAGCATTGTAGTCTTGACTTATGCTTTTGCTTTCTAAAAAAGGTTTGCAGGGTCCACACAACGACTCTACATACACCATAACTATCATAGTCATAGTCATAGCCATATAAAACCTCGATCCATTCCTGACAATAGTGACTTTATGAGTGATTGTTTGATTTTGTAATAGTAATAGGCGGAAGAACACACTGGTAAATTCAAACAGATTGATCATTGGGCTTGGGGAACAAAAAAACTCGTGACTTGTACTTGTATATCTTACAGTATGAGCGTAACAGTCCTTACATTTACTAAGTTTTGTACTTACTTACTTTGAGAATTTGCTCTGATTGAGGGGCTCTTAAGTTAAGTATGACTAGGCCTGTCTTGAATAATAATAAAGTGAAGGCTATGATCAAATGGTATCCTCCCAAATTTTACTTAGAAACTTGGTTTCGTTTAACCAATTTCAACCAGTCCACTGATAAATTATTTACTTTTTATTCCTTTTCATAAAACTTAAATTTTGGTGGGAGCCGAAAAGTAAAAGGCACTACTCCTGGCGGGGATTATTAAAGTTAAAGAGACAATTATAAAGACAAAGAGTTCAAAGACATTAAAATCTCACAAAAATAATTTATTTACGCTCGATGACAGTCTATTTTTTATCCTCATATAATTATAATCATATCATTTCTCTTTATCATTGCTATAGAGTAGAGGCCCTAATTATTTTTGGTTCTTCCAAAGCTACAGTTTTCATTTTATTTTGTTAGCTACAAAACAAAAAAACCCAACATTTTATTGATAAAATTGAAGTCTAATTCACTAAGTTAACCTTCGTTCTTCTCTAAGTAGGCCTAGTGAATGTCAAGCTAGTTTTTCCTCTAGGGAAGCGTTATACGCAGTCGGCTGCGTATAACCCTGAGGGTTATTCACAGCCGACTGCGTATAACTCTCAGGGTTATACGCAGTCGGCTGTGAATTTAGCCAAATAAGGTTTATTACCGCTAGTTTGGCAATTAAAAAAAAAGTATTATGCGTAATGAGCTGCATGATGGGTTGTTTTGTACTAGAACTTTTCATGTGTTTAACATAAAATTTTAATTGAATTAATTTTAATTAATATTGAAATTGATGATAGCAATAGTGTTAGTATTAGTGCTATAATTAGTATTATTGCTTGTATCTTATATATTATAATTATAAGTCAAATTCTACATTTCTTAGAGTCTAAGCCTAAGTCATAGATTTTTTTAAAGGCATTTCCATGGTCTAAGTCTAGTCATGTATTTTGATTGATTAGGTTTTTAAATGTTGCTATGACCATGTGGTTAGTTTTACTGACTAATTCAGGAAATACATTCTATTTATCTTTTTTTTAATTTCATCATTTATGATTTTTTTTTTTTTTTGATGACCTAAATGTAACAGTTTTCAGCTTCCATGCAAAACTATAACTGTGTGAAAGTATTACTTACACTGCCCCCTCTACAGAACCCCTGCCCCTACAGCCTACAGCGATTTTTTTCTGCTACTCTCAACCCATGATTATTTTTATTACTGTACCAGTGAAACATGATTTTATCTGCCACAAAATTAGTTAACAACACAAAAATATATTTGATAATTATAAGTATAACAGTATTAACATTACATTGGTCAAGTTAATAATTCTTCTCATGTTTTAACATTTTTTAGCCAAAAAAAAAGTAAAACAATAAGCCTAGTTGTTGCTTCATTCTCGAGAAAAAGCATAGAAACTAACGCGTATTCATGGCTTGCCGTTGGCTGGAATTGAACTCAAGACCACCAGCTTGAGGTTTGGTCAGTTTAGACCATTTCGACCACACAGTCACCCCAATATCAATGCACCCTTATTGATTGATACTGTAACACAGGAAGAATATAGACGTCACGTGACTTGCCGACTGCGTATAACTCTCAGGGTTATACGCAGTCGGCTGCGCATAACCACTTTGTTTCCTCTAACTGATATGTCAGCTATTGTCTAGAATTCAAATGTTCCATCCAGAATTTAATTAAATGCATCATCCCCATTAAATACAAAGTACTAAAAATATTGAAATAACAGAAAATGAAAATAGTTATTACATTTTTAAAAATTAGAACATGTGATTTGTAGTCGTAGTATAAAAAAATAGTATCATTGGTTAATTAGAAAAAAAGGCACAATGCATTTGAAGTAGAAAAATAGTAGGCCTATATTATTTTAGCATGCACAATTTCTCAAACTTTAGCTACCAACCCTTAGTCTGCTAATATGCTTTGTGTTTATTTTTTATGGCATATACTATTAATAAGACTCTATAATATATTTAAACAATGATACAAGACACTCATATAAATCTTCATTTAATGAATCATTTTATTTGGGTCTATTTTATGTTAGTAAGATTAAAAAGTTCCATCTATTCATTTTACTGAATGAGTCCAGCTGCTGTTGATCACATTTACTCCTGATTTTTATAGTAGATTTTGGTTAATATGTAAGTTAATGTAACTGATTTTATTTAAAAACTACATTCTAATGTTTATTTAGGAATCCGTAAATTAGACTTTTGTTATTTTTAACAAGAATCTATGTATAGATATTTGCGTTACTTGGGTCATTGGGTTTTGAGAATATTTTCTTCTATATATATATTATTATAATATAGACCAATTAAACCATTTTTCCCCTTGAACTGCAAAGAAAACATATTTTCTAAAAAATTGTAAAAACATGTCCTTAACTTTAAAAAAATAATTGTACCATCTTAAAAATCTGCAGCATGAGTGGTTTTTGATAATTTGTTATCTTCATTAAAATTTATACAACCCCTGCCTGGCTCCTGAATTATATTATTGGCTATTGGATAATTATTAAAAGCAGTTAAGTGAGATTTAATTTTCTATGTGGCATTATAATTACTATTCACTTGTAAATGACATCTTCTGTTAGAATGCATCTACCACAACAGAAAGTCAAACATAGTTGTCAATTTCAGGTCTTATAATAATGATAAAAATAGTGTGACATCACATCTGACATTTTAAACAACACCCTCCCCACTTTTTCACAAACTATCAAACATACTTAGACCCCCCCTTTCCCGCTTCGGAGCATGACCTACTTTATGGAGGGCCCATAAAGTTTTTTCCATTTGCTCATTTGTTTCCTTTTTATTGTGGGAAAAGTTTCAATAGCAAGCTTTTTGCACCAGCAAATAATATTTTTATATTATGTTTCGGCAAATTTCAACAATTTCTTTTTTATTGCCCTGTTCAGTTTCAAGCACAAATATTTATATTTAATTTACAAAATAACAACTAATATAGTAGGAGATGTTAATTGTACAAAAAATTACATTTTCGATATCCATTTTGAGTTACAAGTAAATACTTCTCAAATGTTTTGGGTCCTGAGACCTTCTATTGTGTTTGACATAACATATGGACAACTTCTTAAACACATTAAAAGTACGACATAACTGCATTATCATTTCCCTGTGAATCTTTGTGTAGTATTTATTTTTATCATGATCAGGAAATCTTTTAATAATTATATTTTAAAAATTGCAGCAGAATTTTCAGGACGTGGCAACAAAGATTCTGCTATCATCCTTCAATGTTTATAAAAGCAAGATGAAGCTATTCCTCATGTTCCAATTCTCTACGTGTATTAATAACATTTACAATAATATTGGATAAATATTGCTAAATGAAGTTGTTGAAAAAGAAGGCTTTTGATGGCATCATTTTGGAGACAAAGGCTTTCAGACGAAGATGAGTTAGATGATGATGTTGAAGGCACTTTACACACTCAAAATATTGTGAGTTTCGAAACAGCAAAAGAACAAAATGGACAACATATATCTGAACGGGTGATGTGCCATAAAAGGGTTTCTGGAGAAGGAGTGAGGGCCACTGGGCGATTTGATTTGGAGAAAAAACTATTTCAGCTGGAAGAAGAGCTGGAACATTTGAAAGAAGAAAATAAAATATTGAAAATTGAATTAAATCGATTTCGAATGTGTAAAACTAATATACAGCCTCTGAGAGAAGCTGATCAATCTTACCCTGGTCATTCGCTCGGTCATCTGATTGATTCCGAAAAAAATCATGCTTATTTTCAACAAAAGGTAGAAGAGAGATTTATGGAATTGGAGAGACGAATAGACAAGCTTGAGAAAACAGAATCAAAACATCAACCTCAGTTAGGAAAAAAAAAGGATGAAATACTTATGAAATCTGACAAAGCAGGAGGGTTTATTGAACAAAAAAGAATTACATATCATGATAATTTTTTTGATGGAATAGGCTCTTTTCATGGCAATCAAAATCAATCAAGAAAAGAGAGACACCAAAATTGCAAAGCATCCGAAATTAAAGATACAGATCATTATAATGCAAAGCCTGTTTTGTCTAGCAATCAGGGCAGTATTGACAATATTCAAGGTAGCGTAAATAAGAATGATAAAAAACAATTTTTTAAATATGAAGGATCTTTTAAATGCGATTGCCCAGTAGCCTCTTTCTTTCATTTTTGCCTAAAGGACACAATAGAAGAATTGCTCAAATCAGTTGAAGTGACTGATTTTTTATCAAATGAAACTAAAGTCTTGATACGATTTCATGGTAGTAAATACGCAACGCACAGAGTTCTTAGAAACTTACAAGATTTAAAATATGATGTGATTTCCGAGACTTGGAATTTATTGGATGATTTCAACAGACATGAAATTTTATTGATTAAAAACAGTTTTAAAAGTGGGCAAATGAAAGAGAAAATAGATAGTTACAAATACAAGGACAAGTGTCTGGTTATTGCAGAGTTCCCCAAGTTTGTTTTTGCCTCAGAGTTTAATAAAAAATTTAATCAGACTTTTCAACTTGCTCAAATCAATATTGATTCAGTACAAGCGAAGTTAATGAAAACGCAAAGCCCGTGGTCTTTACCCGCAGACAAATTGGGTTTTGCTGGTTTGAGTACACACCATGTAATAAAGGGTGACTCTGAAAGTGAAAGTGATGACAGTGATGAGTTGCTGGATTCAAAAAATCTGGTTGATGTGAAAGCTACAAACAATGCTGTAATCAGTGTCACAACCCTAAATGGAGTTAATAGTCTAGAATCTGCTAAGAATAAGATAGTCAAAGAGATACGTGAAACTTGTCTTCATGTTGATTTTTTTAACCAACATGCCATGAATCACTGGCCTGGAGAATCTAGGAAAAAAATTCTTAAAGAAGCAATGAGGTTATCAGTCTGGGCTGAACGATCCTTTAACCCCAAAACCAAACATGTGGGATTCAAGTTGACAGGAGAAAAGCCTGCTGTTACTCAGATTAAAGCATTTATTAAACAAGAATTTCTTCAAGAATCAAAATCTTTTGTTTCAGGAAATCACTCTAAACTTTGCCAGAGCCAAGAGGCATCAGAAGATAAAAATAAAGAACAACTAATAAAACAGTTGGAGATAGAAAATGCCAAACTGCAAGATGCAAAGACTACAAGAAGCACATTAGAAATATCACTACTGCAAGCTGTATTTTTGAAACCTTCTTTCAGTGATTTTAAAGATTGTATGATTCATTTTGATCCCAATGAAAAACTATTAGTTTTGTATGGAACAGACAGTGCAATAAGAGATTGCCAAATGAAGCTTATGCTGGAGATGAAAAAAATAAAAGAAGAAACTATTGCTATATCGTCTAATATGAAGTCTATACTATCAAGAGAAAAGGGGAAAAGATATCTTGAAGACCTAAATTCATCAGGTCTGAATGGGGCAAAGGTGGAATTAGATGATAACTCACTGTTGTTAGCCGCTAAAGAAGAAAACATCTTGTCAGAGGCTGTAAAAATACTGAGGTGTAAAGTCGATTTCATAGAATTGGTGAAGTCTGAAGTTGTCATACCTCATGATAGACTCACCACTTTAAAGTACAGCATTGAACATAGCTTGCTTGTACAAGTCACATTTGATGATAGTGGGAAGATAATTAAACTGTTAGGCATTGAAGATGATGTTCTGATGGCAAGACGAGATGTGGAGAAATTATTTGAAGAATACGGAGTCTATGAAAAGTCCTTCAATGTGGGAGAGCCAGAGGCCAGATTTTTGCATCTATGTTGTGAAGACAGAATCAATTCTGTTTTAAAATCAGTTGATGTGACTGAATTAACTTTAACTGAAACTAAAATTTCCATTAGATATAAAGGTAGTAGGAGTGAAACCCACCAAGTTTACCATGACTTACTAGATCTAAAAAGCAATGTATTATCAAAAACTTGGAACTTATTTGATGATTTCAAGAAACATGAACTTTTCTTGATAGCCAATAGTTTAAAAAATGGTCAAATGAAGGAAAAATTGGAAACATACAAATATAGAGAGAAAATTCTTGTTATCTCAAAATTTCCAGATTTGACTACTCAACTTCTTTCAGCATCAAAGAACAAAAAGTTGGCAGATAAGACTAAGAGGCCTAAATCCAGGGCAAGAGATCCCAGACCATTTCCTTGGGTACAATCACCAAGCCCTTCATCAGCAAATAAACTGGTCTATGATATTTCAAATACATGTCAGTTAGTAATCAAGCCCTATGGAGACATCATCAAAGAAAAATCTGATATTTTGGTTTCTATCTTAGGACCAGAGATGGACATGAGAAAAACCAGAGTAGGTGGTACATTTAATAAAACCTGTCCCTCTCATTGGAAGGAACTTCAATTGGTAAAAGACAGTAATCCTGGTGCCCCTGTGCTTACTGTAAAGAATCCTAAAGGTCTTAATTGCCTGGCTGTATGTCATGTCATTTTAGCTATCTGGAATCCAAGCTCTTCTCAGCAGCAGCTCAATGTTGCCATTCAAACTGTTTTAAATGAAGCTAAAAATCTTGGAGCTAAAACTATTTCATTTCCTGCTTTGGGATGTGGCAGAGCATTTCAGTTTCCTCCATTGAATGTAGCTCAGCAAGTTCTTACCAGTATTCGTTCGATGAATGCTGGAAGCTTTTTAAATAAAGTTACTCTTTTGGCGCCAGACAATGAATTGTTTAAAGAATTCAAATCTGAAGCACCCAATCATTTTAATGCAAAGTTGCCCAAAAATAAGGCAGCTCCACCACAACCTGCACCACCTGCTCAGCTTTTGGGCAGTGATGATTCTGAGGATGAAAGTGATGACAGTGAAAGTTCAAGCGATACTTTTGAAGTGAGTAACTTGAATGATACGAAAAATGCAAGTGATCCCCATTTTACTATAATAATTCTTCATGGAAATAAAACTTTTGAGTCAGTAAAAAAAATAATAACACATGATATTAGAGAGCAGTGTCTACATGTTGATTACTTTAACCAAAATGTCATGAAGCATTGGTCTAGAGAATCGAGGCAAAAAATTCTAAAAGAAGCAATGAAGTTATCAGTGTGGGCTGAACGATCAATTCACCCTAAAACCAAACATGTGGGATTTCATTTAATAGGAGAAAAGCCAGCTCTTGCTCAGATCAAAGCATTTATTCATCAGGAATTTCTTGAAGAATCCGGCCATTTACCAAAGAGAAGTTTAACTTCAGATAATGTACCTAGAAGAGGAACTGTTGAGTTCATGAGGTATGCTGCTGACAGTGATGAGCTTTTCCCCTCGTACTGGACTCTAAATAAGTCTAAAAAGTTTTGGAGCAATTTAAAAAATAGGATTTATGGAAAGGAGAAAAAACTTTTAGTTGAAGTTGATAAAGAAACAAAGGATGCAGTTACAAAGCTTGTTACTCAAACATTGGATATAGGTCTTGTTGGGCAGGGTAATGATGCATTAGGAATACATTATTCCAATCTTAAAGTTCTTGATGTTAAAAGAGTTGAAAACGCTGAAATATTTGAAATTTATCGAGTTCAAAGAAAAAGGCTATTTGATAAAATGGTTAGGAAAGGAAAAATCTGCCAAGATATTGGAAAACTTAGAGGCTCAAAAGGACGAGTGTGTACAACAGAGCTACTAAGTGACTCAATGAAAAAAGAACTTTACTATGAAGTAAACGAACATTATTTGTTCCATGGAACGAAATCAGACACAATAAGTGCTCTCATTCACAATGGCCTTGACCCACGGCTTTCTAATGAAGCTGCCTTCTTTGGAAAAGGAATTTATGCAGCTGAGAGAGCTACCAAGTCGGATCAATACACCGGTAATTTATGTTCTCTTAAGTACTTTAAAATGGGATCGGTTATGAAATAAGCATCAAACCCTGTCACGCTACAGCCCATATAGGGCTTTAACCTTCCTCACCATTTTCTTCCACTCATGCTTATGCTTTTTTTTTCCATGCTTGAAGTCCCAGATATTTTCAACATCGTCTTTCCATCTAGGGTAAGCTTAGGTTTTCTTTTGCTCCTCTGTTATTTGGAATTTTTCTAAGAGTCCCGCCCAGTGCAGTCTACCCTTTTTTACTTCTGCTTTTAGAGTGGGATCCTGGTATAGTCCATACAAACATTTCCCTTCATACCTCTTTACACCTGCCAAAATCCCAACTTTTAGTTTAAGAACAATGTGTATTTTATTTGCTAGACTGCAGTTTTAATCAAAATTTTTATAATGAGAACCTCTGTTGATTTGATGGATTGTTAAGTAGTTAAAGGCTCAAAATTATTACTCTAAATGTATGATAGTTTCCATGTGTTTTAATTTGACATTTTTGATTAATTGATCTAATAAAAAAACTCAATAGAACTTGGAATGGGTAATTTTAATATTTAACAATTTAATGCAATTTGATAAATTATTGAGCTTCAGTATTCTTTCCATTTGCTGCCTTTTCACTAGTGAGTATTAGTTCACTTTAAGAGGGTACCATATTATTGAACTATTTGGGAGTCAAATAAATTCAGTTAACTTGTATAATTCTGGCCTTATGCTTATGCTTATGGTATATTATTTGTCATTTAATTAAAAAAATGACTAAAACATATATTATTATTCTTTCAATTGTAGATCTGAAGCACCAAAGAACACCCAATGGTACAAAGCTGACTCTTATATTGACAAGGATGCTTATGGGGAATGTGTTTCTTTGTGATGGAAATCATAAATCTGTACAAGGCAAAGGTAAAAGCAGTGTATAGTATGATATCAAGTATCATAATTGCCATAGTATTTTATTTTAATAAAGGCTCAAATAGGATTCGCTTCTAACAATATTTCAACATATTTTAGTTTGTGAATATCAATATTATCAATAGGGTTAAAAAATGTAGGTCTATTTATTAAGTGCAATGTTTCATTTTTGGAAGTGAAATCCAAAATATCTCTCATAAGACTTCTTGTGAAACATTTCAAACCAGATTCAAATCAAGAAAACACTGCCTGGACCATTTACAATGTGTCCTACTTACAAATAACTTAATTTTAGAGATTTTTCCCAATGTTTGTTTAGTTACCTAACTGTTATTTTGAAAATCTTATCTACATTAGCAAAAAAACGGGGTGAGACAGGACTCATTTAGCACCTGCCAGTGCAGCTCTCCCAACCCCTCCTCCCCCACTAGTGGGCAGAGAGTGGCATGCAAAAAACCTATGTGTAATTTGGAAACAATGTTTCTAGTGACTTCAAATTTTTATTGCCTAGTACCTCTTTAATATGAGTTATTTTCTGATAAGTTTCAATGACCGTAGTTTCTTTCTAGTTATTTCATCATTGCTGTTTTAATGGGTCTCTTCACTGTAAAGATTGCTTTTACACAGTTGCATTGTTGGTTATTTTCTTGAGCTTTCCTGTGGGGTTCAGATTTCCTTATATACAGCTTGATTGCAGTCTCCCAATATTACAAATTAAATATTTATAGTTTCAAAAATATTTTTGCTCTTATTTCACAGGAAGCAAGAAATTGTCTCGCCCCCCTTGTATGTCATGTTTGGAAGATTTCTGCAAATGTAGAGACCAAACTTTGTTTGATTCTGTGATGGGAGATGGCAAGTGGCTTTTCAGAGAGTTTGTTGTCTACGAGAGTTCTCAATGCTATCCTGAATATGTGATAACTTATACCAGAGTCTGATGTACTTGTGCTTAAGAAAAGCTCATTACTTTTATTTGATATTTCTAAAGATTCATATTCACATCAGTCAGTGTCCGTAATCATGAATAATGAGAAGGAAATAGTGAATCAAGTTTTTTTGAAGCTTAAAATGAAAAGACAGGCCAATGAAAGGAGAACTCTCCAACATAGATGTTAAAGGCATGAACTTGGTAGTTTTTTGTTTTTTTTAAATTTTATGAACCAATGGATTTTCAGCATTACCCAATAATAAATAATGGAATTATTGTTGCTATTTAAGCTGTGTACAAATACAAGTCATTTGTGTCTGACAAAATCATCTTTTAAAAAAAAAATGTTTTTATTATCATAATCAATCAAATTTATGGGTTGCTCACTTCACTTATTGGCTGGCCATATTATGATCATTGCGATTGATGGAAAGCCTGTTTAAGTCCATAGCTGTAAACGTTTGATTGAAAAATATTTTATTAACCATTCTATTTCAATTTTTAAGTTGTAGAAATAGGAGTTAACAAAATTTTAGAAATGCATTCATCTTTAAATAACTCAATTTAATTTAATGAAACATTGATGAATTGATGTCTAATAATATTTTCCCATCAGCATTGCCAAATATATATATTTGTAAAAATATTAAGATACCTCAACAAACTTTGTTTTCTGGGAGATGACAGAGAAAGACATCTTCTCAAATTGACTTGTAGCAATGATAAAAATGTGGAACAGAAACATTAAATATTATGCTTGATTGGAATGTTTCCACCACTTCTACTCATTTCTGTTTAAAACAATTCATTTTATTAGTGAAAACTAATTTTAACTTATTTGATAAGTGAAAATTAAAAATGTGTAAATGAATAAATGGAAAAGAGGTGATTGTAGAAAATTTTCAGCGCCGGTATCTGTGTAATTTTATCAGCCGGTATAATTCCTTCTTGGGTGCTGGGTGGCCGAGTGCTCTAAATTGAGCAAGCAAATCTCAAGTTGGTGGTCTGGAGTTCAGTTCCAGACAAAACCTAGTCAAACATCACCAGCACCCTGGGTGGAGGGGACCCTTTAACGTTGGATGGCAAATCATCTAAGAGAAGGGAACTCTGAATTCAAACCCGGAGATGGAGTCCCAAAAGGCGGATAACATCGGTACAATGAAACATTCTGACTCCTCCTGCAACGCCACTGGTGTCAAGCTGTATCATTGACATGATGTTCGCTTGGGTTGTCCAGCGGCGTGGAAAGAGGTGATTTGCTGCTGGGTACCAGCTTATAATCCTTGAAGAATAATCCCAGGCCTTGTGGATTTCGTCCCTTGAAGCCCACACCATCGTCACATTGTGACAGAAGGATGCCAGCAAACTTTCTTCAAACAGTATAATTTTATCATTTTAATTAAAAAATTAATTTGTTCAGAAATTCTTTATTGACCAAATGATATAGGAAATCACATCATCTGTCGCAACAAAGTCAACAAAAAAAAATAAATATGAAGGCCTACATCTAAAAACCAAATTAAAAAGAAACCACACAACCACTTCTTTTAATATTAGTATTTAAAATACTTAAATTTTAATACCAGGATCCATTATAATCAGAATCGGTATCTCTTTTCATACTGATATCTTTTTGTATTAACACAAGAGAATAACAAAACCTCTACTCTAGTGTCTAGACTTATTGACGACAACAAGACTATCTGGGGTATATATTCAAATTAATCATGTAGCCAACTTCCTTCCTAGGAGGATTTCACAATTAACAAATTGTTAATTATCCGTTGTTTATTATTATATTGTCTACTTAAGAAGACCTCTAGTTGAAACATCAGTTTAATCGTACTGTCTTTTTTTCAAGCCTAAATATTATCTTCTTCAACTTTTTATTTACTTTAAAATTAACATACAGCAGTCTTAGGAAATTGTTTATCATAATATAACAAAAATCCATTGACCACAATTCTTCACAGCACTGTCTTAATACAATTTCCCTGATATTCCACATGCTGGAAAATATCAACATCACATCCAAAAAATTACCTGCCAAAAATATTCAAGAGGAAATAACCACTCACAACACAGCGTTAAAAAATGTATCCATAAAATGTTTTCAAAACTCTTAATATCCTATTATTATATTGTGATAGATATCCGCTATGTGAAATGTAACAAAACAACGCACTACCTTATTTCAAAGTATACATACATAGTATCAGCATAATCAACAAAAATCATACCAAGATAAATGTGTAATAATTTCATTCGCAAAATAACAGGACTGACCAAAAATAATTCATGGGTGAAAAACCCACAACAGCATACCAACCAGGTGGGTAGCCCTTCCCTACTTGAACTCTCCTACTTAAAGATGATGTATGTGTCGCTTATCTGTTTGAATTTATATTAAGTATGCAAATCTTTACCCAAATCTCCCCTCTCAATTACAATGTGTTTCAATCTACTTTGGCCTTTTGACACACAGTCAACCAACAAAAGTGGCATGTTTTATTAGTTTTAAATCAACTGTTCTGACTTCACAGTCAAATTCATTACATATTGTAATACTTAAATTTAAATGTTAAAAGAATGTTTAAAGCTCAAAATCATCGTAGGAACCAACAAACCAAGAGCAATCAGCACGCTCTGCACAGTAGGCCTAATAATAATTATTATTTATTATTGGTACGGGTAAAATTAAAACTTCACCCTCAACTCATGAAAAACACCTCAACATTTTCAACAATTTTTAAGTCTGATCCACCCCGGCTGTCAGACTTTGAGCACCCCCCGCTCTCGTTACCTGTACATCTTAAATCAAACACATCATAAACATGAAAAATATATTTTTTCGCTCCTACTCCCACAACAGTAAAAAAAACCTCAACATATTCCACGTTTTCTACATAATCAAGAAGATAACAAATGTTAGCCACATTAATATGGCATGAGTCCATCTCAGACTTGCACCGACACGGCTCTCAACCCTTGAGCAACCAGTGTCACCCACAACAAAATACTCACTGGACTACGACCCTTGTAGCTCCACCTAAGGTCATCCACAATGACCTCTACCTTGTTTAATCTGCGTACCCTTCTTGAGACTGCCTAAGACAAGCAAAATCAAAATCACCCTCTTACAATATCAAAACCCTCATCTTGTACACTATCAAAAGCTACATCGTGTATCGGGTACATTATCAAAAGCAACATCATGTAGGCCCTATCGGGTACATTATAAAAGCCACACCTTTTACATTATCAAAGGCCATATCTTGTACACTCCAAATCATCCTGTTTTTCCACATCTAGTTACCTTCTTGATATTGTCCTCTCAACTGCACTTTAAAACTCATCAAAAACCTATTCCATTTCGTAGACCAACCTAACCTCTTCCACTACGCTGACAAACTTAGCCTCTCTCAATTCGGGGGATGGTCTAACCTCTTCCACTACGCTGACAAACTTAGCCTCTCTCAATTCGGGGGATGGTCTAACCTCTTCCACTACGCGGACAAACTTAGTCTCTCTCAGTTCGGGGGATGGTCTAACCTCTTCCACTACGCTGACAAACTTAGCCTCTCTCAATTCGGGGGATGGTCTAACCTCTTCCACTACGCTGACAAACTTAGCCTCTCTCAATTCGGGGGATGGTCTAACCTCTTCCACTACGCTGACAAACTTAGTCTCTCTCAGTTCGGGGGATGGTCTAACCTCTTCCACTACGCTGACAAACTTAGCCTCTCTCAATTCGGGGGATGGTCTAACTTCTTCCACTACGGGGAACATAACATCTTCCTCAATGGGGAACAATCAAACATCTTCATCTACGGGGAACAATATAACCTTTTCATCTACGGTGGTGTTCTTACTTAAAGTAAGCACCAATTCAAGTCTGCAGAAGAGATAGCTCATTACTTGATAGACATTTTTTACACTGCTTAATGCACAAGCTTAAAAAAAAATAAGTTCTTTTTGGCACCCAATAGTAAAAGTTTAAAATTAAAAGGCAACATCTTTACAAATCCCTTCAGATTTTAATTGGATAAATTTGAAAAACTAACTTGACTATTTATCTGAATGATTTTTATAGTGTCCCCATCATAGTGAAATCTATAATGACCCCGCGTGGTATGGGAATCCTATTGTATTTTAGTTGATAAACCACCAGCTTGAATATCATCTGAAACGGGATTGGCCCCAAATTCAATGCTTACAATACTACTTATAAATCTAGTTTTTAAAGGTAGAATTAAACGAAAAAATGTAACTTGCCCTTTTTAGTGAAGTGTTTTTTAACCTAAATTTTCTCGTCTGCTGATAACGCTTAAGAAGTTGATTTTTTTTCTTCAGAAAATAAACCCGAGAAAAGCCGGGTATTTTTAGCTAGTAATTTAAGTATTAGGACATGTACCAGTATTAATTCTACGAAACTTTAAACGGATACACTGATAACTCTTATCTTGCCATACACTGTCAGTGTCAGTAAGTTGATTTTCATATTAGTATCGTTTATCTGGAAGACATTTGCTCCATAAATCCACGGGAAACACTGGATAATTTTGTATTTATTTACATTAAATTTTAAAACACACCTGCTGATTTTTTTGTGAGTAAAATAAGTAAAATAAAACATTGTATTCCGTTTTATTAAATTAAATAATTTAAATTTCTATAATTATACAGTGAATGTGTGTGTATATATATATATATATATATATATATATATATATATATATATATATATATATATATATATATATATATATATATTATTATAATAAATATTTTATATTTATATAATTATATAGTGTATGTGTGTGTATATATATATATATATATATATATATATATATATATATATATATATATATATATATATATATATAGGTCTACCAATTAATTTAATTTAAATAATAGCGAAAAAAAGAAAAGGTTAATTAAGTCGCAAGGCATAATCAAAATTTGAATCCGATTTTTTAAAACGTTTCAGGCGTCATGTCATTGAAACAATTTTATCTGAAGTTTAACTAAACGGGGAAGAATATATATTTAAAAAGTTGAGGGGAAAAGAATTATTGACTAAAAGTGTTTTCAGATGGTCTTAGGCGAGCCCTGGGAAAGGTTAGCGCGACCCCCAAAGAGGTTGCGACCCACAGGCTGAGCACCGCTGACTTAATACTTACAACAGGCCTGCACAACATACGACCAACGGGCCGCATGTGGCCCGCCAGCACCCACGTTGTGGCCCGCGAAGTTACGAAATATTCTTTATTCTTATTATTTTCTTAAAAGCTCCCCCCCCTCCGACCTATTTTCTTTTGGCCTGCACAAGTCCTGTCCTATTTTCGTTTGGCCCGCACAAGTTTTTCATAATGTATTCCGCCTTATATTTTGAGTTGTGCAGGCTTGCTTTACAACTATGACCTGGGTCACCGTTATTTTCAAGTTCTATAGCAGTAGGCAGCCCAAATCTAATGACTAAGTCAACACTGCAACAAAGCAATGTAAACTAAATTTAGTTTTATCTCTCTTATCTGAATCCATGGTCTAAAATTGCACACACTTGTTGTTTGCAGCGTGAACAAGAGGAGTCTATGCGGTGTATTTAAAATCAAACCAAAAAATGTAATACGAAAAGAAAGAAAAAAAACTACTTGAGAAAATATGCGAAATAAAAACTACATTTTTGGAAAGGTAAATATTATAAAGTGAAATCTAAAAGAGTTTTTCCAGCAACTCGATTATGAATTTAACCAATTTCAACAATCATTTAAAAAAAATAATGGCATTTGTTGGTGCACCGAGTCGTTCAAGTAATAATGTTGACGAAGTCTATTTGTTCGATCAAATGCAGAATAACTGTAAAGAGAAAAATGAAAGCGATAATTCCGATAAAAAAACAATGGGCGAAGATATCAATTCACATAATTATAAACGCTTTCAAAAGATCGAGGCTCAGCTGGAAGAAATAAATAAAAAACTAGGAATTCAAGTTCAAGGAAAGCAGCTACAAGAGATTGGGATGAAACAAAGCACTTATAATAACGGACCCATAACAGATGCAAACTCAGTGACGGAGTTAGCAGACGGAGTCACAAAAGATGCTCTGGAAATGACAGCAATACATTATAGACTTTTAACCCCACTTTGTAATTCGTTTAACGAATGTATTGTTCAGTTTGATCCAATTAATAGAGCGTTAAATTTCTACGGCAAACTGAGTTTAATAAGAGATTGCCAGACTAAAGTTATGCTGGAGATGAGAAAACTGAAAGACGAAACCATTGTCGTCTCTTCTGAAATGATGACTTTATTATCAAAAGAGAGGGGCAAGAAATATCTTGACGATCTCAATTCATCAGGTCTAAATGGGGCCATTGTGGAACTGGGGAATCTCTGTGTGCTGGTTGTTGCTAAAGAAGATGTAATTTTGTCAGAAGCTGTAAAAATACTAGAAGACAAATTGAATTTCTGCCCGATAATGATACCCAAACCGGAAATACCTTTGGAAAGACTCAAAATGGCCAAACTAAAGTTGGAGTACACGCTGCTTGTTTATGTTTCATTTGATGATAACAAAAGAGAAATACAAATATCAGGCGTTAAAGAAGATGTTATGATTGCAATAAAGGAGGTGAATGAATTATTTGAGGAATATAAAGTGTATAAGAGAAGTGTTGATGTTTTGGGGCGTGGGGCTATATTTCTGGAATCTTTTCTGTCTGATCATCTGATTCCGTTGTCTTTTGGATCGGTAGAGGAAATAAAATTTCAAACGACTAAAAATGATAATGTAACAGTGCACTTGAAAGGAAACAGATTTGAAATGCAGCAGGCTCACAGTTTACTGCAATCTGAGGCAAACACAATTCAGGTGATCAGATGGGATTTATTTGATGAGTTTACAAGACACGAAGTGTGTTTGATTGCAAATAGTTTTAAAAGTGGAGTAATGAAAGCAAAGCTGGAAACGTATAAATATAAAACCAAGAGCCTTTTTATTCCTGATATGTCGAATATGTCATTTTTCATCGTATCCCAGGCAAACAAGGACAACCCATGGAACAATTCTACGAAACAGATTTCCAAGGATTCGCAAACGGTTCCTAAAATTAGTTCATCAAGTGCAGAATCAAAGTCCAAATTAGTGTTTGAAATTACTGCGGAGTGTCAGTTAGTTGTTAAATCATATGGAGACATGGTTTCCATCTTAGGTCCTGACTTAGACATGAGAAAAACTCGAGTAGGTTCCACATTCTGCTCAGCGTGTCCATCTCATTTGATGGAACTGAAAAAAGAGCAAAAGATTCAGCACGGTTCTCCTGTAGTTACTATCCAGAAACCAAGTGGCCTCAATTGCTTGGCTGTGTGCCATGTTATACTTGCTCCATGGAATCCTAAAAAATCTCTTCAGCAACTTAATGTTGCACTTGAAACTGTTTTTAAGGTAGCAAACAGTCTCGGTGCAAAGTCCGTTTCATTTCCGCCCATGGGGTGTGGCAGAGCTTTTCAGTTTCCTCCATTGAAAGTAGCACAGCAAGTTGTTGACAGTATTCGGAACGAGAAATCGGCAACAGTTTTGAATAAGGTTATTTTCTTGGCTCTTGACTCTGAACTTTACAAAGGGTTGAAAATAGAAGCAGCCAGACACTTTAAGTCAGCAGTAGTTCCACCAAAGCTAGTTACATCGGGAACTCGAAATATGGCGCATGATTCTGAAATTCAATGTGCTGACATGGATGATTGTGAATACACGGATATTGTGAATAACTTCCTGGATGTCAAGTGTGATTCAGAACTTCCATGCCATGCACGAATTACTGTAGCAACCCTAAACGGAAACACTGTCAATTCAGTTAAGGAAATTATCACTGATGATATACGAAAGCAGTGTCTACACACAGAACCCATAAATCCAAGATTGATGGAGCATTGTCCCAGAGAGTCTTGGCTTAGCATTCTCCGAGAAGCTATCAAACTGTCGGTCTGCTTGAAGCCGTCGAATCAACCCCATGCTAATCAGGGTGAATTTCATTTGATTGGTGAAAAACATTCTGTTGCAGAGTTAACATTATTTATAAAACACGAATACCTTGAAAGATTCACTCGTGTAAAAAAGAACACGTTGACATCAGGTAGCATTCCAAAAAGAGGAACCGTGGAATTTATGACATACGCCGCTGAGAGCTATGAAAGTTTTCCCTCGTATTGGAGTCTGAGCAAATCGCAGTCAGCTTTTTGGAAGATTTTCCAGGTCAAACCTTCTAATGAAAATAGAAATATTTTGGTAGACGTTGACGAAGAAACAAAGGATGCCATCACAAAATTCGTCACTCAAACGTCAGATTTACATCTTGTTGGCCTTGGTAATGATGCAATGGGTATAAAATACTCTCACCTCAAAGTCACCGATGTCAAAAGAGTCGAAAACCAGGAACTTTTTGAAAAATATCGTTTTGAGAGGAAAATCCTATTGCAGAAAATGGCAAGTAGAGGACATGCCTGTGAAGATATTGGGAAAATTCCCGGGTCAAAAGGAAGAGTTGCCACCTCTGAGCTGCTCAGTGAGTCGATGAAGAAAGAACTTTACCATGAAGTTAATGAGCATTATTTATTTCACGGAACCAAATCTGATGCCATTCAAAACATCATCCATAACGGTCTAGATCCAAGGCTTTCTAATGAAGAGGCGATGTTCGGGAAAGGTATTTACGCCACTGAGAAAATGACAAAGTCGGACCAATACGCAGGTAATTGAAATTACATTAAGTCTGTTTTTTTTTTCCTGCTATGTCAAAAATTAGAAACTTTTGGTACCTTATTTAATGTTAAATGCGAGACAATATATTATAAAGAAAATTATTATTACAAATTTATTAATGATCTCAGAATCTCAGCTAAAATTGGGAGATTTATGACGTTTATATTCATCACACAACTCAACGATATTAAAATTTGTATATTTTATGCAGTAAATTGCGTAGTCAAATGTTCACCTGAATTCATCAAGGCTGAAAGAAAACATTTGATTTGAATATAAAATTCTACGATTACTTTTATGCTTGTTTTCATGAAGTGCAAATAAATTTGATGAGACGGATTTAAAAATAAAGCTTTACATCAATTAAATTGTAATCAATCAAATGAAATGACGCATACGCAAACTTGAACTCCACAGCATACAGGGTGGCCCAAAAAATGCGATAACATCGCTTTATTGTCGGAAGCATAAACGAAGCGCCAATGCTTACCAACAAGTCGTTGAAAAGCAGTTAGAGTTGGGGAGGGAAGTAGGTTTAACATGTTTTCTGATTAGCGTTATAGTTCCCGTACACCTGTCAATGATAAAACATTATATGAAGTCAATTGAAAAACCATTTGTTTACAAGATGATCTCACTCTTTCTGGGCCACCCGGTATGTTTCATAGTAAAACTTCGTCATTCATCTGGTATAGAGGACTACTCAAAAGCATATGTTTCATAGTAAAACTTCGTCATTCAACTTCTATAGAGGACTCAGAGAAAACACAAAGTCTAGCCTCATTATATAAACTAATTTTGCCTATTTTAAATCATTAATTATATATTTGTTAAACAAAGCAGATAGGGCTGTTATTCTTATCTTCTGAATCGAGTGATGGGGCATTAATATGGCATTGATAGATCGCTGATAGGGCATTGATAGGTCATTGATAGATCACTGATAGGGCATCAGATCATTGATATAGCACTGATATGACTTTGATATGGCTCTAATATCACTTTTATCTATTTCATTAAGATCATTGATAGAGCATCAAATTGATATGACACTGACATGGCACTGATATAGCTTTGATATGGCTTTAATATGGCTTTGAAATAGCATTGAATGGGCATCAGATTACTGATAAGGCTTTGATATATGACTTTGATACTTCTTCTCTTCTTCTTCTTTATTTTAAGGGCCCACGATCAATGAATTGATCATTCTGGCTCCTATGTTTCAGAGAGGTTTGCGATGTTACTGTCCATGGGTTTCAATGGGATACTTCACTGGTTGCAAGGGCGACTCAGCAGTGGTGTTATGAACTGGGGGTTGGAATACAGGAGGCAATAGACACAAATGTATCGAGTGTAGCCGCCTCAACTGTTGCTTTTGGAAGCTTGTTCCAGTCCCCTATTGTCTTCGGCAGGAATGAGGAGCTTCTGTACTTCGTTCTTGTTTTTACCAGCCGGAACTGTTTGTCGTGACTTCGTCGCAGTCTGGGGGGAAGATTAACGAGTTTCTGTTTGATTCCGGAGCAGTGCACCAGTCCATTTGTTATCTTGTACAACATGGTGAGCCTGGATAGTCGTCGTCGTTCTTCCAATGTCGACCAGCCCAGTGTTTCCAGCATGCTGCCAACACTCGAGGTGCTTCTGTAGCGGTTCATGACAAAGCGTGCTGCCCGTCGCTGGACCGCCTCCAACCTGTCTATGCTTTTCTGGGTAAATGGGTCCCAGACTGTAGAAGCATACTCTAAAATAGGTCGGACAAAGGCTTTATAGGCTTTTTCTTTCACGCTTGAGTTGCCGATCTTCAGATTGCGCCTTAGGAACCCCAGGGTCTTGTTTGCCCGGTTGCACACACTGTTAATGTGCTCGTCCCAGCGGACCTCTCTTTGGATGGTAACACCCAAGTACTTAACGGAGGAAACTGGCTCAAGAATATGGCCATGCAGTTCGTAAGAGTGGTTTAGAGGGAACCTGCTTCTGGAGACTGACAGGGTTTGGCACTTGACGGGATGAAATTCCATGTCCCAGCTTATCTCCCACTCAGCTAACCGATTGAGGTCTTGTTGAAGCTGGCTCTGGTCAGAGCTGTTGACCATTGTCCTATATACCGCCGTGTCGTCTGCGAACAGTCTTGCTTGAGAGGTCAGCTTAGATATGGCTCTAACATGACTTAAGCATGTCTATAATATGACTTTGGTATTGCTCTAATATGACTTTGATATGACTTTGATGTGGCTCTAATATGAGTTTGATATGGCTCTAATATGACTTTGAAAGTACTTTGGGTTTATATGGAGGGATTGTACTTGTAATAAATATTTATTTTTCTTATTTAGACTCTAAATCCAAGCGTGCACCAAATGGCTCAAGCCTGAATGTTATATTGTCAAGAATACTTCTTGGGAACGTGTTCATTTGTGATAGCAATCATAAATCTGTACAAAGCAAAGGTATTGCATACAAGAAGTGCTCAGACTAATTAGTAAAAGTAATAGATCTATTAAGACTCATTTCCACAAGGTGGAGCCTTAAACCAACTGAAGGTTAAAGATAAGGGCTTCATTTTGACTTGCCAATAACAAAAATAAATGTGCTGTAGATTCACTATAATGCAATATTTCAATAATTGAATATCTTTCTTAGCACCTAAATCAGTATTTAAAAGACGTGCTTGAAAAAAGAAATCATACTCAAGCAAACACTTAAAAAAAAAAGAAGATAAAGTTAAATAATATAATTTAATTCCGTGTCTGTTAAGATCTCTTGTAAGGATTTTATCGTAACTTTTGCCACTGGATTCTTTAGATGGAATTGTTTTATTTTTCAGACAGCAAAAAGCTGATTCGACCTCCATGCACGTCATGTTTAGAAGATGTTTGTAGCTGTGACAATCAGACACTGTTTGATTCTGTGCTAGGGGATGGAAGGTGGATGTTTAGAGAGTTTGTCATCTATGACAAACACAGGTGCTATCCTGAGTATGTGATAACGTATCAGAGAGTTTAAAATTCTACTTTGCTCAGTGCATAAAACCCATTCACAAACATCGCTGCTAGATTCTTTTTTTTTTATTGTCAAGAAATATTGATAACGCTTTCTTTATGCTAACATATTATATGTTTCGCATTTTCTTGACTATAACGAAGTGCTTCATCATTTTGTACAGCTCGATTTTTCTTTTATTTAATGTATAATATTTTGTTATAATTGAAATATATTGGAATAAGCAAATATTTGGATGACGTAAGTGACATTTTAAGTACACTTTTAAGTATAATAAAAATTCTGTAGGTATGTATGTGTATGTGGCAAGGTGCTACTTAATAGTAAAAAGGTTACACATGCTCCAAGTTTCACTGAGATAGTTGTGGAGGAGCCCTAGGCTAAACTATAGCACGCACACACTGAGAAGCAGACAAAAACATTATATGATGTAATTTTTTTTTTATTAAGCAATGGATTTAAATGGAATGTTTTATAATATCCATAGTTGAGTTCATCCTATTTTGTTTGTAGGAGTCGCACATGCAGTACAGACCTATGTTATTATCAACGTGTGTCATTTCATCGTCACTGATGAATTCAAGATTTTTTATTTTCTTTGTTGTTTATTTTAATACAAGTAATTGTGTGCGTTTGCTAATTTTTGGTGGGATCTTTCCTAAAGAAGAGAGTTGGATTTTAAAAAATCTACTTTCCTATTACTTCACATTAAAAAAACCAACAACAAAGAATTTAGAACAATATAATTTCAATATTTCTTTGGTTATCTTACTTTTAGGACTTTTCGTTTGTACGTTCTCTCAGAAGTTTAAATTAAAAAAAAAATAAGACGTTCATATTGTTGATCGTACACTTTTGATCTCCTTATGGTTCACTGAGTGTTTGTTAAATCTATGCATAATTACCTGTTAAAATTTTCTTTCACATACCGGGTTCTGTAGAATATAAATTGTTATCTGTCTTGCTTGGATTTTTAAATGAAATTTAAAAAGTAAAAAAAAAAAAAAGATACTTTGTTTGTGGGGTATTTTTCCCAGATCAAAATTTAAAAAAACCCACCAGATTATTTGATCATTTCTGAGTCAATACATTTTTATTGCAAAGTGGCAACCATAAAACAGTTTGAGTTTCCTTTTATTTTGTAAATGACTGAAAGCGAGATTTGAAAGTATAAACTTAAAAGCTTAATAAAAATTAAAACCTTAACATTGCGTCAGTTTACCTTGGAAGTGTTAAACTTTTAACTCAGTTATTATTTTAAATAAAATGTTCACGCAGCAATAAGCACAATCTAAACGTTTATATCATAGCTTAAAAGTCAGTGGCTCATCTCTTCTCATGATAACTTTTTGATGGCATCCCTAAAAATGCCACCTCGCACCACTTATGAAAGATTATTGCTTCTGCTAAACGACGATCTTGTTCCCCATCGCGTTCCAGAAATTCACGTTACTTCCATGTAAGTCCTACGAGCCATTACGCTAAAGTCCTAATGAACTGAAATACTGGTGGCTCTTCCAACATGAAAAAAAAAACCCTTTAAGAATATCTCCTCGTTTTCTAGGCCGTATAAAGGCTTACTGTTAAAATGCTGGTCCTCAAAGTTAGCCTCTCTCTCTCTCTCTATGGTTGCTCCCCAGATCGATACCTTAATATTACTTATGGCTCTACATTGTCTTTTTCAATGTTGACAACTTTAACAAGAGCTCTCATAAAGGTAACACCAGCACTTGCTATTCATTATTATAGTTCATCTCTATTCAAAATCTTTGTTACAAAACAATCGGAGTTCAAACAAATAATTCTTTCCATGCGAAGACTCACTTCAACCCAAACTCTCTCTACACACTCCATAACAAAACTTCTGGGAACTAAACATGAACCTCTGGTCAAGTAACGCTGCCTCGAGCTCATACACATTAAATTCACATACATTTGATGATTGTTCTCCCTCTTAAACCAATGAAAAATTGACACAATAATACCACTCAGCCTCAGAGGCGTAGCGAGGGGGTTTGGTGCCCGGGGACAAGATCCATTTTAAAGCGCCCTTTTTCTTTTTTTCAACTCTCAAACCCATTATTTTCATCAATAAAATAATATCAAAGCACATTTTGGCGCCCCTAACTAGCTGGCGCCCGGGGACATCTGTCCCCCCCTGCCCCCACCACGCTACGCCTCTG